>JAFMSR010000008.1:37700529-38077181 GCA_022818135.1 Saxidomus purpurata | reverse complement strand
TTAACATCTGATCATTTACACCCATTCATGTTCACTTTGCGCTTAATTCAAGTAAGATTTTCACTAGATGTATTTTTGAAATTTGATTTCCCTATCCTGGTTGCCCTACCAAGATAAGGTTAGAACAACTATGATACAGTCACATACTTTGCCCGGACAGCTCAATCGGTAAGGCACAAGACTTGTAAGCTCGTGGTAGCGGGTTCGATTCCCGGGGCTTATCAACTAAAATTACTAACAGTCTTTCGAGACTAAAACCGAATTCCCATGTATTGGCGCTATACACCTGGCATGTATAAGAACCAGGGTTGTCTCTGGAATCGGGACGCTTTCTGTATCTTGCAATATCCACCGAAACCTAAAATACCTAACCTCTTCTGGGGGCGTTGGTCATATGGGAAACCGGTACCAACGATAAAGCCCTAATATACGATACGATACTTTGCCTAAGGAAAGACATGTATAAGACCTATTGTATTATATTTGTAAAATAATTGCATTAACAATTATATATTTAGATGGAATTCATTATAAATGCGTAAATGTAGAAATTATATTGAAATAAAAAAGAAATTCTCAACTTTCTAAATACTTTCATATGAAAGGCGAGTAATAAATATTTATTTTATAAAAGTTGGTAAAATGTAAATTTCTAATAGGGTTCTAACTCTTTGTAATGGGTCTTTTTTGTTCCTTAAATAAGTCTTTAATAGAATATACAAAGAGTAAAAATTGTCATCAAATATTGAGTAATTGTGATTGACCACCTTTAAATTGGATATATCGGTGAATTTATGGCCTTAAATCTGAAATTATTTTGTATATAAGTGGCCGAGACATTTTGATTTTGTCCTCCGAAGAGATGTCTGGATGTCTAGATTGACACCAAATCTTCAAATATAAAGATAGACTCAAAGCATTATACCTTTCCGTAACTTATTCATCAAGGCGAAAAGAATAATGTATCACTTGACCCTTTTCAAGGTCAAAGATTTTAAATCCCCATACCCCCCCCACGAACAAAAAAAACAACCGCAACGGGTCCCGTACCAGTTGAAAAATTTTTAACTCCATTTTTGCAGGAATATGACCTACTTCTATGAAAGATGTAAAAAGTAAGGAAAAACGCCGAATACCGCCGATCAGTTGACATTTTCCGAAATGTTCTTGCACTTACATCAAGTGCTCGCCGAGCTCAAAAAATGATATATGACATGACACACTTCTATGAAAGGTGTGAAAAACCAGGAAAAACGCCGAATACCACCGATCGGTTGACATTTCCCGAAATGTTCTTGCAGTTCTTTAAAGTGCTCGCCAAGCTCGAAACAAATGCTATACGACATGACCCACTTCTATGAAAGGTGTGAAAAATAAGGAAAACGCTGATTACCGCCGATCGGTTGACATTTTCCGAAATGTTTTCGCAGTTCCTTGAAGTGTTCGCCAAGCTCGAAAAAATGATATATGACATGACCCACTTCTATGAAAGGTGTGAACAATAAGGAAAAACGCTTATTACCGCCGATCGGTTGACATTTCCCGAAATGTTCCTGGCCAACTTTAGTCCAACGTAGGGTCTATTAAAGCTCCGTGTCCTTTTATAAGATTCATAATGACATAGTTCAGACTGATACTCCCAATGACCTCTACTTTCTTCAGCATTTACGGTCAACCATTATTATATAACATATTTTAGACCATTGGCGTACCATAATTCATATTACTTCTACTTTTCTGCAAGAATGGTACTACTTTGGAACTGCCTGCCGGTTGATGCTGTCTCTTCAGAAACAGTTGAAGGGCGTGGAGCGTCGTGTCACCATAGGAAGGGGTACAACTGTATAGGTACTACACACAGGAAAAAGACCTTCCTCTACAAGTCTACAGACATTGACCATTTCAGCCACTGTCCTGAAGAAACAGGAAACAGATGTTATTTTACGTCAGGTTAAAGGAGCGAGAGAGCAAAGGAAAACGTTGACAGAGCAGAAACTTGACAAGCGTGAAACTGCACAATCCTGGGTAAAAAATTGTACAGGGCCAGCCAAATACATGAAGGTTCATGCATCCAAACACCATGTTCCATGTATTTTCGACGAAAGACTTCAACCTGACGAAGAACGTGTGCTGCGGTGAAGGTGGAATGCTTTGAATCAGACAGCCAGATAGCTTTTGGGTAGGCAACCTTAGACGAGTTAGTTAACTTCATCAGAATTCAAAAAGTATTGAGTACAATGGACAACTCAACCATTTCGCCTAAACAGGAACAGGCAATGCAAGAGTTTTGCAGATTCCTGAAAGCCTCTGTTCCTGACCAGTTTACTTTGGAACCCACAAACTCACCAGGTATAGCTCTTCACTGGAAAGCGGTTGTACTTATCGCCGCCAGCCTGGATGATGATCAACAGAAATATTGGTTAAACCATTTCCCGGTTCAAGAGGATATGAAAGCTGGAATAGAGAAGCCAGAGGAACCAGAACCTGAGGATATCCTACCCCAAGCCTTCGACAGTCATTTCCACCTGGATAGAACGCTGCGAGAGCTAGATCTGCAAGACGGAACATTGAAGGATGTGATAACCAGAATACCAGTAGAAGCTGACAATAAGGTCAATCTTGTTAGCACTGTTGCTGTCTACTGTGATCCTAGAACATACCCTTCTGAAGAAAGTCTCCAAGATCTACCCGAAGATATGATCATTGCAGAAGGACTCTATCCAAAACATGCCCGGAGTAGTTCACGCACCAAAGACGAGAGTATTCAAGCACTTGCCAGACTCTTACGTCATCCCAAGGTTACAGCATTGGGTATAATTGGCCTTGACCACAAAGAACCCATGAGGTATTGGGCCAACCAGGTGAACCTACTGGAAGAGATTCTGACCCATTTACAAGACAGACACGTATTGGTTGTCCACTGCCGTGGAATGAGAAGCGATTGTGGCACAGAAGTCTTCTTATTGCTTCTGCACTTCTTACAGAAGTATGTACAGCCCAATCACTCGATCCATCTTCATTGCTTCACGGGTAATTAGTATGTGCTTCAGAGATGGCTGGAGGTGTTCCCAAGAACGTTCTTTGGATTCACGAACATGATTGATACGTTCTCATCTGACCAAGTTGCAACGCTTAGAGACATCGACGAATCTCGCCAAATCCCGGTGTCAGATGCACCGTATTTTCCAATTCAGGGATCCAGAGTGTCGTCACTAAGCCAAATCTACACAGTAGCCAAGAGTGTAGCTGACCAGTGTTGAACAGGTATTAGAGGTCACAGTCGCCAATGCATTGTGCCTCTACCAGGGACAGTTTCAGTAGAATACAGTAACTCGCAGTGTGATAACTAGGAAATCTAGAAATACTTAATTATACTTGCATACTGTAAGAAGATGCTGCCTGAGAGTTCCATTTAGGTTATTCAGTTCATTTCTAAAGGATAAGGAATTTCATATTGGAACAACGGTTCATTTATAATGGACCAGGAGTGCTATAGCGGATATGTAATCCAATTCTATTGAATTTCATAACATACCAAATCCAGTCCAGGTATATACAAGCGTCCACGTACTTCCGAATACATTCGTCATATGAACCATTGGGACCGAAGGAGATCCACCAAGGTATCTGAAAGGATCCTCCGGTACCTTCAAGTTGTTGATGTCAATGAGTCCATGGTAACAGTGGCCACCAAAGTTCCAACGGGCTTCTAGCTCATGGAGATGTACTGACCACCGTTCCAGCCAGATGGATCATAGAGTTGGCTTCTTATAGTACCAGGTGATTTGTAATCACAAAAAGGTAAATATGCTTAGCTTCTAACTTCATATTTTCAAAACTCTATGCTAGTGTTGTACTAACATGGATTTGGTCACACTCGACCCCCTTCTTAGTGTGAGGCCTTCATTTATAAAGTTTGGGGAGTGTTGTGATGGTAAATAATTTAGGGCTGTGTAACCTGTCCCTGAAGTATGTCACCTTGGCGGGAATCTTGAGTGCCCGGATTGACAGCTCTGACAGCCAGTTGTGAGAAGGATAACTCATCTGGCTGATAATTATGATGCAATCTACTGTTTTTGCAGTCTGGTCTCGTGAGGCTTTTATCCCCAACGAATAAATGAAAACTTCGCTTTATATTTTCTTATATAAAAATTGCTTAAATTTTATGGTAGGAAGATTTTAAACAAAATATTATTGTGGTAAACTTTTAGATACAGACTTCAAATTAAAATATAAGAAATTAGAAAAGGTAAATCATAATAAAAAGCCGTTTAAGAGCTACGTGTCTCATATAAAATTTTCTTCTATTCCAAAAAGAAAAATGGAATGAGCCAAATTAAAATGATGCATATTCAGCTACATGCTACGGTGCCCGTGAAGTGACATGTGATACTTTTTTTTTATTTCGTAATTACGAAATGTCATTTCGTAAAAACGAAATGTTATTTCGTAAAAACGAAATGTTATTTCGTAAAAACGAAATCTTATTTCGTAAAAACGAAATGTTATTTCGTAAAAACGAAATGTATTTCGTAATTACGAAATAAGATTTCGTTTTTACGAAATAACATTTCGTTTTTAGCGCAACAAAATATAGCATTCTATAATAAAAAAATTATTATCATTATTGTTTTCGAAATTAAATATTATTTTTTTATGTAATATATAGAGGGGGTAACGAAACGTTGGTTAATGAATAAAAGATAAGCAATTCCTTGAGTTGGTCGTGTGTTCCACTTACCCCCTCTCTATATTACATATTATTATTATTATTATTATCATTATTATTATTATTGTAGTACAAAAACAGAAAACGCCTCTCTCGATTATGACCGAGCAGTGATGCGCATTTTCTATAATCCCTGTAGACAAGTGATACAGTGCGCATATCCATTTATATCTCTCGAAATTAAGCGCTGCGTGCACTACTCACAAGTGTGAACTGAAAACCAGATTCATTGGAGATAACGTATGTTCAATATATGTCTGAGAAATTTGTTTCAGATGTTATCGAAAAGATAAAACACGAAAAAGAATACTTTCTTGTTTTCTGCTTGCCATTAAGTTATTATTAATAAAATGGTAACAACTAAAATGAAATACTGTTCTTCTATTTCAAAACTACTCTTTTATTCAACTCTCATATTTGTTTTCACTATTTGATAAGTTTATTTGTAGGTTTTTTGTTTGTATTTTAGGTTTTATATAATAAAATGCAATGAAATGCATATGTGAGCATTTGTCTGTGAATGAACTTTGAAATTTTGAATTGAATTTTACTGATTTCAGTATTTCAAAATCCGAAGTATATAGTAACAGGAGTTGTTTAAATACCTAATTAAATATAAGTTTCGATTTGATGATTGTACACAATACAAGTAAACTATAATATCTCTATGGAGTTTTTTCTGCATTCTGAAACACTCATGGTGCGTCTGAAATTCTCGTTTTATGGTCCAATAGGAAATGTTTCACACGGCGCATCGGGGCAAAGAATCAAAGCAAAGATCGCGTATTGATGAATTCGCAAGGTATTTACAATAGCTGTGCCAAAATTCTGAAGAAATACAAACTTTCTCTCGATCTTTGATATAGATTCCTTCCTGCGTAGATTTAATGAGCTAACATGCTCGCTGGATGTTGAGAGTAGTTACTTAACCTCGTTGCAGTAACACTTTTTTTCTTTCATATCGGATAGTAAGTAGCGAGGATTTATTGCTTTCTGCGTTGGAAAGTATTTGGATATATGTTTCAGAATGGCGGGTAATTTCCTTTTATTGTTCCTTTACTTTTTGAAATGATTTTTACAGTCTTCTTTGCTTGTACCTTTTCCCTTTTGGAAATATTGAAATACATCCTTTTTATCAAATATAATTTTACTTTCTTAAGAATTTTTCATTGTTTTATTTTATAAAAATCTTTGCAGTTTTATAATGTGCACGTGTTTTACATGAGAATACTGAATATAGACTACAGTAACCTCTGTATAAACGACGGATATTGCGAAACCACGTATATAACGAACATATTTTCTGGGCCCTATGTTTTTCCTTCTTTATTTATTATATGATATTGTATATATGGATATAACATACTCCGGATATAAGGAACAAATCAAAAAGGTCTTAAGGGGTTCGTTATATGTGCAGTTTACTGTAAATGATATCCGAATTATTTCTTTGCTTTATATGTGATGCTTTCGTATGTTAATGTGGATGTTTTAATGTCATGATTTCTATTAAAGCAGTTTTATGTAGCCTTAAAGGTTTATAATTGGAATTTGGCCATGTAATAGATTTGTTTGAAACTTTAACATCTGATCATTTACACTTATTTATGTTCACTTAGCGCTTAATTCAAGTAAGATTTTCACTGGAGGTAATTTTAAAATTTGATTTCCCTATCCCAGTTGCCCAACCAAGATAGAGTTATTTTATCGTAAGTAAAATTTGATACACATACTTTGCCTGCAGAAAGATATAAATATAAGACCTATTATATTATATTTGTAAAATATTTGCATTAAATATTATATTTTTGATGGAATTCATTAGAAATTCAAGTTTGAAAAGATTTATTACCTCCCTTTACCTATCTTGGGTGCGCACCCAAGATAGGTTGGAAATAAATCAATTCAGAACCTACACGTAGGTTTAAAACTTTGCTTTTGGTTCAGAATGTTAAGATATTTGTAAATCTATCCAATTCACATGTAAAAGTAGAAATTATATTGAAATAAAAAAGAAATACTCAACGTTTTAAATACTTTCATATTAAAGGGGAGTAATAACAAAATTTCATAAAAGTTAATAAAATTTAAATTTCTGATAGGGATCAAACTCAATGTAATGGGTCTTTTTGTTCATTAAATTAATCTCTAACAGAATAAACAAAAAGTAAAAATTGTCATAAAATGTTGCTTAAAAGTAATTGACCACCTTTAAGAAATACTGAGTGGAAAGTGAGCAATTTGTCAGACTTATTCTAAACTGAACAAAATGTAATAATTATTTGATGTAGTTAAGATGTAGTTAAGATGGTGACATCTACTGTAATATAGGGTCACCTAATTAATTAATTGTGTGTAGTGGGCGGATAAGAATGCATCTTGCAATCATTACCTGTCAGACAACACAATATAAATTTGCGTTTGCGGTCAGACTCGAAAAAAAGCAATCAGAACGACATTATGTCTGGGAAAAGTCGGTCGGGGAGTTTGCTGTTAACAAAGAGTTTGTGAAAATATAGCACAATAAGAAATGAGACAATGTCCTTTGTAAATTAGCAAACGGTTGTCACATAGAAAAGCGGCGGTGCATTAGGTGAATATATTTTTTTAAATATAAAGCAATGATTTATATAATATGAATGTAAGTCAAGTTATTAAACCAAACTGTTTTTATGCTTGGCCTTACCATGAAAACATCAATCCAAAAAACACCACCGCGTCGTTACATTTAATGCGATTTTATTGTCGCGTTACATGGTTTATGCATGTTTTGTGAGCATATTGTTTCCTTTTTTGATATTTACATCTGTAATTATATGTGGAAGTAATTGTAATCTATTACCGACCCAGTTACTACTGTGACTATGCCATTTCGTGGATATTCTGTACAGAGACAGGCGGAAATGTTTGTTGTTGGAGATAGCGAACGTGAGTTACACAATATTTATTTTGACATTTACATATCATCTGATATTATATTTGTAAACAAGACTTGCAGTTCCACATGCCATGCATTTCAGAAATTACCTTATTAGTGAGCAAGGGATGCTGGGTCGATGTGCGTGTAAGAATCAATTCGGGTGTTCTATATATTGGGATCAGAATTTACAAGTTTTGCAAAAAGACGGCTTATTCCCTGAAGGTAGAATGTATCTGTTCTTGGAGGTATAATGTGACTCATGATAAAGCGCTCCTTGAAGGTAAATGTAAAACACGATAAAGCGCTCCTTGGAGGTAAATGTGACACATAGTAAGGCGCGTGAATAATAAGTCAAAACTTGTCGTGTGTATTTGAAGTTTACATTGCTCTACTTCCCATATCAGTTCATTTCAACAAATGTCAAGGTTATCTTTT
Source organism: Saxidomus purpurata (assembly GCA_022818135.1). Taxonomy (NCBI): domain Eukaryota; kingdom Metazoa; phylum Mollusca; class Bivalvia; order Venerida; family Veneridae; genus Saxidomus; species Saxidomus purpurata. The sequence goes on along the minus strand of JAFMSR010000008.1, from coordinate 38,069,097 downwards.
ATTTATTCGTTTTATACTAGGCACAGTGACTGCTACTTGGCACCCTGAGCAGTATCCTTGTTGAAGCGCAAGTCAACTTCCGCAACGCACGCGACACACTTTAAATCATGTTTACTCTAATAAGCTTTAATAATTATGTACATAATGAACCAGGAATCTCTACGAGGTTTTGCTTTGGTAGTCTTTTACCTTTTGACCAAACAGTTCTTACAAACACCTGTGTTGTAAGAGGAGCTTATTTTAAATGAAATTATTTGTAAAGATATCTTGAAAACAGTTACCTGATGAAATTCCGTATACGTTTTTTGCATGATTAAAATATCACCTGCATTAGCAGTAACCACTTGCTTCATGTCTGGGTCATAACCAATTTGGCATCTCCTCGAAATTTCAATTATTTTCAGATGCTGTCAGTAATGAAAATAATCATTTACTCTTTCACTTTTGAGTTAAACTAGCTTTGAAAATATTTGCATAATTTGTGCATTTGCTGCAAAATAATTTTCTATTGAAGTGTTAGATTACAGAGTAATGAAATATAAAAAGTAATGCAATAAACGTTATTTTATATATTTGAGCATATGCCACACACTTACACGCACGCACGCGCACACGTACATACATACGTAAACAAACATACATTTTTGTAATTATATTTGTTTGCCGCTAAAATATGACCTGTGAAAAACTTATTAAGAAAGTATATCATACATGCATATATCTTCATATTTACTGGAAAATGACGTTCATCGTCTTGCACGCCAGTGTTTATACACATGTAGCTACTACAGCCGTAAAAGGCATCTTTGCCTATATGAAACAAAAATACAGGGGGACAACATTTTATGGAAAGGCCTTCGCGTGTTTGATATATATTGACTGGTATGATATACCCTTTTTTGTAATTGTTGTTCATAGAAGGATAGAAGGCCGCATTGTAAATATGTTGTTCTTACGGTTTTCTGTAAGTATATCATAATGTGTTACCTTCTTAAATAAAGATATAATAAGTATTATTATTATTAAAATTATTGTATTACCATTGCAACGTTTGTTTTGTAGATAAGAACTACTTATCAATATTTTTTTTCTTCATTAACTATATTAGACGAATAGCTCTGTCGAATGTGTAACGACATATTTATTAAGTGTATTAAGACAGGATACAAATAAACAGTTTCTTCCCTTAACTGAACCTATCCGTTAATGCCATCAAAGTAGCATCTTCATAACATGTTCAGTGTAAATCTAAGTTTATTCGCTTAGTGTTGATTAGCTTAAACAGAGAATGTATGCATAGCTAATTGAGTTATGAAATGTAATGTAAAAAGTATTGCGTGGAATCTGAATAATTCTTTGATGTTTAGTACACTTATTGGATGTGACATTTTCAGTTCGTTTGGAGATATATCAGTATTTTGCATACAGTCGCAGAGTTGTTAATTTATTTTATTGTGATTTCGGTAGCTTATAGGTGTTTTGGGTTCTCGTTTACCCGGGGCTTTGTCCAGCATTGTCCATACTGTCCTGCCACGTGAGGCAATGAAACCGTTGATTTTCAAGACAATTTCCCCAGGGCTTTAAACAAATTGGCATTCCATTCTGACACTTTCCGTTCAGAACTGTCAGAATGAAAATAGAAAGTTTTGAATACACGTAGTTTCGAGTGATATAATCCGACATATACGTGTATGAAAACAGATCGGAAGCGTGTCAATTTTTAACATGCATTTATTTAATAGAAATCGGTTTTTCATATTTCTCTAGCAAACTTGAAATTTAAGACCCGAAGTCTAATCGCTTATTGCATACATTAACTTTATAGTAATCATAAAAATCAGTTATCATGTATTAACAGCTATATTTTAGCAAGTCTGGCATAAACAAATTAAATAAGCATGACTGTTTTGTGTGCCAAGATATTTAATTAAAAGGCAATCAAATCTACAGGTTCACCCGAAATTTCATAAATGATGGAATTTAAATATGATACAATAAAAACTTCACACCAACCCATTGCACGAATACGGGGTAATTAAAGGTAATGACTCGAGGCTAGAAAGAGATCTGTTCGTTCAAACTCGTGATTATGAAGGGACTAGGAACACGAAATATGTCCATAGAAAGTAATTGCCTAGACTTTTGAGACGTGTTTATCGATTCGAATAAAACAAATTCTGCCTGGTGCAGGATAATACATTTGTATCTGTAATATTTGGCAATACAAATTACAGGTGTTAGATGTAACCCTTTGTTGCATGCTGTCTTGCATCACAGAAATAAACAAACAATGTTTTATAATAATCAGCCAGTGCCTGCTAAACTAAGAAGTCTAGACAAGGGTAGAATAGAGATTTGCAGCGTACTTTAAACTACCTGTAATGTCTACATTCACCATTTTTTCTGTAAGGCAAAGGAGGCTGGAGAAGCCAGCGCATTTCGAGCAAGATTATAAATTTTACTTTTTTTCAGTACAAAGTGTTTTGGGTTTTTTTCCACACCTTGTTAATGCGATAGTTTGGTGTGCTATCACAGTAGACAATATAGCTTTCTGGATAATGTCTGTGTAGGTTGATCAAGTCCTTTATTAAGGCTAGCTTTCTCCACAAAACTCCCGAATTTATTCTACTTTAGAAAAAAGCAAGAATTGAAAACTAAGGTTAGATTTAGAAATAAATGTTAGGTGTTAGATCTAGATTACTGTAGAATCTAGACCACAGGAAGAGTTTAGAACGAAGTTTTCAGTCTTACTGTATGCGTAGAATTCTAATCTTTGTGATTGAAATAATTTATTCACGTTTTATCGAATATAGCATATATTTCTACACATTTAATTCTGTGAAATTATTTCAGAGCCCCAAAATGGCCTCTTTTGTGAAATTTTGGCTCGGATATTTCAGATTCACATACTGTAGAAACTAAATAAACCATATTACACTCCCAACATCTAGCAGATTATATTCTCCAAACATAAATATAGTGTCCAATGAACGTAAAATGATAAAATAAATACGATTTCAAAGAAAAACGTATATATCGAAAAATGCCTCTTTTTAGCACAAATAATCAAAAATAGGCCTTCTGTAATAAATCGCTGTCCTACCATTTATTGTACAACATCAACATTACACAGGTTATTGAATATTTCAAAACGCTGATTTTACCGATAACGATAGGAATGCATAGCTAAAATTACTTTGTAAATGTTTTTATTATTTATGCTTTTGAAGTTTTTTAGTTGACTCCAGTTTTATGGAATGCCCCTTTATTGGTCTTTTTGCAACAGAGTCTGCAAAAATATATTACTAAATCTGGAGGACTAACTGGTATGTGTTATGTACGATGACACTGGCGTTGTTACCGAAATATAGAGATATTTATGAGACAGCTTCTTGGCAGTGGGTACTGTGTCTGGTTTACTTGTTTTGTTTACAATGTTCAATGAATGATATCTTTGTCTGTGAACAGACAGGCAACTTAAGAGAAATCACATAAAATTAAAAAATTCTTAGACCTACGCGGACTTGACGTTAGAATAAAAGTCTTCCTCATATAATGTATTTTTATGTATTCAAAACTAACATACATATATTATGCGGCAGCATATTGCCACGGTTGATTAATGATACCTTATACAAAGCCACTACGGTAAATAATCATGGTGACAGTGGACTTAAAAATCTTCGTTGATATAAAGATAACGCGGATTTACCCTGCATGAATATTATCTTCATCCCACTGTTTCATATGTGACATAACCCCTTCTTAGTTTTGCAATTCCATATTTTATTACATAATGCAAACTAGGTGTTTTGTTTGGTCACTGTAAACATTGACAAACAACCAAAAGCTATGATTCTGTTGTGAGTGACCCAAACAATGCGACAAATGTTTACATCATTTCTCTCAACAGTACAGCTTTGTAGTTCATCATTTGTAATCTTAGAAGTATACTTTGCCTTTGATCTATTTCTTTGATTTATGGTAAAACATTTGTTTTACATAACCTTTCAGGGGATCAGGTAACGTTTCGAAACAATTGTTAAAGAATTACGTCATTACGATTCTAATCAGCCAACGACTTCATTTTAGATAAGAAAGCCAATTAATAAAATGAGATCATGTTTATTTATTTTGACCTACAAGTACAGTATAACCTCTCCAAAACAATACTAAAGGGAACATCAAGTTTTGTTTGTTGAGGAGAGGTTGTTGCTCTAGGGAGGTTAATTTGTTCAGATATAACTGCTTTGGGAAATAATACATCTATCTTTGTAAAGAGGTTTTTGCTCTTCGGAGGTGTTGTTTAGAGATGTTGGACTGTATAAATATTTTTGGAAAGTTGCCATAGTTTATGCATTGTGACTATTTTTCAACATTGTCCTGTCCCCGAGCAGTCTATTATTGATAATTGCCTCGCATGTGAAATGCGCCTCCTGGGGCAAAATCCATCAAAACATTAATTTCGCCAAATCTAATTATACTGATTGGAATTGCATATCAACTAAAACAATTCGTTGGATTTGTCGCGACAAGTAAATGGACTTTAACAACACAAAATAAAACCTAAAATATAGTGATTGAATTTTAGTGCAAAGCATAACTCGATTTGTTCATCTCAGGAACAAAAAGATCAATTATAAAATGTTAACTGCTATGAATTGTTTATTAACATTGATTTAATTTTCCAAAATATATATTTGACACTGACTCCATGAAAAGTTTATAATCTTTACTTAAAAAAAAACATTGTTTTGGTTTGCAAACGGAACTTTTCCACAAATCATTCCAAATGTTGATTATGGTTAAATCAAGACAGATATCACCAGGAATGAGTTAGGTTTCAAGTGTTGTGCTAACTGGAATGAAAATACCTCGGTTTTATTGTCCTAATTTCCACATATTGCAGACAACACTCGGAAATGTGCGATGAAACTTTTATTGTCTGTGTGTTGCGGAAACGTGTTAATTACTTTTGAACCTCACACTACGTCACAATATAACCGGTTCAAAGTTTTTAATACCGAAACATTTAGAACATTGGTCGGTGTACTCTGAAATTATAATGTGAACGATTTGACCGTCTGAAACTAACAATGACATTGACGACGGACATCATAATAAATACTGCTATAGTCCACAATATTGTTAGGAAAAGTTAGTGAACAAGCGTTATATACGGTATTTAATTAGAATCAGGCAGTAATATACCAGACAACGCCTCTAGTCAATATAGGAACACAGAAACCTCATCGGGCGCTAAAGTAGACAAGCGAATAAAAAGTAATTTCGAAACTGCGCAGAACATGTCGTACGTTTACAGGTATTCATTAAAACGTCGCAGTTTCTCAAGGAAATATTCAAAGACTTGACGAGCGAGTCAGATAGTATTTCTCTCTTCAAAGCGTTTGGTATGAAAAGTTAGGTACATATGTACGACCATCAACTTGTTGTTTCTAAACGCATTACTAATACGAAGCAGGATAGAATAACTCTCGCAATTAACAGTGAACTATTTTCGCGCGTTTACCTTCCGTTGATGGAGTGCAATAAACAGAGAACAATAACTATATGAGTACAGTACCAAATTACTAATAGCTGAGATTAGGGAAGAGTTTTCCGATTGGCAAAATATTAATAGCTGTACTGTGTTTAGGGAAAAGAGTTTTTGGAGTGACAAACTATTACATGTGATAGCTGTGTTTAGGGAAAGTAATTGTTCCACAGGGTTCGTAATTAAAACATTTAAAGCTGTAAATATATGCGTGCGCACTCGTAATCTTTGATGAAATGAAAGTAACACTAAAATAGATAGGATTCTCTAAGGTTTCTTTCATTAATTGTTCTGAATAAAAAGGTTGTATGACAGTGCTGACCAACCCCGAGTATATTTTCGAGTTAATGGTTCGAGTTATTTTGCACAATAAATCGTGTGTTTATAAAGCAGTACAATCTGAATATATATGTCTATGCTTTTTCTATGACTGTGTAACTCCAAGCTATCTTTAGCAACACTTTTCCATCGCATTGTTACCATTACATAGGTTGTCAACCTAAAATGTCCATACTCATAGATCGTAACTTGACCATTTCACATGTTGTACACATAAACACTAATAGCATTGCTCTGGCTGAAAGACCACTTATATTTATTACAAAAAAACCCCAAAACATGTTAAGTAACAAAACTCAACTACATGTATCTGTGTGAATTGTATTGGACTCGTGCACATTTTGCAATACCACACACTTGTAAACAAAATGAGCACAGACATTGAAGGCTTTCGCTCACATTTAATTAAATAGTCTAGCCATTTAGTTTTTTCAACAAGCAATGCAAGAGTTTTGTACTGACATTTATTACATTTTTGTCCATCATATCTGAGATTGCTGTGTATATAATATTTGTTTACTTCAAATTTCCCAGGAAGCGGTACGCTTATATGTCAATTTTATTGGTCTCGGATTAAGTTGGCTGAGGACAGTACAATGGATTTCTGCAAACAATCGCAACATTCCGACTGAGTAAGATAAATATTATAATTTATTTGCAAGTGGTTGGTAGGAGCACTTGTATTATCTGAGAGCGATTGCGGCTAAAGAAAAACGATCGAAACATTTTTTTTTATATGAATTGTATGTTATAATTTTGGGCTTTATGTATAATGTCATCGTTAGTCAGTTTCTCAAATTAATGTAGTTGTAAAAGTGACAAAAAGACAACCTAATTTAATCCAAGGAAATACGAAAACATTCACTCGTTTTTTCTGCAGCAGGGAAAAATTTCACAGCTATTGTAAAGTTTTAGAAGCCAGTTTCAAACTGTATTTCCCTGTTACAATTCCAGATTTTAAAGAAAGAAAATTCGATTTGGTTTTAGTGATGGACCTTTAAACACTACACTATCCAACGTTATGTTCTACCTCGAGTTACATGACCCTTCAAAGAGACTATACCGCATTATGATCAAGTAGGATGCTTTAACCACAATTATGTAAAAAAAAAAATAAATATCTACTCTGCATGGTGCTAACTCAAGTTAATAAAGTGGTTCTATTAAAGGAAACATATGCTTTAAGCACTGTTACATATCGACATATATGCATTCGATCTGCACAATTCAAATTCTAAAGGCAAGTTCAATAGGATGAAAATCAAAATCAAAACACTGTGTATGTGCTGGTGCTGCATTGCAAGTTAAAATCGTTGTACCATTAAACTGTTTGTGTTGTAATTTCTACAGTGTTAAATGAAAGAAATCTGTTTCAACTGTATTTCAAACTCGTGCAGATGAAGAGCCTAGATATTGTTACGAAATATAGCAACCTAGACTTTTGAGACGTGCTAAAATTGTAAAATGTGAAGGATAATATCTGTCACATTTAGCAATCCAGTCGAACGATATTTGGTTTGTTTTGTTTCCGTCTCTTTTATGCGTAGTACTTTGTATAATTGCTGTTATGCAACAGACCTAGTCAGATATATGTGATTTAAGAGATGGTTACCCGATTTTATAATATGATGGTACATAAATATACGATAACACTGCGTTGTTTTCTAAAATATTGACAAGATATTCAGAGCAGAGCTGCAATAGAGTTGAGTATTTTCCCTGATTTTTTTTTCTTGTTTATCATGTGCAGTGAATGAAATCTGTCTGCCTAGACAGAAAGGCATGGTTATTGCCAAGAGAAACTTCTGATTCGGAATCTTCTCTACCAGTTTTTTATGTTTATGTTTCTGACTTGCCAGCGTCATTTTGACACATATTGTCACATAGTAAATGCTTGGTGGCAATTACTGACACAAAGTCAAAACGGTAAATACATGACTGTAGTCATAATGTAGGTTGAAGTTCATTGGACATTTTAATCGTTTTCAAAGCAGTACAAGTATTACCTCGCATAAATGTTATCGTTACATGTACTCCCTTAGTTTCTCATGTGACCAATTCCTTCCTGTTGAACACAATTTATTACACAGCTTATTAGATCTCAATAGTAGTTGTCGTTAATTGTAAACATTGGCAAGGGTTCTGTTTACATCACTGTAGGTGTTTGTAGTCTCTCAACGAGACGTCTTCATAATTCCTCATTTGTTAGATCATAAGTATATTTTGTCTTTGATCTGTTCCTTGATTTATGGAGAAACGGTTGTTTTGAATAACTTTTACAAAACGGGGAACATTTCAAAACAACTGTTATGTAACTATTTCATTCCCAGGCGTTAGATAGCGGCTTTATCTTTAATCGGGAAACAAATCAATATGATAAGATCATGTTTATATTTTTTTATCTTTTAAGAATAAATCATTTGCAATACTGGTCACATTTTATAAAGTGTGACACGTTTTTAACCTTATCCTGGAGCATTCCTATTTTGACAATAGTCTTGCACATGAAATACGTCTCCTGAGGCAAAGCCATGAAATCATTAATTTCCGAAAAGTTAATTATACGGATCACCAAAAGCTATTTGTTTGTTTTTGTCACGACAAATAAACAGTCATAAAAACAAAGAAATCAAGCCTATGCTGTAATTGAATATAATATTTGTGCTACGCATAACTCGATTTATTCATTTTAAGCGCACACAATTGTTTATTAAAATGCAGTTTAAAATAAAAACAATCTATGTCCTTTTTAAAAAAAGGAAACATCATCGAATCCCGATGCACATTTAGCAATTTCATCAACGTGGACCTTGATTTAATAGAGAAACAATCTGCGCTGAGCACTCCAAAGTGTAACATATATTTGAAACTGACTTCATATCAGAAGCTTACTATCTTTACTCAAAGAAACCAGCCAAATAATATACACGTTCATAATTGTCTCCGGACTGGATAATGTCATCTTAAAGTTTGATGCACCATTAAGCTAAAAGCATCTGCTTACCCGCCAGACTGCTCTACTTGCAGAGCATCCTTATCAACTGGCCTGCGGAAAGAAGATGACGAATCTAATAAAAAAACAAAACAAAATATTCCGCAAATGATTTCACATTTTATCGTACTTAAGTCATTAAATGCATGACAAAGAATGATTTAGGTTTCAAACTGTATCGTTAACCTACTGTGCTCAATATACTGATAGATATCACGATTTTGTATTTCCTTTTTTCTACATAATGCAGACAGACAACCCTTGGATATGTGAAGGAGCGGTGATAAGTTCAGTATCTGCACGCTTCAGACACTTTCTTAAAGCATTAACAGTCACCGTTGATCATTTAACAACAGACATTCTAACCACTTCAAAGTTTATAATCTCTAAACATTTTAAACTTGTCGTGAGAATTATTCACATAGGTGCTATCTGTAATGATATGAGAAAGATCTGACCGTCTTTTACTAACAAACACATTCACAAAACACATCATAATAAACACTGCTACATTGCAAGTATCAGCACAATGTACAAGACGATATGCAGTATCCATTAGCCGGTCACGCTGGCTCGAGGTCTTAGTCACAACTTAAGGTCAAACGTTTGAGTCTAACATTTCCTGTCCACTCCATATCTGCTTAACCCCTTAAAGGTCCACTACTAAGCGAAAATTAACGTAGTAACATTAATTACTTCAATGTTCCTATTTACGGCGAGAGATATAGTGTCGTTCAGGACAATGCCTCTAGTGAGTAAGGCAGATAAGCGGACCACACATCGCATCAGTGAGCAAACAATAGACTTGAAATTGCGCAATACACGTTCTTGTGGTTGCAGTTTTTTCTTATTGATTAATAGCAAAATGCCCAAGAAAATAAGCAAAGACTTGCTGAGCAAGTAAAATATCATTCCTCACGTTATGAAAACTAAGTTAAATAATTATATGATCAGCAACATAACTCATTGCTAAAGCAGGATAAATTAACTCTTGCAGTTAACAGTGTAATGATCTTCCATTGTTGGGTGTACAATAAACAGAGTATTACAATTGTAGTCACTTGGTGGCAAAATACTTAAAGGTATGTTTCGACAGGCCTCGTAATTATAACATGTAAAAGCTATAAATATATACGTGCGCACAAGTATTGCTTTAACGGAATTAAACACTAAATTAGATTGGAGACAGGTGTTCTTTCATAAACAGGCCAGGCCGCCTATGTTTTCATCTAACCGTAGTATATGTTATCACTACACTTATTCTTTTTTGCAATAAATCATGTGTTCGTAACATGTATTAACTGCAGGCACTGAGCGGATTCAGAAACTGATTTTCTATGAATGCTTAATCCGTAGAGTTTTTATTCAGCGATACGTTTACAGTAAAATTGTTACCTTCACACAGAGACATATCGGAGATGCAAATATAAATGTTTCCACAGTCTAACTTGAACACTTCATATGTAATATGACAAATGACACAGACATTGAGTACTTTTCACTCAGATATAATAAATACGTCTAGCCATTTAGTATTTCCAATATGCATTGTTTCTTATTACTGCCTTTTGCCCATCCTTTCTGAGAAGGCTATTATTTTATATGATGTATATAATCACCGTTTACTTCAACTTCCCCTGGAAATGCTATGTTTATATGTCAATTTTATTGGTCTCGGATTTAGTAGGCTCAGGACGGTACGCCGGATTTCAGCAAACAAGTACAAACATTCCACATTGACAAATTAAGTATAATTATGTCTTAACAAGTGCTTGGTTCGGTCACAAATAATGCACGAGAGCGATTGTGGCTAACAAAAATTGGAACAAATGAAAATGAAAATAAGGTTATGCTTTCCGTTTATTGTTATTGGAAATCTTTTTTTTTAAATAAGAGACTAACATGTTAGCCTCCGGTTATATTATTGCTGGAATCAGTTCCCCTCCAACTATCGTAACAAGGTTAGTGCATGGGTGGCAACAACTTATAGTCAAAAGGTAAATAGACATGATGAAGGTCGATTGAACATAATAAACGTTTTCATAACAGTGCAAGTGTAACCTGGCAAAAATGTTATCATTTCCTATGTAACAAGAGATCAACTTCTTCTTGAACACACTTATCGTACAATTTACACACTTGATTACATTTCCAAAATAGTTGTTTCGTTTACTGTAAACATTGGCAATGGTTCCGTAGTGAGTGAAAGAAAGTATTCAGATACGTATTGACCCACACATCGTAACATATGTTTACATCATCGTAGGTGGTGTTGTCTATCAACGGGATGACTTTGTAAGTCATCATTTGTAAGCCTAGCAGTATATTTTGTCTTTGATCTGTTTCCTTGATTTATGGCAAAACAGTTATTTGGAGTAACTTTCAACGAGATAGGGAACATTTCAATACTATTGCTGTAGACTTTCATCATTCTCTGGCATACATATTACAAGAACCTAACTACACAAATGATTAAATAGCACCATTTAAATATATTTTAGTGGGACATTTCCTGCATCTCTAGCAGATACTATTCTCCAAATAAATCTGTGCTCAATACTTGCCTCATTTTAGCACAGGTAATCCACAGAAACATTCTGTATCAAACCGCTTTCCACAGATTAATTGTACAACAACAACTTTACAAACATGTATAGGTTATTGAATGTTTTACGGTACTGCAACATAATTTACTGCATACTTTAAAACGTTTAGTTAAAGCAATAGTACTTAAAAATATTACGACTATTTCTGCTATTCTAGTTATTGGATTTGAAACTAGTTTAAGGCAGTGTCTCTACATTAGATATTTTTTTAATCAGCAATATCATTTAATTTTACGTAGATGCTAAAAATAGTTAGCGCTGTTTTTTGGCATGCTCTTAATGACAACTGTTGGGATTGGGAATAATTTGAATATGCCTCAGGAGGTAAAAAGAGTAAAACAGTAATTTTACTATATCTAATTATACTGATTGTAAGTATCTAAATTTGTATCTTTGTCCTTTGCGACAAATACATGGATTTATATTTGAGAATAAGCTTGAATGTCGGTGCTAAAAACGAGGCATACTTCTTTCATAGGTAAAATTATAGTCCGAGAAATGAAATTTTAACGAAACAAAAAGCAGTAACTGCTCTTCTTAAAATATTTCTGTAACTGTACATAACATACTTTATCATGAAGTTCAAAAGAAATGGCGTAGTTACAGATCGAATACAAAATTGCTAACAGACGGACAGGTGCCATAACATAATACGCCCTTCGGGCGTTACATAAGGTAATGAAGAAGATTGATTGATCAGATTGATGCAAACAAAGCTCCCACATGTAGTTGAAGACTCGGGTATATATATCTGACCGACTAACCCAACAAAATATGTATAAAAACATTAAATTAAATGTGATTCATCTGTAAAAATGCATATTTTTTCAATTGCAAATAAAAATATGAAGTATGCGATTTCAAACCACATAAAACGCTATTCTTGATAGTTTGCAAAATGTAATTTGTGAAGCATATAACTCGAAAGAGGTTTCTTGTCTTTATAAAATTGACAATTTATTACATTGAAAATCTTTACAATTTATACTATTTTAAAACCAGTTATTCCAGAAATTTACTGTTTTCGTTTCCTGACAGGTATTTTGTAGTTTTATAGGGTTTTAAATCCCCGACGTTTTTAGTCTGTTCACATTTTCGTCCCGTTCAAAATTGCTGAGTTTATTCTATACTCTCACAGAACTTGGAATAGAATAAATAAAGTTCAACTTTTCAACACATAATAAAGATAAATGTGCCAAAATGTAATTAATGATAATTATCTGCTATCTGTGGAATGAAATGTGTCTGGTATGCATCAAACACTAGAACAATTAATCTGCAAATTGATTTTTTTTTTTGTAAATTGGAGGAAAAGTTTTGCAATACTGTGTCAGAGTGGCAGAACATGAAATATATACATGTACTTTACAAGACTAAAGAACACTTTGGCTACAACGACCGTGTATCTTTTTAGCTCACCTGAGCTGTAGGCTCAGGGTGAGCTATTAAGATCGATGAATGTCCGTCGTCCGTCGTCTGTCGTCCGTCGTCCGTCGTCCGTCCACACTTAGTTCGTTAACACTCTAGTGGTCACATTTTTGTCTCAATTGTCACGAAACTTGGTCAGGATGTTTGTCCCAGTAATTACTCGGACGAGTTCGAATATGGGTCATCTCGGATGAAAAACTAGGTCACATGACCCAAAAATAGAAAAATCTTGTTAAGGCTCTAGAGGCTACTGTCAGTCCAAATATCCTGGCAATTTGTCAGAAAGGTTGTTTGGCTGATTTCTAGCTCAAGTTTTAATATGGGTCACCTGGGGTCAAAAACTAGGTCACACAGCCCAAATATGGAAAAACCTTGTTAACACTCTAGAGGTAACATTTTCAGCCCAAATATCCTGGAAATTTGTCAGAAAGGTTGTTTCTATGATTTCTAGCTCAAGTTCGAATATGGGTCATCTGGGATCAAAAACTAGGTCACACAGCCTGAATATGGAAAAACCTTGTTAACACTCTAGAGGTAACATATTCAGCCCATATATCCTGGAAATATGTCAGAAAGGTTGTTTCGATGATTTCTAGCCCAAGTTCGAATATGGGTCATCTGGGTTCAAAAACTAGGTCACAGAGCCCAAATATGGAAAAACCTTGTTAACACTCTAGATGTTACATTTTCAGCCCAGATATCCTTGAAATTTGTCAGAAAGGTTGTTTCGATGATTTCTAGCTCAAGTTTGAATATGGGTCATCTGGGGTCAAAAACTAGGTCACAGAGCCCAAATGTGGAAAAACCTTGTTAACACTCTAGAGGTAACATTTTCAGCCCAAATATCCTGGAAATTTGTCAGAAAGGTTGTTTCGATGATTTCTAGCTCAAGTTCGAATATGGGTCATCTGGGGTCAAAAACTAGGTCACAGAGCCCAAATGTGGAAAAACCTTGTTAACACTCTAGAGGTTACATTTTCAGCCCAAATATCCTGGAAATTTGTCAGAAAGGTTGTTTTGACATTTGATGCGATGTATCAGTTGAACCTATAATACCGGTTTTCGATTTATATCGCATACCAGTACGCAGCCCTAGTCTCGCACACATTAACCAGGTCCGTAACAACTTTGTTAAAAGCAGTTGTACTCGGGTGAGCGATAAAGGGCCATCATGGCCCTCTTGTTAAAATATACTTATTGATACATTGTGCCTATGTAGTGAAAACCAACTAAAATGACTGCAGTCTTTCTGGTAAAATAGCATTTCAAAAGTTACATGAAGGCAAATAAAAATATATAGATGTAATAATAGTACCACAAACGTCTCCAGTCCAAACAAGGATAGGATAGCTCTTATTTCACAATGTATCGGTTGGGTGCGATTTACGTTAAATACACTGATTATATGTAATGACTGACATGAGCACTCTATCTTACCATTTTGTACAAAACAAATAGCTATATAAATGGAAAAGTTTATTTTGGCGGGACTCCTAATTAAAACCTGTATCATCCATGCTATAAATATGTTCGTGTCCTCTGTTTTAATGATAGTAAAACAAAAACAAAAACAAAAAACGGAACAAATGACGAACTTTCAGTAGGCTACTAGAAACACATTTTCCGAAGTGTTTATTTATTAAAATTTTCAGTCTGAACATTGTTCTGATTGAAAGTGTTTTATATAAAGGCGGGAGGAATCCGGTTAAAGTTATTATGGCGCTGCAAGACCACTGCTTGATAAAGTCTGTATGAACCGTAGGCATTGAAGTAGGCGATGAACTGCTGTTTTTATTATTGTTTCAATTGTACCACACCTTGTATTCAGTGGTACGTTTACAAGGAATCGTTCTATAAGCATTAGTTGCCAACTTGAATCATTGTGTATTATCATTATCAAATAACTTGAACATTTCATATACTATACGCAAACAGCTATGACTGCAGGAGGATAAACAGAAAATAATGTTTATTAAATCACAAAGCTGAAACTGTGAATTCTAACGTGATCTCTAACAAAAATGAGTGCAGACATTAAATGCCTTTGTTCAAGTACAATAAAATTAACGAGTCTAGACATTTCAGTATTTTCAACTGCGATGTTTTTGTATTGACATTTATTACCTTTTACACATAATTCATTCTGTATGGTGTATCTTTTCCCTGGTGACACTGTGTTTGCATTTGGAGTTTTATTATTCCCTGATACAGTAGTTTCAAGACCGTATGAGGATGTTCCAAAACAACACGCAAAGGCGTCGCTGAAACTAGAACAAGTACCTTATAGGTGATTGGTTCGACCCTGGATAATGTCTCGGGCGATGAAAAGCGAACGCCATAGAAGCTATACCTAAATACCTGAAGTTTGTGTCCATCTATGAAAGGGTGAATTGCTAAGTTGTTTATAGTAAAGACATATGAAGAATAACAAAGTTTGAGCCAGTATTCTATAATGTAAAGGGGTGTTTTTGATCCTGTACCCCATTCAAGTACGTCTACTTTGTGCTATGTTTTTATGTATGCATTCCGTTATACCTTTCGACATGACCGTACTGCATTTTGTCAAATAAGATGGTTTAAACAATGACAATTTTTAGACAAGTAATAAATGGCATGTTACATATTTCTAATTTGCAGATAAGAGCAAATTAAAACTGAGAATGGGAGTTCATGTTTGGCTAGGGTATTTATTTTTACGTCGATTCAGGTATGTTGTATATAGATATGTATTTTGCTGATGCTGCCCGCTTTATACGGGACTCATACACGTTTGTACAATAGACTTTGAAACTTTGAAAAAAAGGTACTTCAGTTATAATTGTGTTAGGTAATTTTCATTTTCTAAGAGTATGAGTTAGAGATAAATTTCTTACCTGATAATATACTTGTCACTTTGAAAGATAAAATCATTTACATGTGTCGTTATATCAATTCATTTGACCTTATTGCATAAAACGTTTGCCTTTTATACATAAAAGTGGCTTATGGCTTTTCTCGAAACGTGGGAACGTGAATTGCTTTTGTTTTAATACTGTTTTCCTTAAGTGTTGGCGTTTATATAATCCCTACACTTGAACATGTTACTAAACATTCCGTAAATAACAGATGCAATGTCCTTGCAGAGTGTAATTTGTCTAGCCACAGTACAAATAATTGCACTTCCAGACAATATTTCCCAAAATAGCTGCACTTTGCAGCAGACAGATATGTACAGCTACAAGCGCCGACTGAGAGAAGTAGATTGTTTTCGGCACTGAGACATCGTTAAATGTTGCTATTATGGGAAACGCTTTTATGTCCTGGAATCTTGTCACAGAGATGCTTATTCCGAATTGTAAGACACACGTAAATATAAAACAAATGGGGGCGCAGCAATATATAGTGTGTATTGTGTATAAACATGTGAAGCAGAATAAACGTTAAAGCTTATATGTTATTGAGTGCCAATCAAATTTTCAACAAAAACATTTCAATATCAATAATTTATACACCTAAGAAAACACGGTATTCAAAGTACAACCAAGATTTATTGAATTATGAATATTGCTATCGAATAAAGTGCAAAGCCATGTAAATAGTGTTTTGTCCTAGTCTTAAATGCGAAGTCCAATGTGTTAGGTATATCTTCATTGCACTATGTCCATTCTATGGTAGTGCTGATTTATTGCGTGTTTTGGAAATAGCCATCATGGTGTTTTATGAATCATTCTGTAACAATATTTAACATGGCCATTTTGAAAAAACAATAATACATGTACATAACCTGTATCTTTCTGCTATTTATAAAGGATTCCAGAATGATACATGTATAGCTCTCAAGCGTTTTATTCCATCAAAAATGTAAAGCAGCTTACTCTAGAAAAACCCAAATATCTCGCTAACATCAGTTATTGCCCTTTCTGATTAAACTGTGAGCTATTTGTAATGAGACTGTTTGTATTACGCTGAAGGCACAGCGACTTACTGTACTTAGACTTAATTCTTCACATAGGCCGTAATTTCTTATGTACAATATTTAAGCTGTGCAGCAGATGTTTGAGGTATCAAACCATACAATCAATCAAAGAAAGAAAATGATATACAGCTTGAAATATCCGTGGATGTAACAGTTGTTAATTCTTGCATATGATCTGTATATTTCCTTTCTATTTCAACTTGCGGTAAATACGAAGGCAACACCTGGAAAGTTCGAAGCAACATTATTTCTAGTAACGATTTCTGAAAGGTGTTGAATACTTTGTATCTCATACAGAGATAATTAATTTGTAGTGTAAAATATGTAGTGTAAATGTCTGTAAATAGTTTCTTTGGTCAGTACTGCGCTTAAAAATGGATTCCTAAAAAATATATGTATGAGACGGAATACTATTCAATTTGAGTGATAGGAGTAACAAGCCTTAAACATATCTGTATGGGGCATCAAATTTGGTTCGGTAAGTTAACAATTATTGTATGTTATTACTTATTGCCGATATTTTCAACTACTTTGTCGTTTAAGAGAGGCAGTTTTTGAACAGTCATGATATTATTACTAGTATATTAAGAAGTCATATCGTTTAAAATGTGAGTTACTGTAAAAGCTATCCACATTAGATTTTGACCCTTTGATATGCTTTCGAGGTTTATATTTCGTTAATAAATTACTCAATTGATATCTTCGGACTTTCACTTAACTAATCAATTGATATCTTTCGAATTTGACTGAACTACTCAATTATTATCTTCGGAATTTTCCTTAATTACAAGACGCAGTTGATATCTTCGAATTTCCCCTTAATTTCCCTATTGATATTCTAAGACGGACGAAGGTCGAGTAGCTAGTTAAATACAAGAAATCAGCAGTCTACAGGTTATACGATATCCCATACCATTATAATTAGTTTACAAATATCTCAGACTTTATTGGCAATTCATACTATCGCAAAACCAGAATGCTACACTTACTTAGGTTAGAACACCGTGTAAACGGTTCGAGCTGAACCGTATTTACTTGAATTCTGTAGATAAAAATATAAATAAAACATATTCATGAAATGCCAAAATCAAATACATTCCGACTTTGAGCTAAATCGACGTTATAAATGACAATATGAAAATAAAACTTTTTGCGCTTTTAATTCCAGTGCATGACATTTTATCAAATCAAAATATTTTGGATACATGTACCTGGGCCTTACCAGTTTGTATTTTGGTGTAATAAGTCTGAGCATTAACAACTGACAGGTTGGGTGAAAACTTCAGAAATAGAACAGAAGTCTGTATCAAATGTAATAGTGATTGAAGGGAGAAATTGATGAATACAGGTCTGTATTATTATTATAGAGAAGAGAAAACAGTCAGTGTGCTGTTAATGATTAAATCAGCAGGAGAAAGGCGTTTGTTAGGTGCGTTGTTTCTCTGAAATAAAACTTTCATATAAATTCTGTAGTAAAAGCTGTATATTAGTGAAACCAAATGATTAGTGGAAGCTATAATAGATTAGTGAAAGCCATAGATTAGTGAAAACTATTGATTTACGTCTCATGAATGTTTGAAAACATATCATAAATCAAAATTAAAATAAGTGTTTTCACTGGCTGTCTATATATGTAATTGTTTCAATTATAGGTAGGTTTATATTATAGGTATTAATTTGACAATATTTGGTCAATAAATTAGGGACATGGAAATGAGTGATATTCAATATTGGTTTGTTAGAATAATGTGCATGGTAATTTACCTCGGATGTAGTTGTGTTTGGGGATTTCAGATAGCTCATGGCGTGCTCTTGTGAGCTACTACATTAGATTAATAAGACAGTGGTGTAATGTTCATAGATGGATATAATGTAAGTAATGAATATTTAATAACACTCGTTATGGAATCATCAACGTATTCTGTTGTTATAAACTAAAGAGATATTACGGTCATGCAGTTTACTAATGAAAGTGAAACTTATAACCGGAACGCAATGAAAGTGAAACTGTAATAACACGGGAACCAGATCAAAAGATTGCAAATATTTATATGAATGTTTTCGGAAACTCATTAAATAGAAACTTTGTACGACAGTAACGCTAGAGTCTATCACGAACCATGATACAGTGCGTTTCCGGACATCGGTGTTAATACTAAAAGAAAACAACAAAAGAAACTTGTATCACTTAAAAGGTATAAATTAAACATCAAAGTTATTCGTTTTGAATGGACTCGAAGAAAATAATTAAGCGATGCAATGCTTTTTATTAACAACCGAAAACATAACTTTCGGGACAAACTTATAATACGCTATGCAACTAAACCAATGGGACAAAGAATTTGGTATGGTAAGTTACTTTTATTATATTATATTTCGTTCCTTTTTTATTCTTTTCATAACTTAAAAATGAAAATCTATGATGTAAGAGCTGTCATATTGTAAGGTTTCCTTCGATATCAAATGACTTAAATCCGACCTTTGTTGAACCGTATATGTCCCGGAACGTATGTATCACACGAGAGAAAAAATTCGACCGCATATGTTACACGTATGATATATTCGGTCGAAAATAGTCTTCGCGTGAAACGTATATGGCACATAATATGTATACGTTTGACTTCGAATTTTATAGGAACACGAAAACGAATATCTCACATGCAGAAAAAGTCAAATACAAACGAAATGTAACGATGTTTGGGAGGCATCCATATAGGTATACATGTATATAGGTGTAATGTGGAGAGCCGAAATGCAATGACATGATTATCCAAGAAAGTCCAAGGAGGTAAACGACATGCGATCAACACTTATTGGAACTTAAACACAGAGTAAACTTGATATATCTGCATGGCCGGCTCCTGTGGATCGGTTCCGATCCTCTTCCTTGAATGACTTAAGCAAAAGTATAATTTGTACTTTCATGCACTTTACTACCACAACGTTTCGGTGTAAATTGTCAAAAATGACCAAACGAATATGACACATTAAACACGTGTTATATTTACGGTCGAATATATCACACACGTGTGATATATACGTTCCGGGACATATACGGTTCAACAGACCTTCTTTGTATAATGGATAATGTGAATTTTTGAAGGGTGAAAAAGATGATTTTGACACAGATGGTAGAATTAAATTACACTATATATTTAATATTATATACACAACAGAAATGATTTACAGATTCATATGTTATAATTTTGTTGTATTTTTTTCATACTGAGCATAGATTATGCTAATGGATTTCATTAATTTTGATGGCCAATTTGTAGAAAGGATAATTACCACTGTACATGTATCAGAGACTACTTCACTTACTAGTATCAGACACCTGATCATGTTCCTAATAGTTCCTGGAATAACATCATGCAATTGCACTGCTCGGTAATTATGTTCATTCCATTATGTCACGACGCAATATGAATCATTGCACTTTCAGACAATAGTTTAGCAGTAAGTTGTGCCTTACAGCAGACAGATATTTACCTATTACATTATTTACCATTTTGAACCAGATTGTTTAGGGCACTAATGCTGGATGAAACGCAGTCTTACTATCCTATTATAAGTTATTATTTCCTATTATAAATCAAACTTTAACAGGAATCTCGTTTCTCAATTAAAAAGAGAGTTGCTTTCAAAACAAGTGTAACAAATGGATAAATATGGAGAGAACTACATATATTTAAACTCCGAGTTAAGAATATAATACAACTTTTGTGATGTGTGTGTGCATTCGATCAACTCAATATTAACTTTCAATTTCAACTAGAAGTTAAAAGAAAGGTAACGTTTAGAAGATACGTAATAAGGTTCACTCCAAATAACTGCTAACGAAACACGTTACTTGTAATTCCTTATCATATAATTATCTGAAGTGTAAATATGTAGTGTAAATGTCTGTGTATTATTTTATATGTGAATTCTGCGTATTCAAGTGAATTTCTGAAAGAATATGTGCACAAGGAATACTGTCATATTTTAGATCTGATATGGGGCATCAAATATGGTATGGTAAGTCAATACTCCGCGACTTCTGTTAATCAAAGGAGAGAGGCGTTATTCAAGTTATTTCAAACTTAGAATGTGTTTGTATTTGATTATGAGCTTACATGTTACCGCTCTCTGATTTCGACTTTAAATAAAGCTATCTTTAAAGTAACCTTTATTTATTATTTACTGAATTAAAGATATATCACGAAATGATTTCACTGGACTTCATTCGTTCATTAACCTAAGATGCACATTGATGTTGCCATTACATTTAAAGTTAAAAATATTTTGTAAAACAGTTTAAAAATATGTTTATATTATGTTTTAACAAAGGTACCATGCCCTTTGCTAAAATATTAACCATCCCGCACCTTTGAGGAGGGATATGGGAATGAGCTCCGTCCGTGAGTCCGTCCGACCGTCACACTTTTGTCCGGAGCATAACTATGAAAGTATTCAAAGGACTTTATCTAAATTTTACACACAATCAGAGTCAATTGACAGAAACTGCAGTGTACAAGGGCCTTAACTTCAGCTTATCTATTTTTTTAATTATCTCCCTTTATTTAACTTTATTGTCCGGGTGATAACTCTTTAAGTACTGAAACGAATTGATGCAAATTGCATACACCTACAGAGGACGATACGACGCAGTTTAGTATCTAAGAACCATAACCGTACTTTACTCTCTTTTTGAGTTATCACCCCTTATTTATTTTTCATATAACACTTTTGGCAGAAAATAGCTCCAAAAAAATTCAAGGGAATTTGTTTAAACTTTACACTTGTCTTTTTTTTTTAAATTTACTCTCTTTATTACCTTTTCTTGACAGGGCCTTAGGTACTGAACTGAATTGATTCAAATTGCATACAGTAATAGATGACTTTAAGATTTAGTGCAGTGTCCAATATTTCAATCTTACCCTGGTTTTGACTTATCTCATTTTATTGATTGTTTAAGACCTAAGTTCTCACAATTTTGAAATAGTGTAAAAATGCAATTATATTTTATGTACTAGGTGGTTTCCCTTAGCTAGTATAGTGGTTTAAAGATACAGGATGGGTAAGACATTTCAAACTTAAGTGGCATATTCGTTTTTGCTGTCAGAAGTACATTAATTAATTATTTGTTTAGAAATTTCAAAGTACCTTTTCAAAATTGTTCAAAAGTGCTCTTTAGCTAGTAAACAAAGAACTAATAATATTTAAAGATATATAGCAGAAGATTTCAGCGAGATTCAGGAACTACTTTTAACTTCAAACATTAAAGGCTGCAAGCATTTGAAACTTTCTAGTACTTTGTTTTGACGAAATATTTAAGTAAGCTTACCCACTTTGAATATAATTATCTTAATCATTTATATCATTAATTTAGACGGACGAGATCGAGTTTTAAGATAATTCAGTACAAGTAACCTGAAAGCTTGAGGATTGACAATTTAAAACTGTATCTCTTTGTAAATGTATGTACTGGACCGGGCTGTTGGAACCTCACTAACAGGACAGCCTTTTGAAGCATCTGCAATAAAGCATCTGTATCCTAATTTAGCTGAACTACATTGTTTATAGGTTGAAAAATTAGATACATCATATATATTGTATAAATATAATCAAATTGTTATATATTTCCTGACGTTTTGTTGTTGTTTTTTTTCATTTCTAAGCTGTCAGTTGATCCGATTGCAGACAAAATTCTTGAAAAAGGCAATATTGCCGAAAATTTGAATTAAAGAGTTGTTTTAAATAGAAAAAACACTTATAATTATTATTCCCTGAGAAATATTGAAAGAATTTATTATCTTACATTTAGTTAAATCATCATTTTAAGGTGCTCTTGTTGCAACAGTTCTGCTTTTGTTCCTAAGTAACAAGTCTCTTGTCCTCTATATAATATGATTGGTATTTTGCAGAGAGGCTCATGTACAGTAATATTAAAAAAGAACGTTTCAGGAAGAAGACAAAACTATGGATTAATAATGGAAAATTAACTGAATGTAAAATTTGACGAATACATGTCTGTAAAAAAAATAAATAGAAAAAGAAACAGTCAGTGTGCTACGAGTGATTCACTAAGCAGGGAACTGCGTTTGTTATAAGTGTTGATGTTGAAATAAAAAGTTTATAAAATCCCTTGTGAAAGTAGAATATGCTATAGATTAGCACTCACAAAGATCAATTAATTGAAATTGCATTTCCAGAATCCTGATAATATTATGGAATTAGTGATAAAGATTAAAGATTTGCTGAATGGTCTTGACACGACTGTCTATTATTTGGATGTGAACATTATTACAGATACTTCTTTCGCTATATTAATTGCAGTCATTCGGCACATGGAAAAGAGTGATATCTAATAATGTTTGGCATTCATACAATTATATCTTAGTAATTCACATTAAATGTGGTTGTTAAGAGATTTCGTGTAGATTATGTCATATGTATGGTACTTCATTTGACTGTTAAGACAGTGATGCAATATAACGTTTGTTACGAAGATGAAAAAGTTTAAATAGTATAAATTAATTAAGTTGGGAGATTAAATACAATTAATTACATGTAGTATAAAAAGGCGGAAACGTTAGGTACCGGTACATAGATAAAACAATAACAGTTGTTTAACTTAAGATGTATTGTTAAGACGCGGAGTTATTCATTTCGGCTGAAGTATTGAAAGGGCACAATCAAACAAATATAGTGATAAAGTACATAAGTAATAGTGGTCGGATAAATTCCTTTCGATACAAACAATTTAATACGCTATTTAACTTAAGCAATGGGACAAATACTTTGGTATGGTAAGTTACCGTTATAATTATAGTGGTTTCATAACATTGTATGAAATAGTTCCTTTGATAAGTAGAATTGTAATGCCATACCATGCTGCTAAGGTGGTTATTCCATCTGCGTCCAACGCTTGCAGTGGTTCAATATTGCTAAAAAACAAATATCATATGACTGCATATATATATAGTTGCTTTAATCTTACGATATTAATTAAAACTGTTGCCAAATTTTGTTGCTTTATGGGACATTGATTAGTGAACTTTTTTGTTGATTTATATTGCTTATTTCAGTTGACGAAATTAATGTGACATACATGTATAATATTTCAAGCGAACAATCTGCATCCTCTCTAAATTTGGTCTCATTATTGAAATAAGCTTAATATTATCTAAGTTAACATGGTATTTTTAAGGTGTTTTAGTTTAATGATCTATCATCATGTCTAACCGAACGCTTAGATTTAACATTACATCATACATTTCAGTTATATACATGCATATATATTAGTTTGTGAGACGCTTTTGTTGAAGAAGATTCATTTTTTAGCTCACCTGGCACAAAGTCCGTCCGTCCACCATTTCCTCCAAAAGACATCTCCTCTGAAACCACTTAGCCAATGTTGATGAGACTTTGCATGGATGTTCCTTGCATAAAGCTCTATCAAAGTTGTTCAAAGAATTTCATTCCATGCAGAATTCTAGTTGCTATGGCAATAAAAATGAATAACTTTAAAACTCTTCTTATCTGAAACCACATGGCATAGAGCTTAGATATGTGGCATGCAGCATTGGCTAATGGACCTCTACCAAGATTGTTCAAATTATGACCCCGGGTCAAAATTGACCCCGCGCTGGTGGTCACTTAGTGTTGCTTTATATAGGAAACACTTTAAAAATCTTCTCCTCTGAAACCGCAAAGCCTAGAGCTTAAATATTTGGCATGTAGCATTTTCTAGTGGACCTCTACCAAGATTGTTCAAATTATGACCCCCGAGTCAAAATTGACCCCAAACGGGTGGTCACTTAGTTTTGCATAGGCTTATATAGGAAAAACTTTTAAAAATCTTCTTCTCTGAAACCACAAGGCCTAGAGCTTAGATATTTGGCATGTAGCATTGGCTAGTGAACCTCTACCAAGATTGTTCAAATTATGACCCCGAGATAAAACTGACCCCACACGGGGGTCACTTATTTTTACATAGGCTTATATAGGAAAAACTTTAAATATTCTTCTTGAAACCACAAGGCCTAGAGCTTAGATATTTGGCATGTAGCATTGCCTGGTAGACCTGTTCAAAGTTTGTTCAAATCATGCTCCTGGGGTCGAAGTTGACCTTGCCCGGGGGTTGTTTGGTATATAACATGGTCTAGTGATCTTCCACCATCCAAGTTGACTTGTACCAAGGTGAGCGATACAAGGCCATCTTGGCCCATTTGTTTAAATTATTAATATTTAAATAACATAAAAAATGTTTTCATGATTATTATATATTATTATTATTATTATTATTATTATTATTATTATTATTATTATTATTATTATTAGTAGTAGTAGTAGTAGTAGTAGTATTTAAAACCTTACCACTTCAATCAGGTTCGCCTTGCAATAACCCTAGGATAGTGCATTTTCGCACAAAATCTATATTATGTAACATTAAAGTTTTCTTCTTACTTTATATACAGATCCAAATGTCCTAACTGAATTGATATTGCGCATATTTGTATCTAACAACGGTTTCACAGACAGATATCTTTTTGCATTCACTTGCTTAACAGGAAGTGTATATCAACATCTATAAATTTCGATTTATATCTGATAAGATATCCGGTTTGAAACTTAATGAAATACTTCTCAAACGAATGTCAATAGGTTTATTTCAGGTGTGCAAAATAAATGACTTCTACATACAATTTACAACCATTTTTTGCAATAGTTTCTGATAGCCTATCGGACAGTGTTTGCCGCCAGAAGAGATATCGTCTTTATTTTAGCTTAACACTGATTTGTATGTAAGTCTATTATTTGTAGTGAAGTGTTAAATAATTTCTGTTTTCGGTTTTCATTTTCATAACCGTAACAATCGTTGGATATTATGAGGAATTGTTTACTAATTCACAACAGTGATTTTTTGAAAATAACGCATATGTCAACCGAATGCACATTCATTTCATTGGATAATGATTTCAATAAAGAACAGTCAGTTTTGATATGTAGGAAGTTAAATTGATTAATAGCATAGATGTACATTCCGGATTTGTCGATATGGGAAAAAGAATTTGGTATGGTAAGTACAGTAACTAGCCAATGAGTGGACGTTATAATGAACATAGCATCAAACTTTTGGCTTACATGAACACTAATAGACATTGTAAAAGATATAATGGATTAATTTAGCTTTTTAAAAATAGCGTTCTCTTCAAGACATTTTGCAGATAACAGATTTGTACAAACGTTTATACGACCCAGGACTTATACTCCTTCGAACGACTTGTATGTTATCCTGCATGAAAACATGTCTTAAATCCATACCTTTCATCATTCAAATATGATCGTTGACACCGACACTGATGTCACAGAAACGATACAAAACTGGCAGTATGATAACTCTGAAAGGAAAGACAAGCTCTTTTTTTATTTAAAATGTTAAGAAAGCTTAGGCAACAGTAACAGTAACTGCTTGAATGATTAACGGGTAACATGCTGTGCACACTTATATATGAAACACGAGATGTCGATCTGTAACTGTCCAATTAAGAAACTTGACCTCTCCTTTACTTACTTGCTTGTATATTTATTTTTTCTTGTCATTATGTTGAGATGGCAATGTTTGGTGATGCACAGCCGTAGGGTTTTGAACCATGTTACAGTTGCGGTATATTTCAGTAATTATCGGTTTCAAATGCTTGTCCAGATTTATAAAATCTCCTATATTTCACATATTTTAATGTTATTTAAAGAACAGTTAAAACTAAGAGTTTAACTTACTACCTCTTGTTACTGTGCCATTATCGCAAACGAGATTTTGAATTGTGGTGTATTCATCGCATATCTTATCGAGAGTCTATACTTAGACAAATTCTTTAAAAGGGCGTGAACGTATTGAGGGTAGGTCCGTTGCTGCATATAAACAAATTGATAAGGTACCGTAGGTGAGGTTCATAGTCTGAGCATGTCAGAAAACATCAGCCGTCATTTTCGGACATACTGGATTCAATTCAGGTAGTCTGAGCTTGCTAGGCCCTACAATATTGTTCCTTAACCTTTCTTTAAAGAAAATGCATCGTACCCGCCAAACATTTCTGAGTTGCTTACTATGAACCTGACGTAGATTTATTACCGGTAAATAGAGCCCTTGTAATGCATTTACAGTAAATAATGCTGTGGTCATAATCAGTACATCCGTCTAAGCAAAAACGACAAGGAGCGCCAAGAATGCCTCTCTACACTATTTTTCTTCTATCCCTGCTGTGCAAATACGTTGCAGAGAGGGTTGTAATATTAGGCGAATTTTATAAATAGAAAATTAATCGTATACACTGGTGCTGCGATTTCGGTGTCCTAACAGAATACCAAGGGGGGGGGGGGATAAATTTGTAGTAATTAGGTGAATAATAGCCCCACTTCGCATCTGTTAACATGTCTAAAAGGATAAATACACTGAACAACCGGTCTGAAAATGTAACACATCTGAAAACCATTGGCAGATTGTGTTCAATCTCCCTTGTGTTTTTAGGATCTAATCATTTTGACTGTATTGTTTCAGTTTGAATTCTTTGTTGGCTTTAATGTGGGCAGACACGTACACCTGATCATGTTTCTACGATTTCCGGGAATAACAGATGCAATGGCTTTGCAGAATAACAATTATTAATTCCATATTGTGAAAATGCTTTATTGATAATTGCACGTCCATACAGAAAAAAAATTACCATGCAACGCAGATCTCGTGCTAATTTTCAAGCAAATACGACTTTTGTTTCGCCAATAAAAGTTATTGCTTCACATTAAATATAGTAGCAAATGGCTAGTTGGCATCAAAACAAAAGGTGTTTTAAACACACCGAATTAACACAAAACTCATTCTCATAAACATGTAACTTACAAGACAATTGACTAATCTTTAAACACATATATGACCCAAGAAGTGTAGACCCAGTGAACATTTGTATATATTCTTGTTTTGCAGCCTTTAAATACATGATTGTCAACATTCGACATACGATATTTAACGTTGTCATTTAAAACACGAAGTTATTTTCTTCTTTAGTTACATGCGTCATGGAAGTATGTTGTGTGGTCACATATTATATGGACGAAAGCCATAACTTTTCCTCACTCCGCACCGATGCATGTACATTTATAGAAACATTTTGCTATAGTGTGTTAACATATTTTAACATTAATAAAGAATTTTCATAATATAAACGTAACTTTATAAAGCCTTCTTGTTAAATAATAATCGAAAATATCCTTGACTTGTTCTGGCGACCAACAAATGGTTTTATATCCATATAAATGAAATTGGCAAAATATGTTCGGTTAAATACATGTAAAGGAGAAGCAAAAAATTGCTACAGACGCTGTAAATATTTCTGAATGTTGTACAGGTATACTCCGTGATCCAATTAGTTATACCTGAAATACTTTTAAAAAGTACATGTAGTAGGACAGCTTCATTTTGAGACTTCAATGTGCTTTGGTGGCACTACAGTCGCTTTTTCATTTAGTTAGGTATTTAATTTAAGTAACATATTGTTCATATGGCGCTCAAAACATCAGCATCGCACTGATTGCTGTTCAAATGTCAGTGGGTTTTGAACCGAGAGTAGCAATATGAACGTAGGCTTTGATTTAGTGTTTAACGTCGTGGCTGCTCTGTTTCACATCACAGTTTGGTAGTGATTTCAAAATTTGACCGAATTTTAGTGTCAATAATCAGCATTACAAAGGTAAAAATCGTGGACAAGAACCTAGTTTGGTACACGTGCTGACACCATGCCACATAGCCTCGCCACCAGGCTAGATGATAATCTATTTGATTAAAATTCCAAGCAAAATACGTTCAGCCTTTTCTTGTTCTAACAGTTCTATTTTTGGTAGCAAAGGAGTAAATTGAGTAAGAAAAAGTAAATGTAAGGATTGAATGCCAGTCTACATATCACACTGTGGGAATTATGTCATGAATAATTGCACAGTTAATGTGCGTATATTTATAGATTAAACAGATTAAAGTGGTCCTAACAATCTCGAAGTATTTGACATTAAGGGGCATACCCTATAACTGATGCCGAACAAATAACCGCCAAAATAAATAATAGAATCTTTGGAAGTATTATAACTTAACCTAAAAGTGTCAGCTTTGCATTCCAGTCATTATCGATAAAATCAGCTGTTTAAAATATGCTGCAGTACCGTAAACCATTCAATAATCTATGTTATTTGGTACTCCCAGAGACAACAAAAGAAATATAAAACTATAAAAACTTCAAAATAGTTTGTAAATTTAATAATAACTTTTCAAATTGCAACAATACTTTGATTAGATATTAGCATTGGCATATGTCTGGGCACGGCTCCGTATTTTTAACAAACTCTATTTTCAATGTCATAGTCAAGTTCCATTCAAAACAACAACACCAATTATTCACTAATCAGTCAAGATTCATACAACAACAACAAATATCCGATTTTCACAAATTGTCTTTCAACACATTGAAAAATTCACAGCACGGGATACACAGTCATTACAAACGACCAATTAGGGCATCCCGGCAAATACGAGTTTATTAAATTCACAATTACTTCAAGTCGGCACACAGGCCCCAATTGGGCATTGTTTGAACAACAACAACAACAAAATGAATGTTGAATCATGTTGCATTATAATATTGTTATTCTGGCCCTGGGAAACAGAGGCTGAAATAACATGCAACAGGTAAATTAAAGTGTCCGACAGTTCGCTGGCCGCCAAATAGAAACAAGAATGCCGGGAATGTCCGCCAATTATGTGTTGCTCGTTTTGCTCAGGTCTTTACTGGAGCCGTACCATGTATCTAGAAGTTCCTATGTTGTTGTGGATCCGTTCTGAAATCATACAATATATAGGTGGGCAGTACCTACTAATGATAGCCAGAAATTAACATACACTAAATAACAGCAAAATGGTTCTCCTATATGGACCGCTAACATTAACTGTAACCGATTCACCAGGCTAACTTGGTTTTATTAGCTTTAAGCGGCCAAGAAGATAAACACCTGAGTTATCCGAGGGAGTGGCCGGGTGGGTTTAATTTGTCTAATTTCTACACACCTTCCTTTCTTGCAGCACACAGTTGAAAAGGACATGACGTAGTACGATGACGTGTTAAATGTTTTACGGCTAAACACCTCTAAATCTATACAACTATCCGCAACAGTAAAAGAGTTGTCGCCCAAATAACATGGGACTATCCAAACAGATAGTCTCCATTATTTGGTACTCCCAGAGAAAACAAAAGAAATATAAAACTATAAAAACTTCAAAATAGTTTGTAAATTTAATAATAACTTTTTCAAATTGCAACAATACTTTGATTAGATATTAGCATTGGCATATGTCTGGGCACGGCTCCGTATTTTTAACAAACTCTATTTTCAATGTCATAGTCAAGTTCCATTCAAAACAACAACACCAATTATTCACTAATCAGTCAAGATTCATACAACAACAACAAATATCCGATTTTCACAAATTGTCTTTCAACACATTGAAAAATTACAGCACGGGATACACAGTCATTACAAACGACCAATTAGGGCATCCCGGCAAATACGAGTTTATTAAATTCACAATTACTTCAAGTCGGCACACAGGCCCCAATTGGGCATTGTTTGAACAACAACAACAACAAAATGAATGTTGAATCATGTTGCATTATAATATTGTTATTCTGGCCCTGGGAAACAGAGGCTGAAATAACATGCAACAGGTAAATTAAAGTGTCCGACAGTTCGCTGGCCGCCACATGGCAGTCGGTCCCGGAGTCCGACACCCAACGGACTACCGACGGCCACCGCCAAAAAACAGTATGTATTTGGCACCAGTGAACGCCCCGATAATTAACAAATGCAAGATGCCGGAAGCCGCGCCCAGACTATTTACTAAGACAATTAGTATTTATAATTGACTCCAATTGGCAAGCCAAACCGTGCAAAAATAAACTGTTTCCAGCCTCAGATAAGTGTACACCATCACTCAAAAACAGATCAGTCTGTTTATTTTTTATGCCAGAATGCTGGATACAAACCCCACCAGAGTCTATGACTTTCTTAGCGCCATAACTATTCAGTCTCCTTCTGGCTTTCTCCATTGCCAAAATGTTCAAGGAATATCTCCACTGAATTCTGGGGAGAATATAAGACCAAATTAATTTTGTAGAGGGAAGGTGGGTATCTCTATACTTAACTATTTTATCGATTTCCACCCTGAGATTAAACAAGCTGGTTTTCCCCAGATCATTTCCCCCGCAGTGAATAATTAAATAATCAGGTTCTTCCCTTATTCTGCACAGGGTTCTCAACTTGGATAGCAGCTGGGTAAGACACAGACCGCTGTAACCTTGCCACCAGATCTCTACATTACGTAACCCCAAACTTTGACCTCCACTGCTACTGCGGGCTGACAAGAATGCTTGCTTTATTAGAGACGAACCCACACACCAAATAACTCTACGGGAACCTGAAGTTTGATTATTATAAAATATATGAACTTTTGAACTAAATCAACATGAATGAATATATACCGTACATACAACCAGACATCGATATTGAATCTAACCATGTTAACAAACTGCCAATATATCACTGTTGTATTAATTTTGGAAGTACTCTGGTTTGGCAACGTACATAACTTTTATAAGCACTTGACTTCCATCTGCCTGCTAACTTTATATCTTTGTCCGCCACGCCTAGACTTGCCGCCGTTGTCGCGGCGCCTATTCGAAATGAGTGTGATTTAAAGTGCGTATGATTCAAATCTTGAACGGCCAACGCTTTTTGTCAAAACAGAAGAAAATTGATATCTAGTGAGTGGGCTGGCGTCATAATGTACAAACAATGGACCGTGTACTTTCGGTCTCATTGCCATGAATTCCTGAACAGTTCTGAAGGGGCAAATTTGACCACCCTGGGCGGATATTTGCAATTTTTCTCCCTTACCCACTTGGTCAGTTTTAGAAAATCTCAACGAGATAGTCAGAGTTTTGTTATGCTTATCTAGTTCAATATCATTTATTCCAATAATGCTATGCAAATTCTGTCTCTTTTGAAGTTGTTAACTCGCCCACTCGCAAGAAACCGAAAAAGGCTAGCGAATAAGCTGCTGAAAATAACGCTATTTCGTATATATTGAAACATACTGCTGGGAGTTTAGACAATATTTTTAAAAGCAAATTAGGCGTTATTGGCAACCTTGTGTCAGAAGTATGTTTAATCCTTCTCATTCCTTCTAAAACTTTAGTTATCAAAAATTGTTTAGTTACGTCCGCATTTCCGGAGATTTTACACTGAAAACCTATAGCAGCGACATAAAGCCTGGCAGTGGAAGCTGTTAACCCTTTGCAGTGACAGAAGTGCAACGAACTGAATTACGTGTTCAAGTTTAGGGGCCATTCCGTGTCCAGGTCGTAATCCAAACGGAACTGACTAAAGCGGTTCAAACTCATTCGGTAAGCAGCTGATGTATTAGCAGACAATGATGAACTCAGAAGTTTGGAAGACTCACATTCGATATCAAAGAAAGAAAATCTTGGGGTATTACTTCTGGGTCCCTTTTTGCGTGTGGTGCTAGCTTCCTGAATCTTGACCACTGTTTGCGAGAAAGAGAATCACAAATCGTATTAGCTTTTTGATGCAATGTGCCTCGCTTTTGAAAATGATGTTAAATGACATAGCTTTTAACACAAAGTAACGAACAAGATGCATGACCGTTTTTGACTTGCTTGACTGCTTATTCAGAACTTGTACCAGTGCCTCATTATCAATCCACATTAAGATTTTTTTGTTAGCGATTTTTGAAGCCCACAGCGCTATTGCTAAAACTACTGGCACCATTTCAAGAAATGTCATATCTTTTAAGTATTTGTGAGTTAGCCCAAGTATTTGGCCATGGGAAAAAGGCCCAGCAGCCGTCAAGATAGCAAGCCCCGCCACAATCTGCAGCCCCTGCACTGTCCGTATACAGATGTAAGACACTACAGTCATACCACACATCTTCAGGTATATAAACCACACCGTTGAAATTGCTTAAGAACGAAACCCAAACGCGCAGATCGTCTTTCATATCCGCCGTGACCCGACGATGATGGTGAGGTCGGTCTAGGCCCGACATGGCTTCATACAAACGCCGAAGAAAGGCCCTACTGGAACGGACAGCTTTACTGAAGAAACACAGTTTCCCCGTCAAAGCCTGTAACTCTTTTAATGTTACTTTTGACTTACATAGGACTTGATTAATTAAATCTAATAATTCCCTAATCTTGCCAATCGGAATCCTAATTGTCATTTGGTCCGAGTCTATTTCGAACCCTAAAAAGGTTATAACTGTAACAGGCCCAACAGATTTTTCCTCAGCTATCGGGATCCCTAATTCATGGCATACAAATTCGAATGCGTGGACAAGTGTTAGACAGTTATCCAGCCCTGATCTCCCCACAAAAATGAAATCGTCTAAGTAATGATCTAACGTTTCTAAGCCAGTGAGATCAGTAACTAGCCAATGCAGGAAAGTTGAAACTTTTTCCCATAAGGCGCAAGATAAACTTAGCCCCATTGGCAAACATTTATCGAAATAATAATTATCATCAATTTTAATGCCGAGCAAATGAAAATCGCTCGGATGCACCGGTAACAAACGAAAAGCAGATTTAATGTCCCGTTTAGCCATAAGTACAGATCTTCCCTGTTTAAAAATCATATCCGCTACTGTGTCAAAAGATGTGTAGTTTACTGAACAAATACTATCATCAATCCCGTCGTTAATACTTTTTCCCGACGGGTATGACAAATGGGTGATCAATCTCCAACTGCCGTCTGATTTCGGAACAACGCCAACTGGGGAAATTTTCAGTTATGGAATGGAGGGCTGGTGAATGGGCCGGAAATACGACCTAATTTAATTTCATTGTCAATTTTTTCCAGCAGTGCTGATTTGTTTTGCAAAAGCGGACTTTAGATTTTTGAGGTGGAAAATTCTCTAAGACCATAATATTGAAGCTTAAAGCCAAATCTAAATCCATCAAGTAAAAGTTTTGCGTCTGTACGATTTGGATATGTTTTTAGTATAGCGCGCTAGTGCTGCAAATTTAACTGGAGTTTTTCCAAGGACCCATAAATCTGTTTGAATGTTGGAAGGATCCGCGCCCTCTGAACTGTGGCCTGTGACCTCGCTGACCTTGGGGAACAAAGGTCCGTACTTGTGTTCTTGCCGTGACGTCAAAAGACTGTTTTTTGTTGAAACAGTACCTAGATGGATGATCAGCATGACAAATTATGCAAGCGTGCTTGTATGGGCAAACAGATCGAGTACATTGTCTATAGTTAAAATCAAAGCACCTGCCAATGTACTGTTTGCTATTCTGTACTAGATCTATACTACTTGTAGACTGGCTGTTGCTCATGTAAACCAGCCATAGTTCATAGTCTATTTTAGCCCAGGACATTGCGGGATTGACTGACATACGATACCTAAATTGCTGGTCATAGTCTTTCCAACCTAAACCCTTGTGCCTTTTTGCACCATCACGGACCGTACTCATGTATTTAAGCAACCCCTGTGCTTTCTCAGGGTGACCACATAGATAGATACTGGTGTAAATGAGAAATGCATCTGACCAGGTTTCAATATCATTAATTTTGCAAGATGTGATATTAGGTTTCAATACCAGTTCACCTGTAGCATTTATTGACAATTTATTGTGCTCTGGCTTAACACCAGTGTCTAATAACTGAGCTAGATCGACATATTTACCCGCAACTATTTTTGACTTTAGGGATTGAGATACCGAATAACCAAGATCAGAATGAATACTATGTAATACTTGACCTGGTCCTGTTTTATCATCGTCACCATTCGACTTCTGACTGTTACCGTCCCCCTTCTCTCGTAGATTTTGATCCGTCCGTTTTTGGCGCTTGTCATCCAACACTAAATCATCTTCGTCATCAACATGGTCATCGTTATCATTCCGTTTGTTGGACAATCCCATTTCATCCGCACGTTTCTCCAATCTTTGTCTTCGACTTCGCTTCATTTCCAAAAGTAGTACAGTAAGCTCCAACGGCGTTAAAAAGAAAATTTATAATTAGACTAGGTCAAATAAACTATTATAGATCTATAATACAGTACAGTAGTACAAATTATCATCATCCCCGACAGCAATCTAACTTAATTGAAATAATCCAAAACAATAGATTTACTATGCTCTGTTTTGACTACGGCAGATTTATGCATTATGATATTGTTGACAGAACTTCACTCATGTTCAACTCGTGTATATACGTCATCAATAGAATCTACATCACACATGACGTCATGACAGTATTTTCATCTTTTTTAAAAAACAAATGGAATTTTCGAACTTGGGAAATGGACATTACTTATGTATGGGACTTAGCTTATTACTTAATATTAACCATTGATGGTGTTGTAATCGATTAAATTATATTCTCATTGACTGTGTGCTTTTTCTCAGCAAAGCAACGGGCCCAGATTTGCCATAAACTCGTTTAAATCCGACATTATCAATTGTTTCAAAATAACATAAAACAATTTATTAATGTGCATAGTGTAGAAGGGGTATTTAAGAAAAGTTTTCATAAGTTTAGTGTTAAGATTCCTCCAAATTGACAAGGAATAATCTTTTTTAATTTGTCTAATTTCTACACACCTTCCTTCTTGCAGCACACAGTTGAAAGGACATGACGTAGTACGATGACGTGTTAAATGTTTTACGGCTAAACACCTCTAAATCTATACAACTATCCGCACAGTAAAAAGAGTTGTCGCCCAAATAACATGGGACTATCCATAACAGATAGCCATAATGTTGTTGTTGTACAATTTATGGGTGGATGCGATTTATCACAGAAGACCTCTTTGTTGATTAATTGTGCTAAAATGGGCCATTTTTCGATAGACGTTCTTCTTTAAAAATGTATTTATTTATTAATTTGCATTCACTGAATACATTCTTTATGTTTCGAAAAAATAATCTGCTAGATGTAGGGAGTGCCCCTTTAAGAGGCCGTTTGCAACATTAAATTGAAATAGCCCGATACTTGCAACAATAATATGTTCTGATAGACTCAGGCAGAAATAAACTGGGTTGACTTTATGAAACTGTTTTTTTTTTCTGTGTTGGCGTTTATGTTTCTCAGGCACCTGATAATGTTTCTACAATTTCCTGGAATAACAGATGTAATGACCTTGCAGGATGAAATATATTCATTCCATATTGCCAAGACGCAATATAAATGATTGCACTTCCAGACAATGTTTCACATGAAGCTGTACCGTGCAGCAGACAGATATGTTTCACTGTCATCCTATTATTATAATTCTATATTATGTTTTCATAACATGTAGTTACAACATTAACCTATGAAATTATTTTGCGTGAACCTTCAGTCTTGGCGAGTTTACATTGAGCTGTTTTTTAAAAAAGGGGTAAAGCATTTTCACAGATACACACAAATATTGCAATTTAGTAAATGTAAGTTTTCTACTTTATAAGTATATCCCGGAATGATACAGCCCCCAGACATTTCACCCGCAAACCCGTAAGGCAGTTTACTCTAAATAGGTCAGTGTTATTATGAATATTTATTTCAACAGCTGTAGTTTCTAGATACACAATGAAATAGTTGCTATAAGTCTGGTCGTTTAACATGATTTGTATCAGAAGGATACATCCGCCAAGCATCTTAACTTCTATTGTTTTAGTAGAAAATAAAATCAACAGAAAAGGTTAGTCATTTCCGTGGGTAGATGTGTATGTGAACTACAAACGATCTCCTCGAAATTAGCAAAGCTATCAGGTCGTTGAGGAATAAAAGAAAAGATATGTTCTGCAATTTTTGTTTACTTGCAATATTGGATATTTTGGATGTAGATGTTTTAGTGGTGACGAATACATTCTAATGGGAAAAAAAGTGCTAAAAAGGCTCAATTATTATATATTTAACTACGTAGCACTTGGTGATTTGTTCTTGCATATGAACTCATTTTGTTCTGATATTTTCAATTACGTCTTGCAGTGAGATCAAGCGCAATACCTGTAATGTTTGGAGTATTCATAGGTAGCTAACAAGTGGTGAACGCTCTGTAACTGCTTTTTATTTATCTGCACTTAAACATTCTGTAGTGAAAACGTCTTTGAATAATATCATATGCAAATTCATGCTTATTTTGAAATATGTACATGCATTTTTGTAAGATATGGGTGTAAGGTTTTGTGAAATATGAGTTACATGTCTCAAATATAAATCTGATAATAAAAAATAGTTATGGAATGGCATGTTTATAATTCTTGTCACCTAGACATCTCTTACGTATACTTATATGTATTATATTTTTGTTCATACAGTCGACGTAAATAAACTTCAAAAATGTATGTATATCCTATGCAATCACTGTATTATACAACAAGAACAACAACAATATTTATTAGCAATATCGACCTGTAAATGCCTTTGGCTTATGAACACTAATGTACATATAGATAAGAGTAAACATTATACAAATACAAGATTAGTTATATAAGGCGGACTTTACTTAAATTTGTGATTATAGATGTGTACGCCTCTTTTAAGAATTAACAAACCCCAATAACTGTTTTCTTTTTCTTTGATAACATAATTCTGTTGAAAGAGGTTAGATTCGGCCACGAATGATTACATAAATATTTTCTCCGTATCTGAGAATATTTTTGACGTGTGAGTATGAAGTGGTATTCCGATTCTACTACATTTAAGTAACAATTAGTACATATTCTGTTATTTCTGTCTGTTCCTAAGTATCTTCCAGTCTCAGTTGCAAGATTATGTGACGACATTCTAAAACACGGGAATAGTTTTCTATGGAAATAACACATGTACATTACCATTAATATGCTCAAAATGCTAACTGTTTTAAGTAATAAGCCCTGTCTCCTATTCGTTTGATAATTTTGATATATAGGTGTAAGTAATCTAAATTCAGGGCTGCGTTGATTATGTCCAGTTGATACTTTCGAACGAATTACAGATCATATATAAACAAAAGTTGTTAATATGTAGTTAATAAATGTTTTTAACCATATCACGGTATGAACGAATTGCAGGTCGTATATATCGTATATAGCCAAATCATACTTCAGGACACCCTCAACTTAGCATGACACCGCAACTTCTTGAAAATTATGTTGTAATTCAGTACTCTTATTTAGTTCAATTAGGTATTTAATAGCGTCGCCACCAGGCTATGTGATAGTGTATTTTCATTTTTCAAGCAGAATATTTTCTGGCCCATATCTACTGACAGGGCTTGATCATCTTACATTGTTGCAGCAAAGGGAGTTAATTGAGTAAGAAATAGTAAATGTTAGGACTGAATGCCAGTCTAGGTATTTAAGTGAAATGAACATACGACTAAAATTAAAATACTAATTTGCTATATAAAATGAACGTAGAAAAACCCCTGATGTCTTCTATATGGAAATTGTTAAACTCTTTCTGGCTCAATCATTAGTCGTAGTTACAATTTACATTAATTCAGTTTCAACAGGATTAGTGACATAGTTTCGCTTTTGTTACTGACAACGTCTAAACCATAGGACCTATCACTGATACTTTCTTACGAAGCAAGCCTTCATGGGGAAATTCATGTAATAAAACAAAGTGACAGGTTGGATGAAAGCTTCAGAAACAAAACAGAAGTCTGTATCATATGTAAAAGTGATTGAAGGGAGAATTTGATGAATACAGGTCTGTATTATTATTGAGTAGAGAAAACAGCCAGTGTGCTGTAAATGATTAAATCATCAGGAGGAACGCGTTTGTTATATGCGTTGTTCTCTGAAATAAAACTTGCAATATAAAATCTAGTAAAATCTGAATAGGCTATAGATTTATATAACACAGTTTGTTGTATCTACTGAATGGTTTTCGGTGAATCATAACCATTATTATATTAAATTTAGTGATTAACAAAGATAAGTGTTTTGGTCGGTGACATAAATGTTGACGCAGAAGTATTTTGTAAATAATTTGTTGCATTTATTGGGATGTGCATCTTACAAAAATGTATTATAGGTATTTATTTGGCATTATTTATTTCATTAATTGCGGACAGTAACTAGAGTGACATTCGATGATATTCTATTCCGTGTTAGATTAGAGCGACATTCGATAATAGTATATTCCATGTTAGATTAGAGTGACATTTAAATAATAATAACTTTCAGGAGTGACATGGTAATTTACATTGAACGTGGTTGTGCTCAGGGATTTACTTGCATTGTTATGTGCTTTTGTGAGATACTATATTAGATTAATAAGACAGTAATGCAATGTTTATAGATGGATGTACTGTAAGTTATAAATATTTGATAACTCTCTTTATGGAAGCATCAAGGTTTTTTGACGTTGTTAAGCAATGAGATAAAAGCGTTACACTGTTGACGAAAGAAAGTGAAACTGATATACCACGTGCTGCAAAAGTACAGAGTTCTGTAAATGACATTTTAGATAAGACTGAAAATGTTATTATATGTAATACAAATGCTTTAGTGACACGCTGAATTGACGTTGAAGGAGTACTATTGTATTCGTATATAAAGGATCAATTCCGACATATACGGTATAAAATCAAGGAATAACAACTGTGAGGCTTGTAACTTGTATCAACTTCAAAGAGTAGTGTTCAAACGCAGAAGTACTTTATTTCGATTTAAGTAGTGACCTGGCTCATAAAACAAGATGTCAGCAAAGGGCATGATGTACTAATATTGGAGTAAATTCGAGACGCCCGTTTTGATACGTTATGTTGCTAAAACAATGGGACAGAGAATTTGGTATGGTAAGCTATCTTTTAGTCGTCTGCTTTACTCGTATATATTTTGTATTCGTCAATAAGTTAGTCTAAATCGCCGGGCTTTGACAGCTAGCTTACACAGGTGGAAGGAACATACCTTTGAAATTTTTTTCTTAAGCTAATGTCTTTTTCTATGCATTTTAAAATTGATATCAGAATAAATAAAAAAAAAAAAATTGAAATTTTTTTTTATCCTTCATAGCTCTTTACTATATACAAGGTTCCCAACACACTCTGTATGAAAACAAGCATGTCGCTCCGAAAAACTCTTCCATTTCTTTCAAATTTAAGTTACGTTAAACAAATTTGAACGAATTTTAGAGGGAAATGATAGAGCTTTAAGAAAAAGTAAACCTTTATTGTTTATACATTATCTAACAACATTTCTGCATTGGGTGTCAGGTCCAACAATAAGGAAACCTGTTACATATTCAGCATATACTTTTACAAAAAATGCGCGCATAATTATGTTTTCATATATTTAGTAACTATACATAGAGTCTAATAGGAACGCTCTTCTATACGTTCATTGGCAGGCTATTATCCCACTGCCCCGGAGCCCCGGAGCCCCAGTCCCATCATCGGGTAGATGCTTCCTATATGGGATGTTTCGGTGCTTCGGTGACATCCTTTAAAGGTGATCAGTGTCGGCCTTTCCGCCCGCTGCTCTCTTTTCTCCAATAACCACTGAGAGGTTGCAAATGTCGGTGAATGCCTTTCTCCTAGATGCTGCTGAAGGCTCTCCACAGTGACTGTCCGTCATACCCAACACAACCAACTTCTGCTAGTGTCAGGATGCTCAAACCTTGCTGTTGGCATTCTTCCATCAACTGCTTGTACATTGCTCTCTTCCTATCGTGGCTTTCCTCATCCTTTCGTCAACTTCGAATAATGATTGTGCCAGAAAGACGGTTCTTAAATGTTTTACAATTTCCAAATGATAGACATCAGTTTTTTTTTCTACGTGCATTTTATATAACAAATTAGTATTTTAATTTTAATCCTACAGTATGTTCATTTCACTTAAATACCTAATTGATCTAAATAAGAGTACTGAATTACAACATCATTTTCAAGAAGTTGCGATGTTATGCTAAACTTAGTTGAGGGTGTCCTCAAGTATATTCTGGCTATATACGCCATATACGATGTGATGTCATGTGTCAGTTCGTACTCTATGTGGATACCATAACGCCTTTTCCTTAAATCTTACACCAAATGTTTCATTTCAGTATTATCCTCGTATACATTTTTGTGATTACTTATAGAGGTACACTTTTTACTTGCACAAGTCCACTCTTTCATTAAAGCTTTGTTATTATTGTAATTGACTATGTTTTTCTTGTTTTATGTGTTTGCGTCTTGAGCACTTACATAATCAATGCACAATAACGTGCACAATGTATAGATGTACATGTATATAATAAAGCGGCTGTTTTAAATGACCAACTTTTAAATCTTTCGTCATTTTCAAACGTCGATTTGTCATAAAAGTCCTTGTTTGATACGCAATACAAGTGATGGTTATTTACCCAACTTTATAAGATGTTATACTGTTGTTTTCGATGTTTGTGAATTGTTTCTGTTTTGTAGAAACTAAAGCTATGCATTTTTATAATTATATTCACATCCTCTTCTTCGGTTTGAATTTTTCTTTAAATATGTACATGACTTCATACAAGTGCACCTGCAGAGGAGGAAAAATGACCACCTTTGTGAATGTTCCTCATCAACTTTGACTTAGAAGGAGATAATCGTT
Source organism: Saxidomus purpurata (assembly GCA_022818135.1). Classification (NCBI taxonomy): domain Eukaryota; kingdom Metazoa; phylum Mollusca; class Bivalvia; order Venerida; family Veneridae; genus Saxidomus; species Saxidomus purpurata. The sequence goes on along the minus strand of JAFMSR010000008.1, from coordinate 38,027,573 downwards.
TTGAATGTTAAGAAGTTAAGGAAAAATAATTACGTTTCGGCTTTAGTTTGAATATGAATTTTGAATAACTCAGTAACAGATTTTTGTTTGGCAATGATAATATTCAGATAAATAACCGTTTTATAATTTGTGTTACTAAAGCAATGGGACAAAACGTTCGTAATGGTAAGTAATTACTTTTTTGCGTTATATATAACCATTAAAGTAATATTACAATTAAAGTGATCATCAGCATATTAAGAAAAAGAAAGGGTGTAAATAAAATATATGATTGTGCGTTAAAGCTTTATTTTCATAGAATAGAGTGAAAATTGGTACATGTTGAAAAGTTTGTTCTCTTTTAAAATAGCGATACTGCATGATGTTCAAATAAGATGACAAAATCACGATATAAACTGGATAGTTTGTTTCCATGCGCAAACTGTGATTATTTTTACTAAGAATCACACTACATTCAACAGAATTAAAGTTTTGAAACACCAGTGAAATGGGCTTTACAATGCTACCAAGGAAAAATGAGATGCAATTTAGGCAGTAAAATAGCGCGCTAATATTATAGTGAACAAATCATTCATTGTTTGATATTGGAGTAAAGTAAATTGCACAAATAAGATTCAAAACGTAATAGCAGATTTTATGTAAGGACTATTTTTGCCATTCTTTTTTTATTATTTATAAACGAGTTGGAATAGATATCTAGTTTATTCCAAAACCGTATATGGGACAATGGACAAGTAATGAGATTTGAATCACCTTCCAATATAACCCAAAAACATGTAGTTTATACATATTCATATATAGTTGATTGCTACATGTCTTAAAAATTATAACAGTGTCTTTGAAAGGCATTATTGTTTTAATATGGAATAGAAACTAGACATTGTCACCCAAACTTTCTGACTCTCCAGAATGTAACCGTGGAGTAAACGCAATTTGTTATCGAGAATATATAACAATTTTAGCTGCAGACATATAAATGCCTAATTGATAACACATGTAGTTACTATTATCCTCATTTTTGATCATTGATATGCACTAAGCAAAAACTAGGTTTCAAATGTCAAGTAGTTAAGTAGAAAATAATTATAAAATTACTTTTTTCCTGTGACATTTATACGGCGTGGGTAAAGTGCTCGTACACTACAAGCGTTCGTATAAAGGGGGTGCGGAAAGTTGGATTCATGTACCGGTACATTTAAATGAAAACGTAATGTTGCGCAAGGAAGTGTGTGAAAGGTCGAATTTACACATATCACGTGCTGATGACAGATATTATACACTTGTTATATTCACACAAGAGAAATACATTAGATGTTATAATAAAAGCAAATCGTTTTATGAGAGTAAAGGGTTGAGCGAAGAACATATGTGGCTTACCTATTAAAAATAATGTTAACTATAAAACTTTTACCTACACGACATTTTACATACATTTTTCTCTGTTATTTTAAATGAAAATGATAAAAATCTGTTATGCATAAATACATGTTCGTTGCTAATGTTGCATGAACCCGTGAGTTTTGTTGCGACATACTGTTTTGGCCAGTAATTTATTTCAAGGTATTTTGTACAACTTCGTCCTTCAAACGAGATTTGAAACCGCGACCTTGAGAAAACTGCCGTTACAGCATCCACGCCGCTTATTGTAACAGCTGCAATAACTTCTAGCAAAATACCACAATTTGCAGTTAACACAAGAACAAAAAAGGGAGAGTACTCGTCCTAGCTTATCTTAAATTTTGTCATACGTCTTATCTGTGCATGTGTAAGCATTTGATGACTTTTTTTGGATTTTTATGTTTTGTTATGAAATGTCCTTGTTGAAGTTGAGAAAGTTGTACATTATGAAATTACTGTAGTCGGGTTTGGTTATTTTCCAGTTATTGGGGAAGCGTGTGTGGAGGGGAGGAAAACGAATGATTATACCTCTACTGTATTTAGGAAGTCGGTACTATAATAAAGGATAGACAATGTGTCGCGCACGATACTCATCTCAAATGCGTCATGGTCACATATAAATATCAATGATTTGTGCCAGGTTGCACTAGTAACGCAGTTTTGTTAAGGTATCAATGCATAACGAATGTTTCGATTAAATGCAAAAATATGTAGCGGGTGTACTGTTTACTAACACGAATTCGTTTGACCAGCGAACTCGAATTCGTATGACCAGCTAAATATGATGAACGCTTATTCATGTATTATAATAGAAACGATCGCCATCGATTTTCTTCGAGAGGCTGAGAATATTGGCACATTTATGACCGGATATGCTTGTTCGCGGGGGATAATTAGCCGTTTTAACGCACTGCCTATTATCTTGTATTTTCTGTGCATGAAATAACAATGTATCCTTGAATTGGCGCAGTTAGTGAAGCTGGGAAGAATTTGTCTTCTCATAATCAGTAGCATAACATGGATTTGATTGAAAAATACAGAAACTACATTACACTCCGTATATATCGAACTCAAGGGGACCATTTAAAGTTGTTCCTTAAATCCGGAGTATGTTATATCCAGATAGCATTTGGACCCAGAAAAAGTGTTCCTTATATCCCGAATTTCGCTATATCCGTTATCGTTATGTACAGGGTTAACTATAGTACAATTATAGTGAAACTTTTAAGTGCGATAATTTAAAGGTTTATCGGAACTCTTGTAAAATCCAGATATGCATACATAATATACACAAGGTTTATGCATTTCAGAACAACCCGGATAAGCACACATGTACACAAGCTTCACGAACTTCAGAAATAACCCTGTTATGCACACATAAACACAAGGTTAATTAACTACAGAACAACCCGTTTATGCATACATATACACAATAACTCAGATTTATTTAATAGATTTAGAAGTTTGAAGATGTTTTCCCACCTGTAAACCAGGTCTGACGTAATGACTTTTTCTTCCAAGACAACATTTTAGTGGATTCTCGCATGAAAACCGATTATAAATCGAGTACAGAAACCAGTGTGCAAATTAGAAGTAATTTGTTTACTAAGATATGGGGGACTATTTATTCAAGAGCAAAAATCAATGGCTTTGTATTACTGTTTGTTCATGTGCGTTTGTCAGTTATGTCTAATATTGTTTATATGGTTGTATGTCTGGCATACGTCAGCAACGGCTGAGTAGGAGAGACGTTTGATAGATTAACCGACAGACAAAAGATGATCCCTGTCGTTTCTAAAACGATTTTCATGTCGGCATGTGATAGAAAATTTAGAAATTGCCTCGTTTGAAGTGCCTTCGTCGATTGTATGGTTAAATAAGAAGTATTAAGACATGAAGTTACTTGTTTGCTTACTGTATATCAACGATAAATACAGAGGAGAACGTGTGAATCCCGCCTCATCTATATTTGTTGAACTAAACTTTATCAGGAAAATGAATTACAATATGCTTACTACTATACAGTATTTAAAGTTGTCGCTTTTGTTGACGTCATGAGAGAGGCATTGGCTAACTGTGATGGCAACATGGTTAGCAACCTAATAAAGTCTAAAATAGCGATGATCCTCGGACCTAATCCAAACAAGGGCAGACGTTACGGATTATGATTTGGAAAGCTGCTAAATTAAACAGAGACTTTTTTAATGAAATGATAGCATCTTTTGAAGGGATTGTAGACTATCATTGTTACAAATAATAAAGGGACTGCGAAGAATGTAAAAACTTAAAATTACGACATAAAATTGCTAGACTATATAAAAAAAATGTGTTGCACAAAATCGCATTGACTAACTAACGACATTGAGATGTCTCAGGTAGATAGATTGGTAGGCTGAATGACATCTAAGCCTGAATTCCTAAACTTTACACAGGAAATTAATAAATATTTTCGACATTGGCCACGCCGTTATGTAAAAGTAATTCACAGTATGAATGTACAATGACTAACGGTAGCATTCGCCTTATTTCCATCAATTGTACCTTTTTGTAGGACTTAAATATGATAAGTATACTTACCAACTTCAAAAACGCAACCGGTGGTTTGACGGGTATTTTGTCAAAATTGTGGACTCGAGAGTGACTCGATAAGCATCAAGCTTTCATCACAATCGAGCTAAAATAAATTACTATAAACTGTAAGAACACCATGTTTTTTTGTCATTGCTTTTTTTAAAAGGTTTAATTACAAAATTCAAGCATAATTCGATCGAAATATAATTTTATAATGCAACATCGCTGCTCAAAATTTATGACATACTAAAAAGGATGCGTTTTGAAAGGTATAATGTATAAATAAAAAATGAAATAAAATTTTAGGAATTTAAACATTTGCAAAATGATGGAAATTCACAGGAAATGTAATTTAAAACTCTCTTAGTAATCAGAAGAAATGTTTCGACGTCGTAGATAGGTTTTGAGATGTATTGCCGTGTGAAATAAGATTCCTTTACCGATTGCAGAAAACCTTCAAAACTTAACAGCTAGACGCATTAAATTACAGTTTATATGTCATGCTCCTAACGTGCTCGGGAAGTTGTTAAATCTTCCTTTAAGTTGCAGTTATTATGATATTGAGACGCTATTATGCATTTATTTCTCCAAGGAAGAGGAGTTGATTTGCTATAGAATAAATCATTGATCTTTTCCCCGCATGCGACAGTATAAATTTTATCAAATTTCAATCATTCTGGGAAGTTAGACAGGCGTCTTTGCAAGACAAACGTAGGTGAGATATTCCATAAACTGGAAATTAGGATAGGGACATTATTCTGGAGTTAACGCCGTACCAAGATTTGAAAGGTCAAATTGATATTTACCATGTCCCCAACCCCTGAACAAAATTTTAGCTTTAAAGCAATATTCTAAGACTATATGTTTATCTAGTTTTTACGAAATGCTCGGCATGTTTAGACATATCAGTCAGACGTTATATTTTTAACTCTTTATAAAACACCAGAAAATGATGTATAACCATTCTAGTGAAGCTTCCAGGCAAATAAATTATTTAGAGATTTAATTTGCACTGCAAATCATGTAGAAATATATTCTTTCACTAGCTTTATTCTACTTGACACGCTTTCATTGAAAAAATCGATCGAGCTGCCGCAAATGAATAGAGAATTTAATGTCAACAATACAATACTTTCTCTATAGAACAGTTCGATCCGACCCATATTCCGTATTTAGGATTGAGTTCCAGCACAGCTGTGGGAAAAATCAACTCACTGCGCATGCGTGCATGCTTGCCTGGGAAAACAGTCTTAGATTTGCTTTATTTGGTTATTCAGTTTATTCAGTGGTTACGTTTTCACCAGATGACACAACAAAGGCGCTTGGTTCTTTCTCATTTGTACAAATTGTAATCTCAGAATCGAGAAGTTTGAAGCATTGTAATTTTGCTTAATGCCGAATAAATGTTGATGTTGTTGTTAAATATATCTCTCATGTCAGGTTTTATGTATCTCTACACTAGTGTACATATTCTACCAATGAATGCTGTATTTTGGTATCGTTTCGTTGTTTATGTCAGTGAATCCCAAATTTGAAAGTTTGAAGTTCATACGTTGGGCAATTTTAATGCTGCAATTCAGCTGAACATTCGTTCTAGCTCGATATTTGGTTAATACGTCAGACAATTTTAATGCTACAATGTTCAGCTGAACATTCGTTCTAGCTCGATTTTTGTTTAATACGCCAGACAATTTTAATGCTACAATGTTCAACTGAACATTCGTTGTATGTAGCTCGACATTTGTTTATAAAATAAGTCAGCCTCAAAGTCGAGCTGCAATGTTCAGCTGAACATTCGTTCTAGCTCGTCATTCGTTTATAAAATAAGTTAACCTCAAAGTCGAGCTGCAATGTTCACCTGAACATTCGTTCCAGCTAGTCATTCGTTTATAAAATAAGTTAATCTCAAAGTCGAGCTGCAATGTTCACCTGAACATTCGTTCCAGCTCGTCATTCGTTTATAAAATAAGTTAATCTCAAAGTCGAGCTGCAATGTTCACCTGAACATTCGTTCCAGCTCGTCATTCGTTTATAAAATAAGTTAATCTCAAAGTCGAGCTGCAATGTTCACCTGAACATTCGTTCTAGCTCGTCATTCGTTTATAAAATAAGTTAATCTCAAAGTCGAGCTGCAATGTTCACCTGAACATTCGTTCCAGCTCGTCATTCTTTATAAAATAAGTAATCTCAAAGTCGAGCTGCAAGTTCACCTGAACATTCGTTCCCCCCCCCCCCCCCCCCCCCCCCCCCCCCCCCCCCCCAGCTCGACATTCGTTTATAAAATAAGTTAACCTCAAAGTCGAGCTGCAATGTTCACCTGAACATTCGTTCCAGCTCGTCATTCGTTTATAAAATAAGTTAATCTCAAAGTCGAGCTGCAATGTTCACCTGAACATTCGTTCCAGCTCGACATTCGTTTATAAAATAAGTTAACCTCAAAGTCGAGCTGCAATGTTCACCTGAACATTCGTTCCAGCTCGTCATTCGTTTATAAAATAAGTTAACCTCAAATTCAAGCTGCAATGTTCAGCAGATCGAATTCGATTGATAGGAACATTACAGCTCGGCATTTTGATTAACTTATATTATAAACGATTGCAGCTCGACATAGAGATTGACTTCGGTTATAAACGAATGGTAATAATCTATCAACAATTAATTTAAACTTATTATTGTTTTTGTAGACAGTAATTTCACCGAATGAAAAATCTCTTGGACAAATCATTTATACACGATAATGGCAACTGACAGTGTGAGAATGATATTGTTACGGGTTTCTTGCTGCTAGCATCTATCAAACTGTGACCTTTAGACAGTTAGAATCACTGTAACCTCTCATAGATTGAGGACCATGGGTTCGGGCCCTGCTACTGACCATATCTTTTTTGTGAGAAAGTTGGCATTTTTGTACGGAGAATAGAAGTCTTGTACTGGTTCTTCCCAGGAACGATGGTTTAGGTAAACTGCCTGACTGTTAAAATAACCAAAATACGATTAGAACGGGCATGAAAACATCCCTACAACAACAACACCCTATAGACAATGCAGATACAACCCTGATGAAATAATTTATCGGCACGTAACAGCAAGGCTACCCAGTCAATCTGGTATTTATATTTCAGCAATAAATTATTGTGTAAGACATAAAGAACCTCTTAAGTTCAGCAGGGGTGTAGCAATAAACCTGGCGTAACAGAAGCAACAGATTCACATATTCCATTTGTTGCTTTTGAGTTATAATCAATATATGACCTCCTACCATTACGAAGGAAAGTTCGTTACGTATGTACTTGAAGAATGAGGTGCTTGACGAATATACATATGTATCTGTTTTCTGTTTCGCACACTTGCAGATCGTAACAGTATTATTATTAGCTGTTGCTTCTATGTTGAAATTCTCTGAATTGCCAATGTTTGTAAATGTGCGTTCCTTTAGATTCGCTCGTATACAAATGTATCAATATATTCAAGGTATGGTTACTTTCAGATCAATTTCATTCCACAAATACCTTGCTGTTTTTACTAGTTGCAACTTGAGATTGATATGTGCATTTAAAGCTAATATTGTTTATGATTTATTCGCAAACATGTTGGTAATTTTAATAGCTTTATTTTGATGCAAATTTCATTGTTTTACGCCCAAAAAGTAATCTCAGTACAGTAAAGTATAAGACAAGATTTGTCTCCATACAACAGACGTAAAAATGGCGCGATATGGTCATGGTAACGTTATGTATATGAATTATAGATTTAGATCGGAAATATCGTCTAGTTTCAATTGGTACCAAACATTAAGGTGAAATTAGAGAAAATGGTTCAAGTGTGTTTTCACCTTAATTTGCTCTGCACCATTCTTCTTCAATAAGAGAACTTTTTCTGTTTATTTGCAATGTACCACAGCAGCCATGGATGTTATATGATTTCCCATGAGCAAACCTGACAGATTAAGTTAACTTTATTTCTAGCACAAAGTGGAGTTATTTATTACAGCTGGCAATAATAGTTTTTGCTTAATAACTGACTGATTCCGTTAGAAGCAAATCGTTTTTACATTGATTTAACAGAACAATTCTGTCCACTGTTTAGTTTAAACAATTAACAATGAAGCGAAAAAGGTTAGAGATAAGTTATCAGCCGCGAATAAATCATTACTTTTGAAAGCATATGTTGTAAAAAGAGAATATTGATTGTGAGGTTTATTACCGTTTATTGTACAAAAACTTGCCAAAGTTCAAGCATCTATCGCCTTGGGTTCTACGAAGCTCTTGACTGCGTTAACAAATATTTTAATTGAGCAAAAAATTATTGTTTTTTTTAATGCTGAATCGCGTCGAAATCGACCTGTTTAGCAGAGCCTTTATGTGTCTATTACCAATAAGTAAATGTTGCCTGATATTTCTCCAGCACCTAAGCCCGTTTTGTGATCAAAGGCTGAGGAGATCTAGGTCACGGTCATCATCTGTTCAATCTGCAGTGATTTTTAATAGCATTGACAATAATAGTGATCTTTTAATAATTGATTAAAATAAAAAGCTCTCACATTGATTTTAGTGAACTATTCTCCCCCAATGTTTACTCAGAACAAATAACAATCACGCTACATTACTTACACTTTATATAAATCATCATTGTTAAGGCATTCGGAGAGTTTGATGTAAAGACCAAGCATTGACTTTCAAGGCTTTTTGTTTTATTTTGGTATTTATTTCTACAGTAAAGAAATGTAAAACAAGTGTTGCTTTTCTTTTCAAACCCTGTTTTCGACGTTCTTTAAATTGCATATTGCAAAAAAGGAATAAGTGTCTTATGTTCACCACGGTAAACGTTAAAGAAAGAGCAAATACCTTCGTGTTCGTTCAATATACCCCAAAACTGTAAGTCTTCAGACAATTTGCTCACAAAGTGCCACAGATAAGTTGATTCAAGGTCATTGTCACACTTCGGGACATGGTCGGCTGGGCAGCTAATCAAACAAGTATTAAAAATAGTAAGTCATGAAAATAATCATTTGACATGTCATTCTTCAGCTGCCTTTTGATCATGTACTTTGCGTTATTCATTAGATTTAATTTGACACTTTGTTGTATTCATACTCTGTATTATATATTGTCAAATATTTGCACACGTCTGGTTATGTAGGTACGGCAATTTGTTTTGTAGAATTTCAGACTTGATCTGCGAGTCAAATAATTACGTGTTAAGTTCTTACGTGTCACTGTATTACTATAGCAACAACCTCTGTATGTGATTTAGATGACAAAATCAATAACCAACACTGAAAAAAAACACCTATTAATATTTATCATATCAAATGTGTTTTATGCAGAAATTGAGGGAAATCTATCCAGAAGTATGTGAGAATCAACTGTTACACACCAGTATGCTTCTTAGCTCGTGTTTTGGGTGCATTTACATGTATATATCTTAAGGTTTATGTTGATATGACCGAAAGGTGTATATTAGATACTATTGTACATCTATCATAGATAATTAATCTTGATTGGGCGATAGCGATCATGTGACTTGTCCGCAAAAGTATGTGTAGACCAGGAGAATTACGTGTACACCTGCGCGGATTTCTGTTATGTTATCACATATTTTCACTGCTTTTTATGAGGTATACGATACAATAATTTTAGATTTGTGGATCTGCTCGGTCAATGCCAATTTGTCACTGGTCCGCAAAACTATATTTTGACCTCAACATTAGTCTATAATTGTACAGTGAAAAGAAGAAGCCTAATTACCGTTGTTTCGCTAGCAAACATAATGTATGGTCACTACGCCTTTGCAAACTATAATTATTAAAGAAGAACTCTATTAAGTCGTATTGAAGCAAGAAAAACTGCAATCATGCTGCTTATCAAGATGCGGTACGACATTCCTTATATATCACCTCAGTGACATTTAGTTGCAGTAAAACGTATGGTACTCAGATTTCTTGATGTAATGGTTACCAGCGAGTTGCACCTCCTTCTGTTGTTCGAATTACTAGAAATATATTTTGTCAACTGATACATTATTGTATCATGTTATACAAGATGTACTACTAGCGAGATGTAAGCCTTTAATTAGCAGGTTTTTTCTATCTGATTTAAATCCCCACTTTTATTTCAAGTTTGAAATTATGAATTGTGTGCGCGCATTGACTTTCTGAAACCACCAATTTTATAGATTGAATATATAGACCAATTTGTATTGACATTCATATTTCATACACTTGCAAAACAGTTTGCAATTATGAATTGTGTTTGCGCACTGACTGTCTGAAAACACCAATTTTATATATTAAATATGGAGACCAATTTTGTATTATAAATTGACATTTATAATATACAAGTATCTGTCTATCACTTGAACAGTTTTGCGTCGTAACATTATATCAACTGTTACAAATCATTGACATTAAGACGTACAAATCTTATTAATAAAGGCATGTGATAACAAATCGGACACTAATAGGCTTTGTAGGGAAAACTCTAATAACCTTATATAATTGCAAAACGGAAACAGAGACAAGTACTTCACAGTGTGAATGCATTTTTTTTTATTTTCATCAAATGTCAAAGTCCGGAGACTCCTTATTATAGGCAGTGTAGACAGACGTTTTATGACGGAGGACAAAATTTATGTTTTCTTCATGTGACTGGTCATTTGTTCGACGCTTTTGTTAATTGACATAACTTAAGACGTGCTCACTGGGGGAATATTCAAGGATTTAACAGCTATGTAAAAGTAGATGTAATCAGATTTATATGTTGTACATTGCGTATTGCAGGAATATATTTGTAGATGTTTACAATGACATGCAATTAAAACGTTGAGAGAAACGCCCGCAGAAAAACAACCTCAAGGCGTTCTCTTAATTTAACTTTAATTGTCGTTTAAGTGTCGAACTGATCTTATAAGCGCGTGATACTAAGTGATATTCTTGAATCTGCTGGCATCCAGGATTTTCCCTCCTTGATAGATATATTTTCTCTAACTGCGTTTAATGATCTGCTGTGAGTAATATGAAATATTTTTTTCGAGGAATGAGTCGCGTCAGACGATTAAATAAATAAATGTTCTGCTAGACTTGCCCAATTGCTAAAACAATCGTGGGCGGCAAACAAAGACTCTGAAAGTGCTTTGATAAAAGAAAACTGGTTAAAAGTTGATATTTGCGCTATCATCAACTGTTCGGTACATGTAACTACGCAACCATTTTTAGCAGTTGATTTAGAGAGGTTTGTTCTAAATTCTGTTGGATAAGACAACGGGTTCTGGTTGTTTATGAATTCATTCTGAGAGTCCTTGTCCCTCATCGGTGTGAAAAAAGTACTTAACGAGCTATCATGTGAACAAATGTTGATGTTGAAAATGTGAATTAGTTACAAGAAGTACGTTACGATGGAAACTGTTTGGCAGATAAGAGAAGTAAACGGTCACAGACATGGAGAACAAGGCAAGCTTTTGTGTGGCGACGCTAGCGGAGGATGTAAGTACAAATCATTTACTTTATACTTGCGGACAACTGGTTATGGTCGTACACATTTCCCCTTGGGATATCGATGTCATCTCCCTCGCAAGGCCCGAACTGATGTCTTTGATTGTGTGCTCAGTTCATTCTAGACTAGCATCACTAATTAAAGTCATTTTGAAAAAAGTATCCTTATAGCCAGTTTACACGATCAAAGCGCTTTGTCAAGGAAATCGTTGTGTCAAAGTTCTTTCACAATCATCTCTGGTCGTGTAACCTGGCCTTACACTGATATTTCCAATGACAAGTTTACACGGCCTAAGAGCTTTGTCATGGAAAGATTGTGACAAAGTTCTTTGACAAAGACATTTGATCGTGTAAACTGGCCGTACACTGATATTTTTACACGTAATGACACGTACCAGAGATACTGTACGGCTGCCATCCGGTTTAAGACTATCTGTGATGGCCACCTTAAACCAGATGGCAGACGGACAGATAAAATTAGGGGGAGATAACTTAAATAAATACATATAGTATTATGAGTTGTGTCCCCCTGATTATGTCTGCCGTCCGGTATCTAATATGTTTACTAATAGGATGTAGGATATTGGATACCAAAAGGAAAGTAATACATTAGAAAATACTTTAACATTTAAAATCTATAATAACTTTATGTAAACTATCATAAATAATAAACCACTTTATTGTGAAACATACTACCTATATAGTAAAGGTAGCATGAGGCGTAGAGGGTGCATATACCGTACTAATAAACATACACAAGTACTATAAATATTTTTTTTATTCTCAACTTGACTTGGACTGGTTTATTTGTTTGTAGATGTGCTTTTTGCGTCCACCGTCCTCGTTCGAGGTATAAAGCGGTAAGACCCGGACTGGTCTATGGAGACTCCGTTTATATTTGGTAGATAGTTCATTGGTCCAGATTGGATACTTCCGGTGTCCATACTGCATGACGAAACGTACAGAAACCTCCACTGAGAGTGTATTTATTACAGGAACTGGACCTACACTGATAGTTTCTATGACCAGGTCCAAGAGCTTTGTAAAGGAAAACATTGTGACACAGTTCTTTGATAAACATCTCTGATCGTGTAACTAGGCCTTGCACTGATATTTCCAATGGAAAATTACACGTCAAAGAAGTATTATGATAAAGTGACATTATGCACATTTTTTCAAAGTAAAATTCCAGCTGAAATAGGTGTGTGTGAAAAGGGTAGAGGAAATAATAACTTTTAACCCTATACAACAAACTTTTCCTGCTACCAGTACGAAATAATAACTTTCCAAATATTACTTTTCCTATTTTGACTGGGAGAGTCAATTTAAAAAATAAACAAATGCATGCAGGAGTTGCTTCCCTTTCACTGCCCAGCAACACTAATAACACAAGGGAGATCACTGCCGAGGAAGGAATTATTATTTTATTAGTCCATTTTTTTTAATTTCTAAAGCACCAACTTCAAATATTAATGCGGCATTATCATTAGTTTAACACATTTAAATGCACAGCAACCGAAAATTGCTTTTATAAAACTGTCACCAAAACTACACTATGTGCAGTAAGATGAGCATAATGTCACTTTAACATTGTTTTGACCAGATTAAGTTTTCTGAGAAAAAGTTGCATTTAATTGAATTTCGTTGTTTTTTGTTTGAATAAAATTATGTGGAAGAGATAAAATTGGGAAGGAGAGACTGGTTAAAAAAAAGACAATTAAAGATGTTGCTTATAACACACGACTGCAAGCAATCTTTTCACAGTATAATTATCATATAGTTCACAATAAATAACTGAAAACTCTTTCAACAGCTTTTTGTGTTGCTTTTTGTGAAATGTGTTGCAGTATTTCAAGAAATGTAGGAGGGAAAATTGTTAACTTTTTTTAAGGAATTTGACAGCCAGTTTACACGATCAAAAACTTTGACAAGTATTTCCTACCAGGCTTATATAACAAAAGATAATAAAGTTAAAAACAGAGTGGCTTTCTTTTCCGTCAGATTTTGGACGGTCAAAAAGCCATCAAAATTAACTTTGTCTAAAGATTATTGAGTGTTTATAGCTGCTTAAATCGTAGTCTACACAGACAATGGCACAGTGATGTGGATAGCGTAACACTTGTGTCATTCTTGTTGCAGAATGAATGCACAACATTCTTTATTATATGAAAAAGAATAAATTGCTGTTAATGAGAAGGTTTAAAAATGTGTGCTGAAATTGGAAAAAAAAAGATTAACTGTCTTATTTTACAAAGGCTTTAATGCATATTTTTTACTGAACGTTGTAAAGGAAAGTACAAACCTAACAATGCTTTCGTCTTTTAATAGTATACTAGTTGAGAATGCAACATGAACTGTTAATCAATTAAAATGACAGTTTTATTATTAAAGCAATTAACAATTCCGAAAGATATATGGTAATAACACTACATGTATTATGAAACCAGCGGAGTATGATATTTAAAACATGCATAGTAAGCATTGCATTGACTTTATAAATATGTACCTCGTATTTGCTATGCCTGAGTTTGCCTTTCTTTTTAAATGCGTCTAATTTATTGTCTACGCTGAATACCACTGTGGGTTGAATTACCAATATATTAATGTCATTCTCAGCTTGGTGATTAATTACCAAATAGACAGAGGGCAATGCAATGGTAGAGCGACTAAATCGATATAGCAATTCAGTACGACCCTTTATTGCATATACTGGCATTTCTAGAAATGATGATTTTGTGTTCTTCATATAACTTATTCTTTATTAGTTATGGCTATTTATGCTCTAAATGGGTTAAAATATATGTTGTCAACTTTAAAAATTGATGTCAATTAAAATGCATATCTGCTTTATATTCCTAAATATTTTTCACATAAAATTTATGTAATACTGTAATTATATGTTTGTGTATAAGTTGAAATTTTAAACTTTTGAATTGAATGAAGCTGAAATAGTTTTGTTGGTAACGTATTGACACTATAGTTTTGTAAAGCTCTGCTTTCAGCACACGTCTCGGTAAACCACCAACATCAGGTAGAAAATAGCATGATGACTAGTCATTTTCAGGTCTGCTCAGTCTCCCTGCTGATACATTTACATAAACGTAAAATCATTACCGTCTCGGTCAATGTCTCATCTATCTAAAAGGCTTATCACCAGTCAATCAGGATATCCCAGCATGTACACTCGGGATACTTCTTGTAGCACATACGATCTAAGAGTTACTCTAGAGGTAATTACATACGGGCAAGGAAGGCTTTTATCGATTCCTGCCGAGACATACACAGCTTCATTCTTTAATCAGGTTTTAGTGCCGCCTCCTAAAAATAGACCAACTGTAAACTAAATCATTGGAAGTTTTGTGTACATAGATTACTTGAGGGTTTTGTTTGAAACCGGGAGAATTTATTATAAGGCATTTTCCTTTTGTAATGATGGTCGGTATTGGTTTTATATGCTTGAATAGAATTCGTAGATTTCTGTAAGATATTTCTGAAGCTAATGCATTTGGTGGAGTTGATATTGGAAATTGAGGCACTAAAGTTTCTAACGTTTTTTCTGAGTTTGCTACGCAGTTCGTTGTATTTTAGTGGCATTTATTGCGTGCTGATTCCAATGGAAATCTGGGAAAATAAATTATTGTGCATTTTGAGTTAACACCGAGTGTAGAGCAATTGAATATTTGCTGAGTGTCTCTAGCTAGATCTGATGTTATTAGACTGAAAAAGTATATGCTTTTAGTCTTTGCATAGTAAAATGTCTATTGGCGCTTAGTGACTAAAGAACTGTGAAATTCACAAATGTTGTGTGCACTGTGATGGAAATATCATCTGGTAACATTTCCAGTACTTTCCTCAAATGTCAGTAAAAACTATAGTACTTGCATTACAAATTTAAGTGATGTAATGCAACATTTAGTGTCCATCAGGAATCAAGTATAGTGGTTGATATATCTAGCATTTATTGAATTTAAAACGTCTGTCGAAATTTGTTATGGAAAACATGGATGGTCAGTGGCAGGCCCAGCCTGAGCAGGATCTTGAACATGGGGAGTTACTCGGTGACGAAGAACCAATGGATCATAAACAACCGCACGAGGAGCCAGAAGAAATCATCGCTGTTGAAGGTATAATCAGATTTTTTTTACTCGAATTAACACAAGCGAAGCTGATTTAATGATTAAGGTACACAAATGTAGTACGTGTTTGGTTGCTATGTAAGACGGATACGCTTTTCTCACAAGAAGCTTTGGCACAATTTATGTAACAGAAGGTATATTACGGTTCAAACGTAACATTTGCAATTATTTGACCCAGATTATTGTTAGCAAACAAAACAGGTCCTTTATAACTTACCTTTGGTTTAGACGCTTTCAGTTAAAATTCTGAAATGCGTTGAGAGATCGAGTAAAGTTTCGGTAGCGATTTGTTGATATGGAATCACAGAGAGCAGATCGACCACCATAATTCTTCTTGTGTTATCTCTGTTTGACATGCGTGCTGGTACATAGATACAGAAGATAATAGAAACCTTTCAAAAAGATGCTATCAAAGAGGAAAATTCTGATGTTAACAATGCAAGGTGTCTTAGCATGCAAAGAACCATCAGTTTTTGGTACTATGAACAAATGATGAAACGCAGCAATGTAATAGAGTTAGGCGATCAACAAAATTTGAAAGTAGAAGCATGGTACAAAAACACGAGTTGCTAAGAAAAGTACAGGTATGCCATAATGCTTTAATGTGTATGGATGGTTATTTCTTTACAAAGATACAAACATGTTTTCCTTTGAAAGTTGCAAAATCAGACAAATGACTCAACACAATGTAAAGTAGCTTCTAGGTAAAACCGTTTAATACTGAAAGTGCTTCCGTCTACATCAAATACGCAGCAAATTCAATAATGGAATCATAATAAGAGAGCTTGGAGCAGTTTGTGTCTTCTGGATGAAAAAGATAACGGCAAATGTAAATCATTTGAAAAAGCTCAGAAATACTGCGTGAAATGGTGATGTCTTGCAAAACGATCTTAGAATTGTTATCAACAAAAGTGTTTTAGATCGAGCTACGTGACTGTCGACACAAACAGAGACATAAACTCCGGTACCAAAGAAAGAGGTTGCAGATAATATGGCAGACTACTAATGGGTCACACAACTGTTCTGTACCACTTATCTATACAGATTTCTAGCGTAGTGACATCGTTGCAAAGGACTGTAGTTACTTTAACCTTTTAAAACATAATGTAAAAAAAGATGAAAAGTAATGTTTGAAAGCAACTTCCTTGTAAAAGGTGGAGGTGGTGTAGAGTCTAACGATTTAAGTGTGCAAATTATAGCAAGCCCCTATTGTTAAGTTGATGGATGCCAAAAATGAGGTGTCCGCCTGGTATTGTGTTCACCTTAAGATAGTAGGGTACAAGGCTCTAGTGTCCGGCAAGATACTGAGTTCTTCATTGTCTCTCTTTCGTCAAGATTTATACTGTCTAGAACAAATCTCGAGAGCGATCTGTCTAAGTTGTAAGAACTTGATTTGCAATCGTTAAACAGATAAACAATAAACATGATAAAATACAATGCATGTTGTTGAACATATAGAAGTAGATTTAATGTCTGACGAGGACAAATCGAAAGATCACATCTCCCTCTTTAATCTACAGTTCTAGTTGTGTTTAATTTAACTTATACTTCACATCTCAAATCAATGTGTCTCGGACTAGACAAATATGACATTGGTCCTTTTTTACATCCCATTTATACAATAATGCCATGTTGTACTCGTTGTTGAAAAGTGAAAAGGATTTTTAACACATGAAATTGTATTTATTTGTAAATTATTGTAAATAGCTCTTTTTACGACTTCTGAAGAAAACATCACCCCTACCTCTTCCGCTGTATGTCTTAGACGAAAATTCCTGAGGGTGCACACTTATTCTCCACTGTCCGAGTTTTTTCTGTCAGATCATCGAAGAGAAATAGACATTTGCCTAGATTTACATAAAGGTCACACGCTAAGACGAACAATTATTCGAGAAAGAGTCCCAGCCAACGGAATCGCGGAAAGTAATTTCCAAGTTAAATACCTGATATATTACCGTATTCAGTTTTGAGACACGTATATTATCAACATGGGGAATGTTATTCTTGGTATATGAATGAAATGCGTCTGGTACATATGAATAGTTTATAATACCGACGAAATGAAAATGATGAACGTCAATCGCTAGCGACTGTCTGACTGCTGTTTTATTCGTCCTCGGTTTATATGCACATGATATTGCACAGTCACGGTATATTAGAGGCTGCAGACATTTCATGACCAGATATGCATTCTTTTTTCTCTCAAATAAGTTGCAGTTTTATATTTTTCCTAATCTGATTTCCTAAATTTAGTACAATGTACTTATAAGAGTACTTGTAGCATTGATTTTTTAAGGTTATATAGCAGTTTATTTGAAGTGTTCCATAGTTTGCAAAAATCTTCCGAAGCCACCATTTTAATTATGTAAAATATTTGATAAATGAAAATCCATGATCGAATATGCATTGATGCATGCCTGACTGTGCCGTGACATAAACATTTATGACATAAAGGAACATGTGTTACATAAATTCTTTCAATTCTATATTTTATTACAGCGCATTTGTCTCATTCCTTACACTTGTGTTTCCACATATAACTCTCATAAACTAGGATATGTAGAGAAATTACTAGGCAACCTTAATCCATACAAATGAAAGACATTTTGCAATAGAAACACGGTGTGCATGAAGGTAAAATACTGTGCCTAACACATGCTTAATGTCAGATATGTGGTAACAATGCAATTTCATAAGTGTTGGAAAAGATTCTTGAAGTAATCGGCTGTACAGAGGTACTAATTACTGAAACAGTCTTAGGACATGTTTACCATGTGTGACCATGATTTGACACCCATAGATAATAAAGAAGTTTGTTATATACTGCATGGCACTCATACTTTTTTGCTCGGCAGCTTGCTTTTTAAATCAGCATTGTTTTTGCTTTCACTCGTGCCACATCTTATCATGAGAGATCGTTTAGAGCACACAATGCATTTTGCATATCTGAGTGGTGACGAAAACAAAATGATAAAACGGGGCTTCAGACATGTTCTTTTGTTGTCGAATATAAATCCCCCAACACGCCTTAACGTGTGTTTTGTATTGTAAAACAATTGTTACGGAGACTTTAATGTGCCATTTCAGTCAATATCCGGAGCAATAACTGAATTTCTCCATTAATATTGTGCTTAAAGTTTCCGCTTGCAGTCGTCTTTTTCAAACATTATCGATGCACACAAAAGAAACATTTATCTATGAATAATTGATTACTAGTTTATCGCCATGGAGGACAAAGGAAACACTGAAAGATAAGCAAAGAACAAATATTGCTCAGCTCAACAAATTTTTCATGTGTTTAAATTACATGCTGTTTCAGTATATATTTAGTTTATAGAGCGTACATGATATTTCAGATCAATATGAAATTTAAGCCCAGACACAAAACTATTATGGATTCCATTATGTAAGGTGTTTTTCATTTACATCAAAAAATAAAAATGTCAATTAATAACACCTTTCAGTATATGTTCACACACGAATTTTCTTACTAAAGTTTTTGCTAACTGATTGATATGTGTCAAATGATACTCCTCTTTTTCATTTTATGAATGGGCTCTTTAAGTCTGTCTCAACGGTGATTATATAAATTGATTCAAAATGGATATGTCTGCAACTTTTTCTATTAACAATTTAACGTTGTGAACTGCAATATCGTCTGTATGAATCTTATAAATATGGAATATGGAAAATATGGAAATGATGGAAAATATGGAATTGGCGCAATTGAAAGTAGAAGGATAGTTAAAATCCGCTGTCCTTTATCTTGCTTATATATGCACGGAATAGTTGAACATGCTCTTGACATCGAGTGATGCACACGTCGCAAGCTTAACATTTTTGGTAAAGTTTAAAGTTAAAACTATATTTGATACTCATCATTGTAGTGCAAAGGCAACGTGCAAAATTTCATAAACCATAGAAGGTCACACAGACAATAACATTCACCTAACAGATACGGAACGTGCCACTGTGCCCCATTGAGAATATATGCATTTTTTGTTTGATGGTATCTTACGATGAAAACAAATGTATCTGATGAAAAGGGTTCCAGGCTAATGTGCAGCAACACGAATGTGAATGCAAAGTTGGCACTATCATCCAACTAAACAGAAAATTCAATGATCTGCAAGCAGCGGTAAATTACGCTCTCCTCTTGTCAGGGGAAATAAGTTGCATTAAAAGATTGATTTTTCATTAATGAGAACTACCGTTAACTTGTTTCCCCGGGGGATGAAACCTTATCTAAAAAAATGCTGTACCTCCTGCAATGTTCTAGAAAATGAGACAGGAATGAAGACACTATATCTAATATATATCAAAAATGTTATTGTGTACATTAAGATAGGTCGGTAATATTATTCGTAATTTGTTTTGAAGGTTTCGTTGCTCAGTAAGCCTTTCCTCGGCATGTTATGTTTGCTACGCACGAGGTGAATATAGGTAGAGTAGTTCCGTTTATGAAAGATATTTATGCTTGGAGCGCGGAATTGTGGAAAAAGTTGCAGCCTTGTTGTGCCTTAGTCACATTACTATTTATGCAAACTAAAAATTCGGATTTGTATGCATGAAGCGCCTGGTGCACGCATGATGCGTTATTGAGAATAAACCCATTGTTATTCGATATTTGTAAGTGCACACTTACATGTAACCTACTTACATTATAAGATAATTTTTGTGCATTTGTAAGTTGTCTGGAATGTACATTTGCAGTTTATAAGATGGTACATTTTTTATTTGGTAAACTGGTAGTACAGCTATTTAGTCAGTCCACAATCCATTTTAAACAGTCAAGTTATTTTAAACACAATACTGTAAAACAATTGATATAAACACAATACTGTAAAACAATTGATATAAACACAATACTGTAAAACAATTGATATAAACCTATTTGCAACATATGGTGTTGCTGACAGTAACATAAAGATAAAACGAAAAATATTGCATAGAAAATAGACACAGTATCCACTACTATAATGTCAAGAACTGCTTGCGACTTGTTATGATTGGATAAATTCATAACTTATACAATGTTTTAGACAAGGTGCATAACTAAACTCAAACAAATGGTCAAAAACTTGGTTGAGTGAAATACATGTACATAAACATTGTAAAATTACAGTGCAAACAAAATTAGCAGGTCTTGTATCAAACGTCCATATTATGTTACTCCACTAGCTGCTGGGTCCGTAATTCCGACAGCATGATAAGTACGGTAAACACTTGCTTCAAGTCTCTATCTGAATATATCATCAACTGAAAAAGCGCAACAAGACATTTCTATTCCCAGAACTCGGCTATCATATAATAACAAGAATTATATACAGAGGGAAGTCATAAAACGCTAAAGAAACAACAAATCATTTTGCCAGCCGCAGGTTTTGTATAAACATAAACATCGCAGATATGTTTGCGTTGCTCTCCGTTGTATTTCTTTATCAATCGTATTGTCTTGAGGCACTACGGAGGCATCAATCTCTCCGAGATCAAGTTTCATCTCTACTATAGTTCTTATTAATAAAAAATCAGTCTCGTACTGTAATTTATTTCCCATGGGAGAGCAGAATGTTACTTGCGGTACATTGCAATTTCTATTTTCCGTAGATTCCGTATATATGGCTTTTAGTCTCTGATTGAACGATAGTGTCGTGTTTATTTCAATGTTCCGTGCATTTAACCATTGCCGTACAAATTCCCATCAAACATCTTGAAGTTCATCGTCATGTTTTATACAAACAATTCAATCCTCCCCCAAGTGGCTTAAAATTAATGCATTGTTTGCCGTTCTACAAATGTATGATGTGTAAAACATATGACCGTAGTGAGATGGTTTTGCAACTTGAATAATGGCAATAATGGAACAAAATGTTAACATGACGTAATAATATTCCATACAGTTACTATAGACCTATCTTGCAAAATGTTTGGTCTATTCAATAAAATGTTGAAATATGTAACCTTAGTAAGACACGTTACTGCAGCATTTTTAACTGGCTATTTAATTCACTAAACACTGAATGACTTTAAACGACTGGGTCTTAACATTAGTTTCACATGTCTTACAATAAACAATCATTTTGACAGTTCTTAACATTCAGGCATTGAATAAAATGCTGCTCATATATTTATTCAAGTGCCCTTAAATAGGGTATAATTTCAAAAATAAGTAACACCCTGGAGAATACATGTTTAACTACTGATACAGATATAGTTGTTTGTTGCCATTTGCGTCACTTCACAGTGAATAGTAACAAATACAGCTATCTCGCTGTACCATTAACATTTAAAGCTATCTTGATGTATCGCCTTTGTTTATCATTGCTGCTCAATACTCTCCGGATAGGATACTTAACACACATCTGAAAGTGTAAGTAGAGAAGACATTTAGTAGAGTTGTTTGTTGAAAAGGCTCTGTTCAGATTAATACCAGCTATTTTAGGAACCTGTCTAGGTTTCAGTCATTCTACTAATATGTGGTAGCAATAATGTCATATTGTATCTTCTACATTGCCAAACCTAAAGAAAAGGTGACATGAACTTGACTTAAAGTAGAATATAGAACTTGTAGAAAGTGGAATGTCTGTTTTCTCTTAAGTCAGTAAGGACGAACTTGGTATATCTAGATCTTAGGCAATAAAAGTGTCCAAATGCTAAAGGATTAGGGTTACTTTATTGGTCGTTCAGGAGAATCTTGTTTCGTCAAATGTGTCTGCATCGTCTTCTTTATGTATTTTAATCAATAAACGATCTCTCTAGAGACATTTATAGCCTAATTCTTTGTGATTATATAATTCTAGTATATCCCAGAGACTGTAACAAAAGTTATAAACTTGCGCTGATATGATACAGTAATCGTGTTCCTTTCAAGGTCGTTATAGTTCAAGGAAAAATAATCATAAGAAACATGCATATGAGATATAAGGAACCGACAACGTTAACAACAAACACAAAGATCTAAAGAAAACCTTAAAATCTGTAAGAAATGCAGGAATAATGCTTTCTCTGTTGTAGAAGAGGATGATGTTTAATGTAGGAAAAATGTAGGAAAGTACGTAACATGGAGCCACTTGACACACGAGTGGTACTTACGTACTTCAAGTAACATGTTTTGACGTTGGTGATGTTTTTAGAAGAGCAAGTTCCAAAACACTTGTCGATGTATATATACATGTAGTAGACTTCTACAAAACGCTTTTTCAGTTTAGAAAATTGAATTCCAGTTTCAAGATATGTAACATTTGATGAATACGGATTTAATTTGAACACATTACACGCACGCACGCACCCATTCACGCACGCATACACACGCGCACATCCACTGGCAAATGAAAACTCGATTTTTTAGTAAAATGCCAAATGAACAGGAAAGGAAAAAACATTCTTTTCAAATCAAAGTTTTTGTAATAGATTAAAATAACCACTGGCATTTGCATACCTGATGAATTCATTCAAGGTCATTAAACCATCAAATTAATGCACAGCCTCAGAAGAACACCAAAAACATTTTAAGATTTAGAACAAAAACATGCTCCTAAAATGGATTGGCGTCTATTGTACTGGAAATGCCCCATATCTGTTCAATATGCAGTGCTTGTCTCTAATCAGAACCCCCTCAATTTGGAATAAAATAAGACAAAAATGCTTATTGGCTTAAGACACGAACACAAAAAATAATTAACGATTGCTTTCTGTCAGGAAATGATTCTAGAAAGATACCACACTTTGTTTAAGTGGAAAACATTTCCTTATCTAGACGTAATGTATCTACACAGTCGAACTTTGCCTCAAACTAGCATTTATGGCTTTTTATATACTTTTGGTTTTTTTTTCTAAAGAAGACGATTTTCACATACCGGGTACCCGGGAGCTCAAACAATCCGACTTCCAAAAGCTACTAGCATATTGCAGTTTGAAATCCACACTGAATCCTATCCGACTCCATAGCATTGATCAGAAATGTATTAGATCAGAGCAGATATCAGTTTTGAACAAGTAGACCGGCTACATACAAGAACTGAAATCGCCACAAAAAGTAATAGCAGTAAAGTTGATTTAAAAAAAGAGTTTTAATTAATAAGGTTTTCCAGAACGTTACTGGAGTACTTGATAAGATTAAAGTCTTCTTAGACTAAGTCTTTTTTCTTCGTCCCAATCATATCGGGTGTTATTAAGGAGAGTGAAAGAGTAAAATGCAAGCTAATCTATATCTCTTTTAATAGTCATCTCTGTTATATTTGTTGATTCGTCTGATTAGTCTAATGGCGTCGTTGCTATATTTCCATAACTGTAAAAATGCAGTAACATTAATCCATCATAACTTGTTTTATTGCCGTCATTACAAGTTCGTATAGGCGCCTTACGAAATATCATGAGACAAGACAGTTCATTTGGTTCTAAAATTTACGATTCGTTCTCTTTTTTGCTCATATTTGCAGTTCATTTCGTTCGTTCTCAGGCCGAGGTGCATTATTTGCTCATATTTGCAGTTCATTTGGTTCGTTCACAGGCGGAGGTGCATTTCTTTGCTCATATTTGCAGTTCATTTGGTTCGTTGCCAGGCCGAGATGCATTTCCTTGCCCTAGAGTTTTTTTATTTTGTTATTTTGGCAAGAATGGTAAAGTGAGGATAGGGAAGTGTACGGGAGGCATACCACGTGTTTGGACACATATCTGTAGTGAGTCTGTCAGCGTCTCCACTGCATGATTTGGGTGGATTTGAATTGTCGATTAGAGTATTAACACTTTGTGCAAGGACTCATAACCCTTTGTTTTTGCCAGGAAATAAAATAAAAAGGCCAGATGTTTACAACAGCATAATTTGGTTATGTATCAAATATTCAAGATGTGTCCAAATTATAGGAAACTTTCTCAGACAGTAGACAATTATCTATACTTTGGTGATCAATTATTTGACTTGGACATGTTTTCCAGACCTTATTACCGAGAGCTGTTATTGTGGTGTACGACTACAGCGTCTGTTATTCGATACTAAAGTGTTGGTGAAAAAAACGGCGATACGTATTCTCGGTCAAGGTCAGACTCATATCGTCCAGTCAGTATTCACGAACCAATTCAATGCCAGAACATCGTAGAATAAGGTGCTGATATTGTTTTATTTCAGCGTCGAAAACTGATAGGAATGACCTCATTTCTACGTTGCTGAAATATTGAGATAAGTTTATCTAAAAGATCGAAAGATTCATCTAGACCGCAGTGTAAGATTTGGCTTTTGATGGCTACACTACAAGTACTTGCTTGTAGAGTGCTTCTTCGAATATACGATATTTTTTATAGTTACGTTGTTGTTTATGATATTGCTGACTCCATGTAGACTATTTGTTGCTTCTGATCACATTTTTCTGTCTGAAGTGTCGGTCACATTTAGCTGTAGATCCAGTGGCGATTATGCCTAACAAACTGTCTTGGCTACGTTGTCAGATAGAAGTTATAAAGTTCATTCCGAAAATTATAATGATCTTCTACACTGAAATCTTTCGTTCTATAAAACAGCATAACACATTGTGGTGTAATTCAACAATAAGATCCTAATATATTTAAGTACAATGATACATCATTAAAATGTGTTGCTCAAAATAATATGTTCAGTAAATACTTCAACATATATACATTTGAAGAAATAGTGGTATATCATTTCTTCTGTTAATTCCTAATATTAGATAGGCCTAAAATGCATTTGCGTGTCTCCGTTTTTTTCTGTCTCACGCTACTTTGTCTTTCTTGTACTTGTGGCTCCATTGTTTTGGATCAAAAGTCTACGTTATTAGATGAGCAGACAGAAACACCCGCCATTTCCGAGTAATCGATGTTCGTTCCGTGATTTGAATTTCCCTGGAGATGTAGAAAATAGATCTTTACTTACTCAATAGCTATAGTTTATATCAAATGTTCTTCTGGGTGATATTTTTACAGATGAGAAGGTAAAGATAATCTCGTTTGTCAAACAGATGCCGCTAGAAAAAAGGTCTATCTTGCGCGAGTGAAAATTGTCAATATTTACGTACCAATATCTAGAATATTCAGTTGAATTGTGCAATAGTCGAATAAATATATTTTTGTGTCAAGTACAGGACTGAGATAAAATGTATCTTAGAGTTTTATAAAAGAACATATTTTCGTTTAATTCTAGCACATGTAAGTAATAAAAAGGAAGTCACTTTCTAGCATGCTCTTTGCACTGCATTAATATGTATATAGGCTATGTTTGACCTGAAAATTGCTCAACGTCAAGAATCTATTGTTTAAACGGTCCATGTCTTAGGTTGAGGAAACGAAAAAGCTGACATGATGCAAATTCGCTGATAATACCTAATACGGCGGCAGAAATCAATTTTCTTTTATCCAGCAGGGGCACTGTGCCTTACATAATTTGATTGATAATTTTCCAATAGCTAGATTTCCTGTGGATATCAATTATTGGAAATAAATCATCTATTATGTCAACCTCTGCACGTTCATTCTATTTCACCTTTACATGCATTTGCCGGAAATTGCTTCAAGGCTTTTATCGGGAAACATCAAAGTCTTATCTGTTGGCAGGATTTGCGTGTATTCCTTAGTCCTCATTTGTTGAGCCATCTTACATTAAAGTTTCAGTATTTGGACTGTATGTTGCACCTTGTTGCCTCTGTGTTTCAGAGTCGGTCGGTGTGGGTAAGTCTGTGCGTGGTTTTGGTGCGAGTTTGCTGCTAGCATGTGTGGCAGATTATCTATGCTTGCTCAAGATATAATTTTCAGAAGCTCGTGGTACTATGGTACTGAAAGTAGACTTCGTCACTGTAGTTTAGGCACTGAAGTAAACCATTGATCTTCTTGTTACCGTTTCAATCTTACCCACGGTAGAAGGGAAAATATATATCCTGATAAGTTTAACCGGTAAGTCGATTTTAAAAACATATGCATTTTAAAGTTGCCAATTTTGTGACATAACGAAAGGGCTGTTCATTGCCGGAAGAGTTAATTAAAAAAACAAGAGCATGCCTTTCTCAATAGCATGTGTGCGAGACAAATTTAATTGACTGAACCTTGATCACGGAAGTATATCATTCCGTGACCAGATGAGCAAACATATAGCAGAGGATCCCATTTCTTTCCTATCGTAAATTTATTAATTTATGTCTATTACTTAAACTCAGTTGTGAAGACATATTGAACCTCAGTCACATCCTAGTTCACTTTCCTGAAAGGTGATATGAAATAGTTTTGTCTTGAACCCAAGACCACTTAGTTATACAATGTATTTATATCTAATAATGTAAAAAAATATTTGTAAAGGTTTTGCAAACAACGCCTTTACCTAAGTACGAACCGTTCCAACACACCAGTCGAAACAAACTGGCACACCATACTGTGCCACAAAAGGCCGCTGAAATGAACGTATTGATTATCAAGAAAGCAAATATTGTTAAAGTCCATCAACTGCTTGTCTATGTTTGCCAACTCTTTATATTGTATGCGAGTGTATTAGGTTATATCATAAAAGAATACTTAAAACTGAAATTGATGACAATTTTATAACATAGTAAAAATTCAATAACGACTACTTAATGCACTGTATAGAGGTAATGTAAATATTTTTGGCGGGGTTGATACATTCGTGTTGTGTTTATACAGCTAGATTAATTAAACACAAATATTTACTGGTTTGTATATACATAGGCAATTATTTACTCGTTGATATAAATACATAGCCATATACATGTTTAATAATTAATTACGGAAGGTCAAGGATTGTAGGATTTCGTGTTTCAAGTTCTCTATTTCTAATATCTACTAAGATGACATTATTGGATGACCTCTGTTTATACCACCATTGAGATGGGGTTACATTTGTACCTGTATTAGGTTTAATTTACGATTGTAGTAAATAGTTTACCATCTGTGGTCACCTGTGTGGAACGGTATCAACAAGCAGTGTTAAGTCATCTTATTTAAAAAAAAAAGACGACAAAAAGACAGAACAAAAAAGATGGTTATAAAATAGCGGAGAGTACATTCATGAATATCTTTTGAAATACTAGAAACTACCGCGTTTGATCTCCCTACAGACAAGTAGGTTAATAGATGTAGTCAAAGGCAAGGCGGTGGGAATATTGTACAAACTGTATGTGCGATTTATAGGTGAAAACATGCCTACAGCAACAGATGGTCATTTACTGAATATGCAATTATTCAAATTGACACTCCGATATGGATTATATTCATACGAATAAACGCCGGTATTGAAACTTTACTTGCGTTTCGAAATGATATGTACAGGAAGAATAAAAATAACCACGGTTGATATAATGAGGAAATGGTATTATGTGTTAAGATTGCAGGATACGGTATAAAATTTAACTCGCACGGCTCATAAAGTGTATGTTATCTATTGCTCTTTATAGATGACAGTGCACTTGCAGTACATTTGTTAGCAAGTGTCGAATATCATAATGTTTAATGTATAATGAACGTAACTGTCAGAAACAGACATTTATGATTTTTATCATGATAGTTTGCATAAACGTGCACTTGCCTACTCGTTTATTTGTTAAATTGTTTCATCACTAGACCGTGCAAGCGTGAAGATGTTATAACGAAACATGTTTATATACATGAAAGCGTAGCTGTTAGCTATGCCAAGTTATTATATTATGACATGCGTGTGATGGTTATAGTTAGCTCCCATCACCTATAGATACAAAAACATTGCAGCTGGCACGTGGGTAGTTACAGTAGTGTTTTTTTTCTGCCATAACTACCGGGTATAAGAAGAGCTTTGGATATACTTCATTTATAGTTTAAAGGTTTTTAGATAAGATGCTAATATTGAGAATTAATCAATATACAAGTGATAAGGAACATTTTTAGAGTGAATTCACGTGATAACATGTTTGATGCAAATGCTAATTATAGAAACAGGAATAAGGAAATTTAAATATTAATTAATATCTTGAAGATTAGGCTGATGGGAAATATTTGTGTGCTTCGTTTATTTGAAAACGTTGTCCATATGTACTTCACCGTGTTTGGCAAACATAACAGTTTTTATTTATGTATCAAATATTTTTCTTGGGCCTAGTACCAGACTGGTTATAGACCGATGTTTATGTTGTAGACGCATTAATTCACATTGTAAACAACTCCCAATATATCATGCTTATCTTGATATATTCCATGTAAAATATCTGGCACAATATCGGGTACTGTGAGTAGGGGAAACTGGCGGATCATTTCTATATAATTAAGCTGATAGCGTATTGTGTGATAACCGAGATAAAGGCATATATCAAAATTGTCATTGATTGCGTTTGTTTCTCTGCTTCTGTCGGAACTGTAAATAATTGTATACAGTGGACATTGATACTTTGTAAGGCATTGGCGTACCAGTGTTGTGTTGGACGGGATTTAATGCTGAAGATTGTTCGTATTTATTTGTGTTAGAGTACATGTATGTGCATATTGATAAAAGGAATACAGATTTTGAAATATTTAAGAAAAGTTGTACGTGAATTTGGTCTAGGTAGTATTGTGTCTGACATTATCGACTGTAAACGTTATTAGCTATTTTATCGTGATCTAACATATGTTACTGTCAATCAATGTATCGTGTGAATAGAAAAGAAGGGGGCGGGATTTCTTCAAGGTTATGTCAAGTGTCTTTCTTCAACTTCGGGTCGATAAACATATAAACGTAAGTGTAAACGAAGTTAAGAATATAAAATTGTCTTTGTTTTCGGAAGTTATATTTTGCAATGTTATATGATGGAATACATTTATTTTATTAGTCCCTAACCGGTCAAAGACCGTTGGGTACTATAGGTTTGCTCGGTTCTGTCCGTCCGTCCGTCCGTCCGTACGTCTGCATTTCGTGTCGGCTCTAACCCCTTTATTCAAGGACCGATTTTAACACAGTTGTTGCCCATTATACATGGGTGTGTCATAAATCACACCTGGTTAGCGTCCTTAACGGTCAAGGTCAAACTTAAGGCTATAAACCTTTAATATAGGATTTATAGCAATACATCGTTTCCAGGCTGTAACTGCTACGTGCATAGATTGATTTTAAATGTGTTCACACAATTGTTGCCATTACCCTAGGATATGTCCTGCACTACACACAGGGAGCTAACATTGGTAGTCAGGGTCACACTAAGGGTTCAGCACTTGTAATGTAAGGTTATATTTGTGTCTGGTCTGTAACCGCTACTTTGAAATAACGTCGGCCTATTGTTGTCCATACCCCAAAGATGTGTAATGTTACACATGTGGGGAACTTGTTTGAAGGTCAAGGTCACACTTAGGGCGCAAAGCCTGTGATACAATAATATGTACCAGTATTTCGTATCCGGGCTCTAACGTCAACATGCGTAGACTGTGGTACAGGATTCTGATTTTTGAATTTTGGGACTTGACTGTAACTTGACATGTTTAGGCTGATTTGAATTGCCCATTTTTTTAAGGTCAAATCCTTTTCATCAAAGGTTTGTTTATGTATTCCCTTAACTCCTGGAAGGATTTTTTTTTAAAAGGTCCAAATGTTCACATCATGGAGACAACATGCAATTTAAATGTTTCACCAAATGAATGTCAAGGTCTGCCATTTAAGGTCACCATACTATATCTCCTTAACCCGTTGAAGAATTTCATTCAACTTTATGTAAATGATTATTTCATTGTATTGACAAAGTACAATGTGACTCTTAGGGTCAAAGGTCATGCGACTGTATCTCCGAAACCCCATGAAGGATTTTCATGAAACTTGTCATATATTCATTTTACCCCGTTACATCCGGTTGGTGATTTGTACTGAATGGCGATACTCCTCTACTTGTGGGACTTGTTGAAACAGATTGTGTATTAACTTAAGTATATTAGACAACTGATTCTTGCAAGACAGATCGGGATATCTGCAGTTTTTTTCCAGTGCTGAAAATCTTAATGATATCAGAAAGAACTGCTTTTATGAATGAATGTGTAAACTCATACATTACTACAAGAAAATTGCGTGTAAATATATTTCATTTGTTTTATTTATTTCTGCCACTATTAGTATAATATGGTATGCAAGAAAAAGAATATAACTGGCTGCAGGTGCAGATGAGAATAACCGGCTCTTGGGTGACTGTTTTGGTGGTAGTTCGGCAGAGCCTCGTTACCGCCAAAAGCAGTTACCCTCGAGCCAGATATTCCCATCTGCATCTGCAACCAGTGAAAGATTCTTATAAGCTAACGTTTTCTTTTTCTATTGATCTAAGCAATATAACAAAGGTATATAAATACAAGTTAGATTTCTTTTCTGTGAATCTTTTGGAAGACTTTATAGCAACATTTAAACCATGTGCATATGCAATTTGTTCATGGACAAACGACAATTGTTAATGCCTGCGTTGATTTAAAACTAATTAGAATTGATTAGGGATTTAACAGTCCAATAGTTTGTATGTATCTTTCGCTAAGTTCTTATTTCAAAAAGTTAAACATTTGATAAATGAACTTTTAAAACAAATTTAAAGATGACTTTAAAAAATACAAAACATAAACATATAGATCTATTAACTTTTAAGAATAGGTGCAAATAAGACCATAGTTTAGTTAACTTCTTTAAAATACGAAGACAAACTGGGAAAGCACAATCCTGACTGCAAGCTGCAAAGGTTGTTAGGCATTAGCACCGACGCCAGGCAGAAAACTCGGTAATATATGACCCCATCCAGATATAACCCCGGTTATCCTCTTATAAAAATACAGTAGTGCTGTTTTTCACACAGCTATTGCAGCTATTGATACATCTTGATTTAATGATATCTTGATGTCTAAAATATGTTTTCTGTCAAATGTCTGGTGGATGAACATGACATAGATTAATAACAGCTATTTCCGGGGACTTACAATATATTGTATACGTCTAACCTCGCTGCATACGTAATTTCGTGGGGCACGTCATTGTTCCCGGCACTGGCGTGATGCAAATAAAAATAACATCGTGTCTAAATGACAACTGCAAATACGGCTTTCTGACTTATTGACTGGAATCGTTTCCTGGTAAGGGGGGATTTTTATCCTTATACAGACGTGGTAATAAACATATTTTAATCAAATCTCGTAAATTACAGAGATCATTTAAACGGAGGAAAAAGCGAGTGTATCCGCGTGAAAGGCAGTAATCTTAACAAACATGCACATGTGAGACAATAGGGAAGGAAAAGTTTCTTCACCAAGATTCAAGGAAAATAACGATAAGAATACTTGGAGATATATATCAAGATAAACAGGAATTTACAATAGTTTGCATACGTTACTCTATAAGCGAAGTTAACATTTATAGATTATTTGGAAAATGACATACAGTTGAGAATAGTGTAAAAAAATTAGCGTGATATATTACAATATAAACCATGGAGGACGTATGGGAGACAAGACAAGTGCAGGACGATCAGGGGAACCTACTGGCTGAACACCATAAAGTATCCAGGGGCAAAGGTAATCACTAGAAAACACTATACAATATAAGCTTAAAACATGTACATCAGACAGTTTTGAAATGAATGCAAATGTAAGCATACATAATTTGATGTTAAAAATTTACTGCTATCGTCAATGCGTTCAATGATGACAAGAAATGGTGTTTAAACGTGTATTAAATGGCATACGAACTAGATATTTCGATCGCTCATAGTTTTTTTTAAGAGGTATTTACCTGTCAAAATGCATTAAACTATGATATTCTGTAATTGACGTAATACTCAAATTATTCGATCCCTCAATATGGTTCGATGGTTAGATGACGGTTATTATGACCACAGATATCATCGAGAAAAGGAGAAACCTTGGTATGATGGCGCTAAATTATTCTGAGTTATTAAGTTCTTTTTTCTGATTTTGATTTTGTGAAATCTACAGATAGATACTGGTGCACGTTTTTTTCGGGCTCATTTTTGTATGCATACTGCTGGCTTTTCCATAAGGCAAGGTATTCCTGATGGCTGTCTTTTCGGAAATGTACATGGGCGACCTTTGTACTTGTACCTTGTTTTATTATAATAATGTCTAGCGTACACGTTTTATACAGTTGAGCAATTTAAGATTTAATAGTTGTATATTTAAGACGATATTTAAGTTTGTCATGCGAAAGCTGCGTTTATGTATGCTGTGTGAAACAAACGCTTTCCATTGCATTTTAAAATAAGCACGTGACAGGAAGATTGATGTATTAATTAAAACCTTGACAACTTTTAGCGTATCTTCAGGTCAGGAAGTAATAACCTTGGCTATAAGTATGGATGGGGCTATTTTAAGTGGATTGCACTAAACTGTCGACATAATCTAGTCTTGCAGATTAGCTAACGTATACGGTAAAACAATTTATTCAAAATCCCTGCTCATGATGGTTTTTAATAATAACACTTAAACGTTCCCATCCGCAAAATGTAAATGAAGCCATCGGTTATATAAGATGCCTGCAAAAACGTTGTATTTAAATAACCAGTCAATATTGCGTTACGACCTTTGTGCAGAAATCCTTATAAATGCCTCTAAGGCATGCATAAACATGTAGCATAATTTCCAGGACAGCATAAAAGGCAGATAAAGTCGTGTGATACCGTAACAAGCGGAATCAGGGAAGCAGGTTTCTGATTTTTACAGAGAAATCGATATAACAAGGCAGTGAATTGTTTCAGTTGATAGCAAAATTGCAGGAGATGCCTCAACAAGACCTGCGAACACCGTCATCAGCTCTAGAAGATTTGATCTTAGAGAGAAACCTTTAAAATGTTTTCTTGAAAACGGTCCTCTCGAAATGAGTATTGTTAAATAATAGAGGTTAAAACGAGATTGCGCAATTAATTGAGATGCATCATTTTCACTGACAGTTTCAAGTAGCTTTACTATTATAATCTCCAGCCTGAGGCTCTTCAGGGAAATGAAATTGTGTAACTACATCTCAAAATGAAGTGCTCCGGTACGTTGGAAAATTTAATATTTGAGAGATGTGGTAAACAACAAGTTGAGATGTGCGGTATTTGAACATTGATTTTTTAAAACCCAAAACCGCTACAAATTAGAACAATATTGAATTATAACAATCTTGTTTTAAATGACTTTGAAGTATGGCGTCTGTGTCATGGCATTGATGAAACCCGTCACTCTTTGCCATCCTGTAGCTCTAAATTGTTGAATTTTGTCAGCAACGACTAACGACAATCCTTCATCAATCAGTCCATATGTCTGTTAATTTCTTGACATTCTCATATTCTGAAAAAACACTGAACACACGCTGAACAAACATTGAACAAACGCTTAACAGACGCCTAACAAACACTGAACAAACGCTGAAAAACACTAAACGAACGCTGAACAAACGCTAAAATACACTGAACAAACGCTGAGCAAACGTTAAACAAACGCTAACCTGAAAACCACTGAACAACCGCTGAGCAAACGCTGAACAAAACGCTGAACAAACGCTTAACAAACACTGAGCAAACGCTGAGCAAACACTGAAATAGTATGGAGAGGTGTTATAACGAGCTTCCTATTAGAGGATAGCTCAAGGAAACATTCTTACAGTTTTGTACATTTCTTTCACAACAGCCAAAATATAACGCGTTTTACCTTGCAGTTTAATAGCTCCTCCCTGTCCTACCCCCCCCCATCTTCACCTCTGTGTCTTTTTGACTGGGTGATGATATTGCGCTAAATTGAGAGACTTATGCCTACACATCAAACATTTTTACATCTTGAAAGATCGCACATCCCATTCAAGATAGAGATTCATGATGCATTTTTTTAGGTATTTAACACATATATTTTATTTATGTTTTCTGACTTTTGGAACATCTGGAATCAATGAATATAAATTTTATCTTTCAAATTCATTGGTATATTCTTGCGGTCTGTTGAAAGCCACTTTATCTTCCTATACAATACGGTTCGAAAACCGGGAAATAACTTTGGTTGAATTGCGTATATTAGCGGAAATGGTTTACATTATTTTATGTGAATCCGTGCCAAATATGATACTCTTTTTCACAATTAGTGTCCTAAAATATGCGAAATGCAAATACAGTGTGAATTCATTAAACGAAATTACATGTAACATATGTGAAATGAGGTCTTATTGATATGGTTACTAGGTGTTTTATCATGGCCTACACATGTCACCTTGATTAAAACGGACGGTTGAAATAAGTATCTTTTGGAAGCCGGGAATTTATGCATAAAAAGTATATTTCTTTAAGGAACCAGTATTTTCTCAGGGATGAGGTCCCTGGGGTCATGTACTATATATCTGAAAGCTTAAAAAGCAAATGACATCATCTACATGTGGACAGTTTTCCTTCCGCATAAAGAGTACAAAAGTATACATATCTGTATAATATTTTGTTTGTTGATCATAAACTCAAAAGTTTTCTTATCTTTATCTTACATTTCACAATAACGTTTGTACATGTATGTTCTTGGTCTATATTTATTGTGTATGTTTCACATTATCTTCACAGTAGACAAATGACCGCTTGACCATAGGGTGGTTAAACTTCCTTAGGTCCCCAAGGGGTATTGTAACTTCGTATCAACTAATTTCGCTAACAATAGTGCACTTGACCTTGTCAGCTCTAAGCAATTTCACTGGTTTAAGGTTAAACTTCTTTGTTAGTACGAGCTCTTGCTTTTGACCATAGGGGTGCAACAGTATGTAGTGCATTAATTTGTTGTCAGATGTCCGCTGACCTTTGTATGGTTTGGTTTTGACATCGTTTATTGTGGGAAAGTTAAGCTTATATGAATTAGAATTTAAAAGGTAACAGTATGGATACTGAAGGCTATTTCCTTGGCAAATTTCTTTGTTGTTTTCATAAATATTTTCTATGATTCCGCGTGTTCTTTTTT
The DNA here is from genome assembly GCA_022818135.1 of Saxidomus purpurata. Taxonomy (NCBI): domain Eukaryota; kingdom Metazoa; phylum Mollusca; class Bivalvia; order Venerida; family Veneridae; genus Saxidomus; species Saxidomus purpurata. The sequence continues at coordinate 37,992,089 of JAFMSR010000008.1, read as the reverse complement.
TCTGAAATTACAAGACACTCAGTTCCTAGTTTTAAACGAAAAATAAAACTCTGCCTTATGTCCGAATGTATATACGTCGCTACATACTTCATTGTTTATACTGTTGTCTTCTTATTAAGAAAGCACAGCCTATGTTTTTCCCCTAAAAAACTAGATATATTATTTATGTTTTATGTTAAAAAATAATCATCGTTCATACCTATTCAAGTTTTTCAAGTCACCGCCTACATGTAGATCTACATGTACAATATGTTATCATTCGGCTTTCCGGTTTTCAAACCAAGGTCACACAGAGAAAAACATAGCTCTATGTAGATAGTATGATTTTATCAGACTCCTTTGATAGTACTTGTATTTTTCATAACGTGTATGAAATGATAAGATTCTATTCAAAGCTCATATCAGAACCATGATCAATGGCCGTTCATTGGTTTCATGGCATGTAAAATCTACAGAGAATACTTATCTGTGGAACGAAGTCTATAACAAATTGCTATCTCAAACTATCATATACAAGACATGAAACGGCCGTTTGATAACACTAAACTCCGTATATAACGACTCCGGATATAGCGAAATTTCGGATACAAGGAACAATTTTTCTAGGCCCAATGTTTTTCTTTATTTAAAATCAAAATGCAATATTGATATAACATACTCCGGATATAACGAATATATTACGATGGTCCCAAGGAGTTCGTTATATATGGAGTTTACTGTACATGTGTGCTAAATGTTCGCTACAATACTATAAGACTCCGAATACTGAAGTTTCGGACATTGCTTTATAGAATATGTTTGGTTCGGAAACTATATTTTCTCGGTGAAAATGCTGCAGCAATTCTAGTTAAATGAATGCTGTTATTACATTAACCTAATGAGCCAGAGGTGCAATTTGTCTTCCTTTATTGACATTAGTGTAAGTGGGTTTTTATGTCCAACACAGACAATGGTTACATTTATCTAAATAAATACTGCGTGTTCTGTTATCCTTGTCATAAATTGGCAATACCCGATTTTTTGCAAGTCAGTTTGTTTTAATTCTAGAAGCGTGACTATGGCTTTGTTCAAAATAATTTCCATTCTTTCATTTTCAAATTAGTGTTATGAACAGCTGCAGAGCCACTGCGCTGCGTGTAAAGACTTGATTGATTGACACAGAAGAAAATTGCATGACCTGTTTCTGCCGTTGCACCTACCTTTTTAATGAGACTTAAGCCGGCAGAATATCGATTTGTAATCGTAATTGACTATATTTGGCCTACAGCATTACAATTAAAGTGTAGCTCAATTTAATTGCATGTATCCAAAGTTGATAAGCTTGATTCTGCCTATCAAAGGTGTTCGCAGGGAAACTTAATGAGGTTTTCTAATACATTCCATTTATTGAACAGGTATGTATTGGAACTCCGTTTCTACTGATCGAGAGACGTATATACGTGCTTGCATGTTGACCTCGACTTTTTGTTTTGTGTCGTTGAATTTCAGGCAAGCAAATGTTTCTAGTTGATAATTCATGAAACGCCATTAACTCGCAAGAGTTGCTTCTCTTATTTCAGCCAAAGCCTAAGTTCTGATAATTTGCCACCACATAATTGCAATTGATAAATTATGTATGACAGATTTGATGAGGCTTTTGTGCTATTATTTATCATTAAATCATTATTATTGTTTGTTTGAAACTGGGCGATCTTGTGATACGTCAATTTTTGTCGAAATTTACAGTTTTTAGTTGTCAGTGCTTCCGGAGAAGAATTCATTTCACTGTTTTGAATCCTGCGTTCTATCAATTCTTTTTTGCTTCTGAGTCAGTGTGGAAAAATGCACACGTAAAAACCTACATACAATTTCCCTCTGATCCTTGTATTGAAGAAAATTAATAAGTTTATTACGAAAAGCAATAAATTTATGTTCGACTATAGAAAAAACTTAATGATTCGTTTTTGCGTCACTTACTAACTTTAATGTTGATCGTCTAGCCGTCACAGCTACATTGTCAATCTAAATTACATCTGAAATCAAGCGTACCTATTCATAAATAATAGACAGGTAGGACTTAATGTGTGTGTGTGTGTGTGTTTTTTCTCGATTTATTTTTGCTGGAAAGTGACAGCTAGGCTGGCCGCTGACTTCTGCATGTATATGGTATATACTGGAATCAGCCACTGGATTAAATATTCATCATCGTGAGAGTGTAAATCAGTGAAATGGAAAGGTTTTCTAAGGAGACTATGATAAGTCATAACTTTCTAAATGTGACAACCAGTAACACATGTGCATAACATTTACGTGTGATGTTAAAATTCATTCTGATGTAAAAATTTAAATGTTAAACACTGATTCAAAATGTCGGAGTTTTCAAATCTGATTGCATCGTCTTCATTTAATGAAGGTCATGATGTTAGCTCACCGACGGAGAAAAATGTGCAGGAATTTAAACCAAAGCCTGGTTCTCGGCGTTCTCGGTCGTCTGCAAATTCAAGCCGGCGGTCTTGTGGTAATCGGAATTATGTAACATTTGCAAATATATAAACTAGAAGGAGTTTTGCAAAATATGAAATATAATTGATTAGTGTTATTTATCACCGAATACGTTTTTAGTGTTGTTTCAGTAGATCTCTAATTCAATATTGAACCAAGTTGTGATACTAGTGAAGCGCGAACAAGGTGTTCAACAATATGTGATGTGGTTACGGGCAGATATTGGATATAGTGTGGCTAGTAACGGGTGAACTGGTTTTCCGAGTTCATATCGGTTGCGTTCATATTTAACTGGTGCAATGCTATCTATTTTCAGCTCACAGCGAGAACTGTCTCGAGCGGACTTTGCACTGCTTGAGTCACGTGCCATGCGCGTCATTAGTGGCATGGATCGTTCTCTTCCTCGGACTTGGCGGAGTAACTGGCAGTCTCCTGATTGGTGCAGACAGAACACGTGACTTACTGGAGGATGATAGAATGTAAGTCGATGTTTGATAACATGTACCTGTTCCTGAAAATACCCAGGTCCTTGATTCTGTGAGCTTCACGCCAGGTTTGGGACTATCGAAGCCATGCGATTGAGCTGTGTCATAAAAAGGGATACCCCTAGTCATTCAGCATAATGTTATTGCCTTTCGGCAAGGTCTTTCAAATTGTACTATTTGAAAGACCTTGCTTTTTGAATGATCTGCTAATCTTTGAGAAAGTGTAGCACATTTGTTCGCTTTTGCTTGTTGCCAAGGCAACTGTACTGAAATAGGTCCAGCATTTAATTAAAGTTTTTCTCGTAATTTCTCCGCTGGCACAGATGCTTACGCGGACATTCTTTCGACCCAGCATGCAACATTCCTGTATTAGCTTGTTGCATTGAAACTCCACATTAATCTTAAAATAGCATGGCATACAACCGGTATATAATTTACTTGCTTTGATGTTTAATGTGCTGAAATTGCGACAAGCGCGCCTTTTATATTCTATAATGTCATATCGTAATTTAATTGCAATGTTTTACACTAGGGGATTCTATTAAATGCATTGGTTTTAAAATGACAGACATTAAATGTTATAAGCTGGTTAGAATCTGCCCTGCTTTTAGCAGTTCATTTTACGGCAATCAGCTAAAACGAGTGATTTTTCCAAGCTGGCTTTGTGACAATTGTCTATATGCCAGTAAGAACAACAGATGTTGGACATTAGAATCTTTTTAAAAGCTCATTTCACATAAAAATTAAATCTATTTCAGTATTTTAGCTCCACTCGAACTCATTTGTGTGTAAAGCTAGCCTTTGAAACTTGATTCGCATTTGGGGTCAAGTTCATGAACATTGTATCTAAAATGTTTCTCCTGAATAAATTAACTTAGACTGGGTGTAGAGTAACAAATTTGGTAAAAATCATTGTTGCATTTGAATTTTTAAAAAATAAGGTTACGCATTTCCGACACAGTTCGTAGCTTAAAATAGTTTACATGTTTTTATGAAATGTTGACTGTTGTGCCTTTATTCACTTGACTCTTTCGTTGCTTTACTCTTTGAAATGTAGCTCTGAAAGGGAACCTATTTTATTGAACTATTTTAGGTTGTGGTTCATGGAGTTCACCTTGATAGGTGTGGTAGCCGGAATGTTCGTTATTGGCGTGTGTTTGTTGATTGTTTGTCATTACTCTAGTGATCCAAACAGCAGACACGCTTTCAACACATCAAGAAAGAATACCTGCGCTCGAGGACTTAACATATTTGTAAGTAGTTGGTAGTTGATAGCTTTCCAGAGCATTTTTGAGCCTGTTAAATAGTCATGTGCGTTGAGCAACCTTTTGCCTAGAGTCAAACTTTTTATGATAACTATACACCTGTCCCAAGTTACCACCGATTATTCATCCATTCCTGAAATGCATTTCGCAACGAACATGTCTTCGAATCTTGATTTTCCAAAGTACTTTTATAGTTTATATGTAAGGAGATAGAAAATCGTGTTGTAAAAAATGTGCATTGGTAATAAGCTATACATCGAATGTTTTAAAAGACATAGACAGGACTGTTCCTTACGAAGTTTACATGTGACATTCAAAAGAATGTTAGACTAAAAGCGTAAATGTACTTTGAAAATTCACCTTATATGGACGTTCAGTTAACAACCATAAACTCCAGTTTATTAGCGTACTCGTGTTTATATCATATTAGTTACAAAATAAGTGATATTAATACTACTTAACATTCTAAATGTTACCATTGTGGTAAGAATTGTTTCTTTCAAAGGATATACGATATAGTATGTGCTGACCTGCCTTGGTTACAAATGAACAATCAGTTACAATATCTTTTCGTTAGTTATATGTAAATTATCTTTTTAAAAAGCACGTGGAAAAGAAGCCTGTGCTACGAATGTACATGTATATCATAAGCATACATTATAAATGAAACCCGAATAGTGTATCAAGCCCTTTTATTTGTAAGCTCACTAAAGATAAAAATATAAATACCCGTGGAAGTACATGTTTGTACTGTCATGGTTTCAACGGATACACTCTGAACTGAGCTGATTTGATAAGGCCTAGTATTTTGCCCTGGCGTCTATGACCGACCCCAAATTGAGACACAAGTTAAAATGTTAGAATTAATAGTTCTATTACTCCACCACTTGAATAGGACTGTTGATTACACCTGTCCTGTCTCTGGAACGAAAACCTTTTCGTCTATAGTTATTTGCTTGAACATTAACATATAATGATGTAAAATAAATAGGCCAAAACAAACTTTTATTTCATATAATATAAAATTATATTTATATGTGTAATTTTTCTTGCCTGTGCTGGACTATTTTCTATTTTGAACAGATGCTCGTGCTGTGTTACATTCTCGTGCTGGCTTGGGTATTTGCTAGTGCTATATTAACCATTCCCGTGGGCGCATTCACTCTCCTCATAGTCATGAGGGACTACCAAAATGTCACATCTATTGATTTGTCACATTATGGTAAGTATTGTATGAAATAATATCTAGATGCCACTTTTTTCTGCCACTGTTTGGCATTAATTGCCTGTTAGCATATGGCAAGTTTATTATGACATACACTAGTAATATCAGCGTTTCGCATTCATTGCTCTTTCACACTACAGTCAAATTACAGTGCACGTAAGCTATTTTAAGATGTCTCCTCCAAATGGTATGTCAGACTTTATTAAGTACATTAGCAAATATTTTAACGTTTTCAAAACTGTGGTTCTGTATTAGAAAACTAGTGCAGAAGTAATTTGTGATATAGAAAGGTGTGTGTTCATCTGTCACAGACAGTAAGTACAGCAGTTATCTATGATATGGAAAGTTGAGCGTTCATCTGTCACATCTAGTTAGTACAGCATTTATCTGTTATATTTATGAAAAGGCGAACGTTCATCTGTCTCAGATAGCTAGAAAAGCAGTTATCTGTTATAATTATGAATCTGTAACGTTATTTCATATGCATGTGTTGCACTTTCTGTGTTACGGAAGGGAAATGACTCTGAAAGTTGAAATTTATAAAATGTCGTAGTTGATTATTCTTTCCTTACTTCTTAGGGTTCCATTCGAGGATCATCTCCGGCGTAGAACTTGAGAGGTTCACAACTGAGGTAATTTATTCAAAAATACTGACACTTATAAGTCGGTTTTAGTAGATGTTAATTAATTTTGTCGTGTTTAAATATTCCTTTGTAGTCAGCAGTTTTCTCTTCGTTAACATATTCCGGATATGTCATTTATTCAGGCAAATTAAAAATTTGAATTAAGTTTTGATCATAAACTCAGGTTAGATTGTTAACATGTTTTACTAAAATTCATATGTATTGCAAGGTCTTAAGGGACATTCCTTAGCCCAAGCGGGGTTTCATAAATTGAATGATGCTATAAGTAATTGATCATACTGTATTTTCAACCAAACTGGACAAAGTCTAGTCTTATAAAAGTCTGATGAGATTGAGAGGCGTTTTTTCTCTCAAAGTCTTATTTTCTTTTAAGAAAAATATCTCTATCAAAAATTTGTCTCAATCAAAGCTCATGTTAGAGTCAAGGGAAGGAGAAATGTTGTAAAATGTCCAGAAAAGACGAGGTAATGACTCTAACGACTGATGCCAGTCTCGACAAAGTCCAGCAGAGCTAATATCATGGTAGTGTGTACATTGTCCGTCCGTCTGTCTGCAACCTGTAAATGATCCTTATTGGTTTCTGGTCAGTGGATCAAACGTTAAGCTCATAGTGATCCGAAATTTGAAAAATTTCCGCTCAGTATCTGGAGATCTATATCACTATTGCCGTAGAACTTTATAGGATGATTTGTCTTACTGAGCAGATGTTCCTTACTGTTTTTTGGGGTTAGTAAGTCAATGTTCAAGGTCACAGTGACCTGAATTAGTTTTCCTTGATAATACTACAGATCACAATTTTCTTTGACTTTCATGAAACTTGCTCAGAAGGGATGCAACCTGTAGACGATCCCTATTGTTTTTAAGGTCAGTGAGTCAAAGGTCAAGGCCACAATGATCCGAACCTTGAAAATCATTTTCACTCAATAAGTGAGATCTTATAAAACAACAGTCATCAATTGGTTCATAATGTTTTCGGGGTCAGTAGGTTAAGGTCAAGGTTACAGTTACATCCGGAAGCTTGTCCGTGATAACATTAAACACGGAACACAGAACAGCCCAGTCAGTCCAGTAGAGCGATACTGGTCGTTATGGGTCTTTCGTTTGGAAGGGAATAAGTTACGACAATGTGAGGTTTAGTCTGCCCAACAAGAAGGTTTTTGCGATGTCACAAATGCTTGCAATGGGTTTCTGATGAATTGAACCAATAGTAAATCAACGTTTAATTTCGTGCACTATAAGTAGCTATGAATAATATTTCAGGGAAGAGACTTGCTAATCTGTTACACGGCGGCGTACTTTTCAGCTGTGCTTGTCATCATTAGCTTAGTAAGTATACAAACTGTATCTTTCCTATAACCCTTTCACCGTATAATAAACCATTACCTTAAGGATCCCAGCAAGTGCTTACCTATCCCAGTGCAGGGTGTACACTTGCTGAGGGCAACAAAAGAAGAAGAGATATTTGAGCACTACAGCAATTGATATGATTTAACTAAAAGTGGTAGATGAACATAATATGTGTGTTGTCTCCCTTCCTCCGTTGAAGATGTCTGTTGTGTTTGCCTCCCTTCCTTGCCGCCCCACTGGATACTTTTTTCCTTAACAAAGTGTGTTTATCTGCTACATCCCCTTTGATTATGCATCCATTCGGAGAAGTGGGGGTATATTGCTGTGCAGTTGTCGGTCAGAAAGTCCGTCAGACAGCCGGTAGGTATTTGGTTTCCGCTCTATAACTTGAGAAGGCTATAAAACGGTTTCCGCTTAGTGCCTTGAGAAGTTGTTGACATAGAGGTTTCAAATTTAGTAGGGACACTGGCCATCGATGAATCTTATTGATTTGAAGTCAAAGATCATTGGGACAAAGGTCAAGGTCATAGAAACTATACATTTAAAATTATTTCCGATCAGTAATTTGAGAAGTCTTTGACCTGGAGGTCCGAAACTTGGTAGTAACAATGTTCATGGACAGTAGATGAAACATAATCAATTTTGCCAACCTGCCAAGGTTATAGCCATACTGATCTTGCACTTAAACAGTGTTTATGCCTGATTACTTTAAATGCTTTGATGGCTGGTCTTCAAACGTGATAGTAGAAGGTCAACGTTCAATGTCACAGTGACCTTTCATTTAAAAACCGTTCCTGGTTACTGGGTCAAAGGTCAAGTGTCACAAGAGCATCAACAAATTTTGATATAAAATCTTCAAACTTGTGATTATAGTTTATGAAGAGTAAATGATCCCTATACATTTTGAGGTCACGAGGTCAACGGTCAAATTGGGTTTAAGAACTGTGTCTGCTTAATGACTCAATTACTCACTGACTTAGTTTCCTCTCACTTGCAAAGATTATTGTATATGAGAATTTGATGACCCCTAGTGATCTCTAATGACTTTCGCATCACAAGAGCATCAGCAATGTTTTGCGTTGCATTTATTTGGTGGTTGGGGGAGGGGGAAATGTGTTTTACAAATAATATTTTACTTATACTTAGGGGTTGTCTTTGATGTTAACACGTAAAAGCAAAAGTTGTATTTTTCATTTATAAAACAAGACTTGTACTTGACTTTAAACATGCTGCTGTAAATACTGTTAAATTATACCTTTCCAATAATCATACATGTAGCAGTGTAAAATGTACATGATCAAGTTCATGAAAGAAATTTCTGTTTTCAGATCCATTTCCTGATGTGTATCAGCGCTAACATAACCCACCTTCGTGACGCTAGATTCGCTACACTGAATGCATACGAAGAGGCAGAAGACGCTCAAAACGCCAAGCAACTGAACGATACAACCATGTGACTTCCGGACACGTGACAACCGCGAAAATATGTGACTCTAAACTTTTAAATACGATCTCAGTACGGATTGTTTAAAAGGTGTATAACGAAGTGCAATAAAGAAAAAGGAGATTACAGAATTGTGAATGGAATACTCAGGATCGAAAGTAGATAGTCGTAACTGGAAATTATTTAGGTATTTGGACAAAAGAAAACAAAACAAAACTAAGGAAAAGATGTTTTAATTGGTGATGGATACAAAAAGAAAGATACGACTTTAGACTAGTTACCTAGTGTTTGCGCTCTTTCTATTGGTGTGCTTTATTTTTCGGTGTTGATACTTTGAAATGGATTACATGCGTGAAAGGAAATCGAAGAATACAGTGCTGGATGATTGAAGACATTTTGAAAGTTTTTATACAATATGTATGAATAAGGACTTTAACGAGCTACATGTAAAAGAGAACTCTACTCGTATTTGAGTCACGGAACAATACTGGAAACCTACTTTTCTGTCGGTCTCTTGCCAAGTCTAGTGAATATGTGAATGTTTTGTCACATTGGTTTGGTAATTAGGGGAAAAAAGATGCCAAATCATGTCCGCTAGTTTATCTACCATTTCATCTATTATCATCTAAACTTACAGTATAATATTATGACATGTTTGAATGTCATCTCTCTGCATGATATAAATGTATTATGTAATCCTTACATCGAGATCAAAGTCACACAATCCAAAGCGTTTGTAGTCATTGCCAAAGGCTCGAGTCTAAACGCGATACATACAAATGCATGTCAAATTCAAAGTAGAACGCGAAAAACAGTGTTCTCGTTCTTCAATGGGAAAAAAATAAAATTAAAATTTATTTAATTGTTTTGTAAATATTTAAGGTTTTTGTACCCATACACAAATGACGCATGTCAATACTATGGTGTCTTTGCCTCACTCTGCATCAATACATACATGTACATGATTAGGTTGTATTTTTAGGTTAGAAAGAACGTAAGAAATAGACAAAACTACAATTGTAACCAAACACAAAACGTACATCATCAGAAGAAACAGAAACCTAGTAATCTTGTCATGTCCACGTTCCAGCAGATGCCGAGGGGTCAATTTACTGTGTATTTTATTTTAATCTTTCATACTTAAAGAAATAGAAAAATGTACGATGTATATGTAGAGTGTATAATTGTTAGATGTATATATGTACAGACATTTATCATTCCTTAAAAAGCGTCGGGCATTAAGGAGACGTCAATACCAAAACTTGATTGGAAACCTATCAGGTCAACAACACTAAGTGATACTCGGTGAATGTGCGGGAATTTTGTAGTCATTAAAGGTAAAATACATTTAATAATATGGTAGTAAAACCGTGTGAAAGAACATTTTGGAAAAGCTCTGACTCTTATGATCGCGTTGCTTACTAGTTTCTGATTATATTTGTAGTCTTTACTCTGCAGATTTGGTTTTAAAGAATGATAAATGTCCGTCTTAAACTGGAATAAATGGCAGCTAGATTGTATATTTAAGTTATTTGTCTGACTGTTAGTAGTGTTGGTGTAACGATGCCAGTGTAATGCAATGTTAATGTTGTATAACGGTACCTGGCAGGTTACACCAGTAGGACATTTGAGTGATATTTTATACCCATATATTAAATGTATAAAAGGTGTCTTTAATCATTTTACTATAAAAATTGAGTACTACTATACGTGCTTAATTGTGCAGAAATGTCACGCTCATGTTCTGTAGACGCTTTTTACTCCAGCAATATATGTGTTACGTAATGTGTATGGTAATTTAATGGATAAATATAACATGTCAAGTTTTATTTCATGGTGTGAATACTACTTAGTGCCCGAAATGCCGTGCTTTTGCTTTTTGTATACGATCGTTGATTGGTTATTATGATGTTGTTACGTATTACATTCATTTACTGAAAACTACAATCTACCTGTGTGGAAAATGTGTGCCTTGACAGCAACTATCAAGCACTGTGATTGCAAATGATTTAACGGTATGCATGCACAGCCATTGTGAGTCACACTATGCGAGTTTGTTCTTTCAACTTTTAACTGGAGGACTGTATAGATCTACATGTAGAAGGTTTGATGATGAATTCTAAACTGTGTACAAGTACCAATACAAGGTATACCACAGTATATGTCATGTACAGGGTGACTATATGTCATGTACAGGGTGACTATATGTCATGTACAGGGTGACTATATGTCATGTACAGGGTGACTATATGTCAGCTTTCAAATATTGAATATCCAAATTTTACTGTCCCGTTTTCGGAAGTTATGGCAAAGTTCAGGCACCAACTGTTGTCTTTGGTAGATATCTTACCTATCATAAAAGTTAAGTCAAGACTAAGATATTCCCTCGATCCATACCTCTAACAGACATTCAGATATAAAGACGGTGCTCGCTGACTAACATCCTCGTGTTCGTTACTCTATGCACGTGTTCTACATAAACTATCCTGACTATAAAGACTTCTCACAAAAGCCTTCTTCATACATGAATAAGTATATGAATCTACATCTTCACAAAAGATATATCTTTCAGCTATAATGAACAGAAACGTGTGCTCGATTTTACTGCTAGTAGTCAAACACACATTTATTTCTATTTTATCAACATAGTATAATTTACAAAAGCTTTTAACTTAAAGATTAGAATATACATGCGAAGAATCAAGTTAGCGTGTTCCGTGTCCCACTGCCCAAAGTGTACATGTTTTATGCTTTGTCAATTCAAAACTGCCTTACTGCTGCCTAGAAGGAAAGATACGTGTTACTTCGCTGATGAAAAGTTCAGATGTATGGCAAGCCCTTTCAGTCCGACACTACCCTCTTTTCAACGCTTGTCAATGAGAATAGTCCTGTCGTCCCCGTTTTCGTAAAACTTAAATTATACCAATATGTCAAAGCATGTGATTTTCTAACCCTTTCTATAATTAGTGGCAAAAAATTTAGACGTATTATCCTAACATAAGCTAACATGGTTACATAGCGTTCCATTTTTCTGTTATCCGTATAAATATGTAAGTTAAAGTGTCGCTCATTAGTTATATACAGTTGTTTTTTTCTTCGATTACTGACCAGTTATTTACACTGTTAGATATGGAAATGCATATATGTGTTACTGCGTTAGTTCATCTTTTACTTTATTAAATTTTAATGAAAGTTATATATTGAAGATGTTGTATTGTTTCATTTGCCTTTTTTAAAAACAGTTTTACGTTATGCTTACATCGGTATTTGTACTTTAGATTTGCATATATTCATTGTATTAAATCTCATTGTAAATGAATGTGGCTTTGACTTAATTTTTATAAGCTCTACTAGATAATGTCAAGCAGAGCTTATGTCATGGTGGTTTATTCGTCCGTCTGTCTGTCTGTCTTTCACCAAACTTGCATAGAAGGTTTTCTGCAACAAGAAGATGATTCATATAGTTTTTGAGGTCAGTGGGTCAAAGTTTAAGGTCATAGTGACCTCTGTTGCCTTTTTTTTTGATAACATTCCTACAGATTTTCACAAAACTCACTCAGAACCTCCAGTCGGCCCAGTAGAGCGAAACTGGCATCTTTTGTGCTTCTTGCTTAAAAAACTGCTTTCCTAAAAGTGTCCAACTAGAGCGAACTGTTTGATATTAAATAAAATTGCTGAGAATCAGGTCACAACTGTACACATTCAGATCTAAGGACTCGGTAAGGAGTAAAATAAAAGAGCAACTCGACAAAAAAAAAACAACAAAAAAAACGTGTTGATAGCAAAAATCTCTTCAGTGGTGGAATAAGTCGACAAATAACCGTTGTCCCGAAATTGTTGTCGAAATGTAGGTAAACACCTGAGATGGTTATCCGCGACAAGTATCAACCGTGCCTGTCTGTTTTCTGAGGCATGTCCTGGCAAAACACGAACAGTGGAGGATGTCACTTGCAACGTTTGTGCGGGAGCTACATGCATTCAACAGTATGTAAAAATGGACATGTAGTTTTTCGATTTAGAAATACCACCGATAGTTCAAAGGGATGCTTTCTGAAATGTTACTGACTGAATATCGAACTCGCAGATCATGATCATACATCATGCAAGCTTATCATGACTTTATTACTTGCCGACAGTTGGATAAAAGTTTAAATGTAACCTGCAAGATAATGGTGTCAGTAACGTTACACTTCTAGAACTTAATTACATTTTCTTGTTGTTGATTAAAATAAAATTCTTAGGTGTTTTTTTTATAAATGTTAGAGAAATAGGATATCGAAGGCAAGTAGCAACAAAACCTGTACTTTATTAATTTATAGCAGGTAGAAAGTTAGAAATGTATGTTTACTGATGCAATGTGTGTGGAACGAACTTCTTTTACATGCGGTTTTGGTGAGACTGCTGGACCACCGCATAAGGAAGTATAGTTAAAAGATAATAAAGTTTTTTAATATAATAATACTTTTCGTGAATGCAATGATTATAACTACCATTGCGTGCAACATATTGAATGTGTTCAACTTATCGGATATATATTGGCGAGATACGTTTTGAGTTACCACCCTTGTCATAGCAAAACATAGTCTGAATTAACAACACCAATGTCTGTCGAACCCACATGCTTTACAGTATTGCATATGTTTATCCGGGTGTTTGTAACATTTCTTCAAGTAAACATGGTTTTCTGATGTTTCATGTTAAAAATTGATTAAAGTTAATACATGTACATGTAACATTATTTCGTTTGAAATCTCGATGGATTTTTTATTCATATAAGGTAGAAAATTTCCGGCGAACGAACACGGGCATTTTTTACGTGCTAAACAGGCACAATATAACAGTGGAAGTTTACCTGCACAACTACAAGTAGAAGGAAGTTTACCTGCACAACTACAAGTAGATGGAAGTTTACCTGCACAAATACAATGTTATGTTATGGTTTTTATCGTTACCCCCTCCCCTCCGCCCCGTACTATAGTTTGTTGTCCGTTTCCATTTTGACAAACAATGTATGAACGAAAACCGTGTAAAAACTGCACTTTAAAGTTAAAGTTATCTTAGGAACCTTGTCACACGTGATCAAATGTCTAAAGCACACAGGAAGGTAATATAAGACGATGCAAAAGGAACGAGAGATAAGTCGATGTGAAGGTACGAGAACACGATATGACGATGTATAGGGACTATACGATACTCCTTTTTCGTATCGTCCTATCGTGTCTTCACATCGTCCCATCGTGTTTTCGCATCGTATTATCGTCCCTTCGTATCGTGTTTTTGCGTTGTTGCATAGTCTTAGCGAAATGTTGCTCTCTGCTGTCAACATGCCAAAGGGACGAAGCAACGTCCCTAACGGAACACCATAAGTTTTAGTAGTTGCTATTATTACATCAACATACCGCACATATAGGTCAAGAGCCGTTATTATTATCTGCAGTAAAAGTATAAGGAATAATTTCCATTGTTAACATTCGAAAGCAATTACATCTCTGCTTATGATATTGGACAGACCATTTCTTGAAAAAAATTAGTTGAAAACCTCCTAGAACCATACCTGTATAATCATGGTTTTCCTGCCGTGGCACTGATGATATCAACCGAAATTCTGCATGGAATGGAATTAAATGTGAACAATCTTTTGCAGAATATTTATTATGAGGAAGAGATGAACGTACGACAGAAAACGGCCGGAGAGTGGTCGCAAACATTCACGGCAACTATTGCGTGTTCAGGTAATCTAGTATTTGTTCAAAACTTCTGTTTTGATATATGTGCTATATGTCGTCAGATTATCAGCATTCCGTTTTACATTACGTACATATGTTACACAGAATTTTACATTACGTACATTTCTTGCATAACCCCCGGGGAAAGTATTGGCGGATCCCAGCATGAGGAGGGAAGAGATCAGCCTATACTTTCCCTAGGGAAAGTACATCTCGGGCTTACTTGACAGCACCCGAACTACTTTCGTGTATTCAACTCGTACGTGGAACACTTTATTTGCGAGATACGTTTCACGGCGGTTTACATGTGAAAGATTAGAATGTTTTTCGTAAATGTAAACTAAGGTCTCATAAGAAAGCACACACTTCAATATTTTTAAAGTTAATATAACAGGAATTTCATTTTTAGGAATGGTTCGAATTTTCAGGGTACGCAATAACGGTTCAAATTACGAAAATTGTTGGTAACGAATATCCATGAAGTTTTGAAGCGAGAGTTGATTGCGAAAAGAAATGGTGCTTTTTATGGTGTCACAAGCAAGAGCATCAAATTTTAGAAATGTATAGCAACAGAATCTATTCACATTTCAAAGAACATACCTGTAATCATGCTTTTTTCAAAAACAAAAAATGGCGGTAAATGACGTCACAGTTTCTCCTGATAAATGACGTCACTGCGTAAACAAAACCAGTTAATTAAGTCAATGTCGATGGTATAGTCGCATTAATCAAGTAAACTGGACGTGCGTAAGGAGAATTTCTGTTTAGGATTTAATTGATATTTTTTTGATTCACAACGTAAATAAAGTATAGTTTTGGGTGCGATCAAGCACTATGTTTTTAGCTCTAGATACATAAACAGTGGTAAATTCACGTGTGAACCTACCAAATTTCCTACGCAAAGGGGTTCCATGCGGGGAATTATATTTAATCAACATGAAGTTTTGATTTACCGCTCAAAATAGTAGGGCCTATTTAAAGCGGTTTCCTCGTAGAATCTGCAATAATAAAATCAAATAAAGTATGCAAGAAAAAGGATCTTACATGGCCTACTGTTGAGGACTGGGTTGTTCCGACCCTCGGGAAAGCGGGGGAAAGTCGGAACCTCGCTTCGCTCGGTTCCTCCTATCCCTCCGCTTTCCCTCTGGTCGGAACAACCCAGTCCTCCACAGCAGGCCATGTAAGATCCTCTTAATGTTACACATTCTGCTAATCACTACCAAAATACGTTGTGTCTAACACAGTGAAGACTACCAAAAGTTTTCGCACCAAATGCGTAAGTACCACTTTGTGGTTCAACAACAGTAGCGTCCTCGGAAATTACGTTAAGCGCCAGTAGAAACTAGGAAATTATCCAGTTGTAACGTATTTAATTTCTAAAGCCGGCTGATAACAAAAATTGTCAATATTTGTCAGTCTATCGGATAGCAGTATCGATAATGTTCATGGATCTTTCTATAGCATACAAATCGATATGCTCTTTGTAAGTGTATGTGCATGTATGTACTTGTAAATTGTACATAATGGTTCTGTTTTAAGGTTTATAAAAAGTTTACCTTTTGATTTAAAGAATATCAGATTTGCGAAGTTTCACATTTGAGCATTCAAGATGACAATGTAACATTAAAAGTATTCGTACGTTTAATAGTATTTTAAACTAAAGAATGAGGAAGTTAAATGCAGGCCGTAACTCATAACAAACTGAGTTGTCAAATATATAAACTTGGTGTGTGAAAATTGTTTGGATATTTAAGTAAAATAAACATCAGATACACAATCTTTGTTAACTGAATTGATAAAGATAAAGATACGTGTACACATATACACATGTAAAATGAAAAATCTATGTAGAATAATAAAGGACGTGTGATGGAGGTCTACGGCAGAAGAGATTACTATGATGGTTCGAGTTCTAGCAGCACAGCGGAAGGTTCACAACTTTTCTGTCAGCCATGTTGTGGTGAAGGACAACATGTGAAAGCGGAAGGATTTTGTCAAAACTGCAAAGAGTATCTGTGTGTTACATGCATTACGTACCATCGGAAGGTTACACTGAGCAAGCACCATGTCATTCTTGATAAACACAACATGCCAACAAATAAACAACAAGAAGCGGCAAAGCCAACCTGTACAGATGTTTGTGAAAAGCACGACGCGGAATTTGTGAAGTTCTACTGCAAACAGCATGAGGTTGTAGGATGCGGCGACTGTATGGTTCTTGGACATAAATCATGTAAAGTCGACTACATTCCAGATATTGCGGAGAATTTCGTTAGTGGGGATGAATTTAGTTCTCTAGTGAAAGGAATAGAACGACTTATATCTGTCGTTAAGGAAACGATGGTGAAAATTGCAAAAGATGAAAAAGATGTCACTACAAGTTACATAGAAACTGTGAAGGATATTAAACAATTTCGCAAAGAGGCTGATGCTTACCTAAACAGAATGGAGCTTGAGTTGCTTGCACAGTGTGAGAAGATGAGGAAAGACAACGACTTACTGATACAGAAGACTACGGACGACTGTAAAACATCAGAACATCAGCTTGGTGGAATTCACGCACAACTAACATCGAGTGAAATACAACCAACCAGCCTGTTTGTAAAAGCGAATAAAGCAGCGTCAATTATTAAAGAAATGGAACAGAAACGTCTTCGAGTTGACGGTAAATCCAGATTACAAATGGGCAATTTCAAACGAAGTGTGGCCATTAGCGACATGATATCAAAATGCAGACCGCTTGGAGAAATGGAAAGTTCAAATATTTGCCAGCATTACAAGAGTGCTGTTGGTTGGATACCGAAACAAGAGAGTTCCATTAATGTCAAATCGTCATCGGACAAACAAAATTGCGTGATTTCTAGCATCGCTGCAATAAATGAGGAAACACTGGCATGCACAGACTGGACGAACCAGAAGGTAAAACTCATTGATGTCAAACGTGCTGTGGTAAGAGAGGAAATAAGCCTTTCTTTTCCGTGGGATCTTACCTGCATTCCGGACGAACAACTTGCTGTAACCCTTGTTACCAGAAAGGAGATACAACTACTTCCCTTCAGAGGCGGTCTGTCAAAGCTTCGTGTCATTTCCGTCAACGGACAGTGTCGTGGAATAAGATATAGCAAGGACAGGCTTATTGTTTCGTATGACATAGACCCAAAGCTAGAGATCCTCACTCTTGAAGGCAAAGTTTTGCAATGTATTAAAAATGACAACACTGGAAATGCACTGTTCAGTAATCCTTACTATGTTGCCGTAAGTAATGAAGCTAGCTTCATATACGTGTCAGATTATAATGCACATTCCGTGATCAAGCTTTCATTTGATGGTCAAGTTATTGCAACGTACAAGGACAACAAGTTGACAAATCCTGTGGAACTGGTTGTTTGTAAAGATGGCTCTGTTCTCGTCTGCAGCTGTAATGGAAAAAGTGTACATCTGATATCATCAGATTGTAAACAACTCAAGATATTGCTTGAGAGTAAGGATGGTGTAGGCGAATGCTGGGGCCTGTGCTATAGCGATGACACCAACACACTTTATGTGAGTAATAATGACAGCAAGACTCATATCCTTACTTACAAGATGACATGAATCAATAAGAACATTATGTAATGGTGTATACGACGTGTCCTAGTATTAAGTGCCATGTAGAAGATCTTCCATCTCTTAAAACAAACAAATGTGCATCATGAAAATTGTCTCCTTCTTAGTAATGCCAAGAATTTTAACACGTTACTAATAAATTAGTAGTTGCGTGTAAGCTACTTCTTTGGCAGTAGAAAAGTTCAGATATAAAATTTTGATATACAATGTGTTTGATGTTTAAAGCTCTGTTTTAAATACAATATTCAATGAGAAAAATATGTTTACCAATTTTGGATCGATTGAATTTATTCAATCGTATCCAAAGTTAACAGAGTATTTCAGACTCTTACGGCCGAACTCTTAACACAAATTTTTGTCGAATACGACCGAAAAGTAGTTCTATATTACTGTCCTCTGTTTTAAAAATTATATAGTAACAGATCTAAATAATATCGAAACATTACAGAATCGCATAATATTACATTGTTGTTTTTCTTATAATTTGTAACTTAAATCAACGAGGTATCTGTTCTGTATAGAACTATTTTCCTACGCAGTTTTTATCGTCAGACCGGTGTGACATGAGAAATGTAAGACCCGTGAAATACGTATCGCTACACCGGATACACTAAATTCAGTGTTTCCGCGAGAGCGCGTTTTCTGCGGTTTTGACGCACTCATTTTGTCAATGACGCAACAGAAATAGCAAAGAGCGTCTTCTATGACGCAATTAAAATGTGTATCATCAAATTACTACAAAAACAACATTTCAAAACCTCTCAAAACGCTTCGAAATGCAAGATAAATTGTTGATAAAATACGCTTCCGGTATGGGATATGTCTAATTTTGACCCTATTGCGTCGTCGTTGTCGTCTGATTTCGAATCGACCCGCATTTTGTACCATTGCGTTTTGTGTGTGTTGATTCCTATGATACCGTCATCATAGATCGTAGACGCACAACAAGAGATGGTCGACAAACCTTAATACGGGAAACAAAAACGTCTTTCTGAGTGATTTTAATGATCATTTTGTAGTCATTTCGATCAGACTGTCACTATTGAAAGGGGTTTAAGTGTGCCAAATAATATCCAAGTTTAATGTCTATGGTTGAATGCACTTATGAAAAATTCTCTTTGTGGACAAATTTGACTTTTGAGATGCAGTGACAAAATGGAAAGCATCCAAAGAGAAATACCTGTTGTCTTGTCAACCCTTTGATTACCCACCATTTTGTGATGTATCACATGCAGTTTTACAGAATTAAACTGAATAAAACTTCTTTAAAAAATAGTCATGCCTTTTATTTTTTTACAATAAAGGGTATGACCCTCGGAGTTTCTACATGACCCGCAAATTATGATACAGGGAATTGGCACCCAGGGTCTTCCTCCTCCATGAAAGCCGGGAGTTGCAATATGACCTTAGCTGTTGAGTACGACGTTAAATCCGAATTAATTCGCACAATACTATCAACCTTATGGGCATATCCCATAACTTTTGAATGACATTTAAAGTTGTTCAAACCATAAATTTTCAGTTCAGTTTTGTCAAAATCCATTTCTCAGTTACGATTCACAGCTTAATACTTCATAGGGTAGTTGAACATAGTCACTGAATGACATAATGTAAGCACATGGGTTCCTATCTCAAAAGTAAAGTTTACACAAATGGTGAAAGGTCAAAATTTGTGGACAGTTGTGTCTCCAGTTTATAACTTTACTCGTGCAAGGGTTGTCCTGATATTCACACATATATGTGTACAGTCTATGTTGTTCTGACATTTACACATGCATGTGTGCAGACTGTGTTGTTCAGAGACAATCGATCCTCCAGCTCTTTCAGTCCTTTGATTTATTTTGTCAATGATGTCCATATTGCATATTATGTGCATACATGTATTCATATATTAACATCACAACTGTCATTTTCAAAGTACGTGTTTTTCACTATGTTTCAGTCACCCTTAAAATGCAATGGCAGCTGTTCTATTTCTTATTCATATGATACAGAGTTAACAAGATTATGATATTTGAAAGGAACATGAGTTTTCAAATAGTTTCGATTCTTTGCATCAGTATCTTTGTCATGCACTGAAAAAATATAAAGGTACAAACTTTCTTTTTTTTTAGGTTATGCCAAGAGTTGGAACATTTCTACACAATCATTTACAGTGGCATTTGAGCTACTTGTTTGACAGTTCGAAAGTTAAGATATAAACGTTTGATAGAACTGTTCTTTACGAATCTGTATTACATACATCATATGACTTTAAATATATTTTCCATTTCTGGTTTCGTCATTAGTTTTGCATAATATCACGCGTATTTTATATTCACTGTAACACCTTCCAATTTAAAATCGTTGATTTTTATGATATTTCTATCACCTTCTAATGAAATGCCAGTTGTTGTATCTCTGTTTTTTAAAGAAACTTAGTCAGTTTTCAGTATGAAATTAATATGTTACGATATTTCAATCATATTCTGATGAATCTTACACACTAGTAAATCCTGTATGAAATGACAATTGTAATATCTATAATTCATATGATACATAGTTAAAAACAGTTTATATTATATTGGATAGCAGCATATTCTTGTTTATGATAGTAAAATATATGCGATTGTAAATAAAATTATACGAATAATATTTGACGTAAGGTTAAGTCGCATTAAAGTGTACATAGTTAGAAGAGGGTTAAATAATTAACACTGAGTTTTGTTATCGAAATTGTACATGGTATGTAAATAACATTTGTCTTAAAACGGTAACTGACCAAAAGGTTTTTGGTTTGCACATAGATCCATCATTAGAATGGAAAACACACGTAAACGCAGTGTATAGTAAAGTTAGCGCTAAAATTAGTTTATTAAACGGATATCTAAGGGACATGAAGAAGTTATTTTACAACGCATATATTATGCCAATCTTTGACTACTGTTGCACTTTATGGTCAACTTGCAACCAGTCATCAAATATAAACTTGCTAAACTCCAGAAAAGAGCCGCACGACTAATACTATTCGTACCATACAAAACACCTTGATATCATATGTTTAAACAATTATCTTGGTTGCCAATCCAGGTGAGATTTACACACATTGCTATTTAAGTTTACAAGGCCATTAATAGGTTAGTTCCTGAATATTACTGCAAACTTATAACGGTTTCTGAAAATAAAAGATATCCCTTGCGATCACATGATCAAAAACAGTTAATCTGTAGGAAACCGCAAACTCAATATCTTATGAAAACATTTGGTTACTTAGGAATGGCTGTATGGAATCCATTACCATTGCAAATAAAAGAGCAAAAAACACTTAAGAAATTCAAACTTGCCCTACATAACTTACTTCTGTCAATTCTTTACGATGATATCCCGTCGTTGACAGAGCATGAGTCATTACTATAAATGAATAAAAAACAATATATATACTACTCAGTAAATGATTGTATAATATAATAAGTTCTGCTCAATACTTTTAGTGTGTATGTGAGTGTACGTGTGCGTGCGTGTGTGCGTGCGTGCGTACGTGCGTGCGTGGGTTGGTGCGTGCATGCGTGTGTTGTGTCAGTTTTTTCTTAGTTGATGTATGATTATAGTTTTGTCAATTGTATATTATCATTGTTAATAGAAGGCCTCATGGTAGATAAGAAAAATGTTGCTTTATGTACATATGCATAATGATCTAGCTTCTTTAAATAAAGAGATTATTATTATTATTATTATTATTATTATTATTATGGTTTTTCCACTTGGACTGTCATCTGAAAGATTTCTGAAAGTCACTAAATCGTACTTTTTATTTTAGTTTAAACAATGTTTATTTGCATATATATATGTATCATACTTTTTGTATGGAAACGTATCCAAGTTGTATGTTTCATTGTGGTTCTGAAATTAACTTTATTAGTGTCAGAGTGATAAATACATGTATATTAAGACTGATTCGTATGCAACTGAGAAGCTTCAAACATCCACTTATAACCGCATAACCAGTGTATTGTTTGAAAATTAAACTTGTAAGATATTCTCTCTTCTTGTGTAATATCAATTTCCAGTTTTCCTTAATAGTCTCAAATGCCGGCACAACCAAATGTTGGCACCACCATGCATGTAGGTGTCTTTCTACATTGTTGCACAAGTTAAAAAAGTCACCACTGAACAGCCGTACTAAGTGAAAATATAAAGCACAAAGTTGTCCAAGTAATTGTTTCTGCAGCGATGTTGAATATAGATAAAAGAATATCCCTAACGCCTTTCAACATTATGTGCAGACCTGATGTAGCACAAGAAAATTACTCAAACGCTCTTCATCAACAATATCTTACTCCATGTAAATAGTTAATACTGACTCTGACCTTTCTAAAACAGACTTTACTTTCATTTAGCTTCGACAGTATGACTTCCTGTTCAATGAGATTTTACAGACTTAATAGCAAACAATGAAGAACATAATTTTATATACTGTTGACTGACCATGCTCTACACTTGTTACACAGAAAATTGTATCTAAAGATTATTTTGTCTGATCAAAAATGATTAAGGAGCTAATATAATGATATGCAACAAACATATATATATACAATCTTGCAATTTAACAATTCTGTGCAAAACTATTCTAAGAGATTTTAGGTTACCACAGTCGTGCTTTACATTTCTTAGTAACTCTACGAAGCCTGTTTCTAGTATTGTGCAGAATCCTGTCTGTGACTTGTACTTAAAATCCACTGGTGGGCCATCGCTGACGAATGTCTTTATCTGTCCTATCTTGACTTATGAATACACTCTTTGTATGTAACTGGAGATATGTGCACAATGTATATATGGGTCCGTTATTTAAAGAAATTCAGATTTGCAAAGTTTCACATTCAATTTCAAGATGACAGCGTTTCACTAAAAGTATTCGATCGTTTATTATAATTATTCAGCCAAAGAATACAGACGAACCGTGTGTGAGTATGACCACTGTTAGAGTGAAAAAACTACGCTCAGTATAAAGGAAGTCATCTTTTCATCAAAGTGCGTCATGTCTGGTACCGTTGTGTATGACTCGTCGGGACAAACACGGAGATGTGCATCACTTGGATGTCACGTTTCGGGTTTGAGTATGACCACCGTTGAAGTGAAAAAATCATACTCTCAGTAGTAAGGAAGTCATCTTTTCATCAAAGTGTGTCATGTCAGGTACTGTTGTGTATGTCTCGTCGAGACAAACACGGAGATGTGCGACACTTGGGTATCACGTTTCGGGTTTGAGTGTGACCACCGTTGGAGTGAAAAAACGTACGCTCAGTAGCTATAGAAAGTCATTTGTCATGTCAGGTACTGTTGTGAATGTCTCGTCGATACAATCCCGGAGATGTGCGACACTTTGGTGTGAAATTAACATGAAACAGACTGAGATTTCTGGTTTTGAAATTATTTCTGTCGAAAGTGTTGTTTTTTCTTTATAAAAGTTATGTGTGATTGGCATGACTTTGTTAAACTTCAGGTCGCTTTCAAGGTGTCGAATACCATTGAAAAGTTATTTGAAACAACGAAAAAGTATCAAAAGCGTCATAAGTATAGTAACAAATGTTTTCCTTCAAATCTATACTACTGTCTAGGACATTCTTACTTCGCATGAAACACAAACATGTAGAACAGATATTCAATGTGCGGCTTTAAAGGTCAAGTAAAACAAAGTGTTTCATTGAAATGCAATTTAATGATCTACACATATTTAATGCATAATTGACCCCACCCCTACCACCCCCTCCAAAAAAAATAACAAAAGTGAGAAAATAAGTCAATAAATATTTTGCAGCAATAAATTTTAATTACATTACAGTCATTTTTATTACTGAAACAAGAGAAACTAGAGAAATGATAATGAAATTTACAAATGTTGGTAGACCACAAATTTTTATGCAAAATTATATCCAGTATAATTCATTGGCAGTAATGTTAGACTGATTCAGATTCTTTGCATTAATGTCTCACTGTCTTCTCTCTACAAGTAAAGATGACAAAAATTACACTAAACATTTAATAGCATCACATGTAAAAACACTGTCACATCAAAATGTTTTCAGCTCATTTTTGGTCGAGGAAGTGGCGGCAGTTTCCTTGGAGTTGCTTTCTTCTCGGCTGTGAATGCTTGTGAGTATTTCTTGTCATGTTCCTTTTCGGCTAATATTTCGTCTTCGTGTTCCTTTATTAGGTCGCGCTTTAGTCTTCTCTCTCCGTTTATAAACTCTCTGAAATTTAAATTGAAACAACTTCTGAACACAAATGAAAGATTTAAACTACTAAGATTAGCTGTTTTTTTTGTAAGTAAATTATTGCTTTATTCCAACCATTATCCTTTTTACTTAACATGTTTATCCCCTTTTTCAGAATTACTGTAACCGTCACTATGTACTGCTATTCTTTCACATTTCTGAAATTGTTTAAAAAATAAAACTTGTCACTTTCTTTTTCCACCCAGTGTGTCATGTTGTTAATTTAAGTTGATATTTGTATTTATGAACAATAAACTTGCAAAGGGGAGCGGTGGTGTAGATGTTAAGGTGTTTGCCGCTCATCCCGGAGGTTGCGGGTTCAAGCCCCACTAGGGTCACGACCGTACTACATCATATAACACTAGTACTTGTTCCCAGGACGCGGACTCGAGATTAACTTGATAACCTTCAAGCTTTCTCCACAATCAAGGTAAAATAAATAAGTATAAACTAAGCTTGCAACCCTTAAAGAGTAATGTGAAATGAAAATAAAAGTGTTGCTGTGATTTTTGGCTATAATACGCCCTTTGACGATCAATCATAAGTTATTAGAAAAGCATCTTGAAATGTCTGAAGGATGTATATGACAAAGATATCAAGTTATAGTATTGTGAATTTTACAAAAGAGGACAAACGATATGCTTTTGTTGAAAAACTTCAAATAGTGTTACGCCATGATTTGATTTTTGCTTTTAGGAGTCTCTTTTCATGATCGAGTCACTTTCATTTTCTTAACGTAAGACAGCTCGAATGTTTTTACTCGACCCAATTTGTCATAATTAATGCAGACAACTTTTGCCTGTAGTTTCTCTTTCAGATAAATGATGTCTAAATTAAAACTCTATCAGTAAAATGCTAAGCTTTATAATAAATGTGTTCTTATATGGTAAAACAAAACTGAAGGAAAGAATGTGTTAATAGATAAGCTGAGTCTACCTTGAAAAGTTTGTAATGATACAAAATAAGCAAAATAGAAACAAGGATTAAAAATAGAGATAAAGAATATCTAGAGAATAATGAAACACAGAATCATAGTTTTTTCTGCTGATTACATATGTACAAAATAATGTGTTAATTTCTGACTACATATGATAAATAATTACAAGAGAACAAGCGAGATATGAAATATTTGAAAAGAGACGACTTTCACAAACAAATCGCCAGAACTATTGATCCTGGTTCGGTTACATCATTATTTCTCTGATCAATGCATGCTTATACAGAACACAGCAGGCAATAGCTTGTAACTACAGGCAGCAAGCACTACTTTTATCAAACAATTATACATGAACCTTTCTTTGGCATATTTTAAACTTTCTTGCAAGTTACTCATTTCCAGGTCAAGTTTACCCCGTAATAGCCTGTAATACACAATAATACAGTTGCGTTTCTATATAATTAGATATAGTACGTGGAGAAAGGCATTACAAGCATCCTTGGTTTAAAGAAAAGAGATAGTGCCCTATCTGTAATCCTGTAAATATGGTTCTTCAAACATGCCACTCGACCGGTGATGCTTTCCTGCTAGATTCGAAGTACATAAACTTGCAACTATGGAAATTTTTCATTTTTACTGCAAAGCGATAAGTAAAATATAAAGTGATGGAATTTTGGACTTTATTTTATTCTTAAATACTATATAATTCGCCTTTTGGTACGTGAGTTAGTGTGTTACCACATTCAGCTTATTCACTGACAACTGGAATTTGTCTTTCATTTGCGTTCATCTACATTTTGGTATATGTTCATAGCGTCCGACATTCAATCCCTTTTGTTTGAAGTTATGACATTGATTGATAAGTATGCGGTTTCCGAATAATGTATGATAATCGAATGCGCAGTTTAAATTCATATTTTACATAGTCGGACTTCAAAAATATTGAATTGATGTATATACCCATTGTTTGATATACTTACAAGAAGTCAACTTCCCCATCTCTGTTGGTATCCAGGTAATTCATTACTGTATCTAATGCACGATCACTGATTGGGAAACCCTCTCTCTGTAAAATTGTTCATAGCATCAACACATTAAAACGTGTCTGCACTATCTGATAAACAACCACTGCCTTAATCAACATGCTTAGCCGTTTGATTTCCATCATCATCTTCCCCACACACACAGTTTCCGGTTCAGTTATTACGGTCATCTGGGGGACTAATACTTTCCGACTTTACTTTCCGGTCCTTTAAAACTGAGTTGGTTCATATCTACTCATATTAATTGCACTATATGCAAAGCCCACTACCATATCTAAGGCAAAATGAAGTAACTAAATCACCAGTTAATAAAACAATTTCATTTCTAATGATCAGATTTCAAGCCCTCTAAGTATGACACAATGAAAATAACAGACACCAAAGTAATTAAATACATGTACTAAAAGTATGTCTTTTCTATAAGTTTCCTGTTATTTAAAGCTCTTTATCAACCACTTGCAAAGCTTTCTTTTCGTCAAAATTTGCTAGAAAAAATAAATATTTCCGCAGAACCATTGATAATGTATAATCTGTTTTGGTAACATATACACAACTTCATTCATTTTTTAAAAATTTCACTGAACATATATTTTACCAAAAGTGAAACCTGTTTTAACAATGTTTTTTCGCAAAATTTGATAATAACAAATTACATTTTTCACTCGAGTGTCTGAAAAAGTGTCTCAAGCAAAAAACGGAACTAATACCTGATAATACACCTCTACTGACCCATATACCCCTCAAGTCTAAATATACATGAACATAGGTTGTAAGTATGATTACCTCGAACGCAAATTTCATCTCATCTCGTGATAAAGAATTGCTTCCATCTCTGTCCACTTTCAAGAATAAGTCAAGTGTCCGTAAATGTTCTTTCATATAGAATAAAATCCTAATCGGATCAATGTTGAAAATATTCTTGGGATCTATTGTGGACACCTGACCCTTGTTTAATGGCAATGAATGGTCGTATCGCACTATAAGGAGGCGGGTCTGCTGAATCTCGTTCAATAGTCTTTCAAACTCTTTGTCCACGATCAAACCCTGTAAGAGCAAGTGAATAGGCTGTTTTAAAAAAGCTAATGCAATAACAATAAATTCTTGCGATATTGTACTAAAGTTTAGTATTTCATTGAAAGTTAGTGAGAAATGCTACAAAGATAACTGACAACCTACATGCATATTACGAGAAT
Source organism: Saxidomus purpurata (assembly GCA_022818135.1). Lineage (NCBI taxonomy): Eukaryota > Metazoa > Mollusca > Bivalvia > Venerida > Veneridae > Saxidomus > Saxidomus purpurata. Next base: position 37,964,442 of record JAFMSR010000008.1, on the reverse strand, counting down.
CAGATTTTTGCTAGTTACTTCCCTTCTATTATATAGTCTTTATTGTGCAAGTTACTTCCCTTCTGTTTTGTAGTTTTGAAGTACATGTGTACATTACATTAGCATATAATTTCAGCCAATCAACATTGTTTTCTTACAGCAAGATCCAGGTCTTTAATGTTATTTTCTTTCGCTTGATACAGTTTGGTTAACAGTATACTCGTCATGTTGGCTGTTATTGGATTGTGTCCGAGCTGTAATACAGAAATGATATATGGATTATGCTTGAAATGTATGAACTCTTTCCACTATCGTCTTAATGTCATTGAGGTCGTACTTCAAGTACAAGCAAAATTTCAATTCCAGAAGTTGTGAATAAAAGACAATGTGCATGTACACTCCAAATCGAACAAGTAGTCTATATACCTTTAACTTGGATAAAATTTTATTATTCTCCAATCCTTTTATAAGTTCGAAAAGCGCTGGTGGATGAATTCTGTTGTTAGCTAAATCTAAGGCATTGAGTGTAGTGTTATCTTTCAGTGCATGTCCCATTGCTGTGCAGCCCTCAAAACCAAACCCATTCCAGGCAAGAAGTAACGTCTCCAGTCCCTTGTTTACCTAAGAAATATTAACCGGTTTTGTATAATTAATTTAGTATTGTAGACATGCATTTATGTATCGACATTCTATTTACTGTCTGATGTGTGAGCAATAACTATGAATATCGTTCTGCATCTTTACAAAAACGTATACTTCACATGTCAAAATAAATAGAGAAAACATCAGTAAAAAATATCATTCATTTCAAACAACAGTTTATGCAACCAAGATAGACCAGGAGGCATATTGCTTTTGCATTGTCTGATAGGGCCCTCATATTCCACAGGATGAAAGAACACATAGGGTAGATGACCCATGTAGAATATTGGGTCATTGTATCAAAGGTCAAGGTCATAAGTGGTAAAAAAATGTCAAATTCTTTAACACTATGTATCTTGATAACCTTTTGACACTGGTACTTCATATTTCACAAGATGATTATTCTTAATGTGTAACAGAAGTTTCATGTTGAATTTAGGGGTCACTAGTTAGAGGTCAAGGTCACAATGGGTCATAAACACGAAATTCTTTAACATTCAATATCTTGATATCTGTTTGATACAACGAATGATTGGTCTCAATAAATAGAAGATCATTGTTGCTTTGGGGACTGTAGGATTGCTCGATTCCGTCTGTCCGTCATCCCATCGGTATGGCCGTCGCATGCCTGTCCAGTCAATAACGTCATTGTACGTGGACCGATTTTCAAATAACTTGGCACAAGTGTTAACCATACCTGAACAATGTTTGGCGTGCAAGACCCAGGTCCATAGCTCAATGGTCAGGAGCACAGTGCACGTTGGACTGTGTTGATGTTCAAATATAAGTATAATAATGGTTTTGTTCTTGTCTGAGGCATAACATTTTCGTGCATAGTGGTACCAAAGAATGGCTTGGCACAAATGTTTACCATAACATGAACACGTTTAGAACGTGCTAATTTCAACATTTCAGTGATGGCCCTTGACATTCTTTCTCAGATTTAATGGTTCTTATTAAAAAGAATGCCTAGATTTACCCATTTATCGCAATCTTATTGGTTGACTAAATACACGGAGTATTATTAGTTTGATCACCTGTAGACCTTTGCATAACCCAATTGCACCATTTCCCCGTATATGATTCCAGGACAGGTCAAGGACACGAAGAGTGTCATTTGTCTCTGAAAAAGAATAAACACATTGTATTTGCCGGGTAATTGTCTTTAAAGGTTTGTTTCTGTTTCTAATATTTTACCGAGACTTCTGAGGCGATATAAAAACAAATCATGGTAAAATATGCATAAACGCAATTGGTCTTTGACAGAGGTTTAAGGCAATGAACGACATGTTGCATCAAACCTCACGTGACTGGAAGATAAGAAGGAAATACCCCAGTACAGTACTTACTAAGTGCCTCTCCAATTTGTGTTCCACATTCTGCAAGCTTGTTACCACGGAGCGCAAGTTCTTTCACGTTCTCGCCATGCTATGGAATAACAATACAATAATAAACAAAACAAAATATTCTTCAAGTTTTACTAAGATGCATTTTTCCTTGTTTCGCACATGTCTTCATAAAGTTCTAGTTATTACACTTCATGGATATGTGAGTGCTGTCCATTTATGTTTATATTGTTTTATTTAACCTAGCATCATGATGTATGTTATCCCTTTAAAAGTTGTGCTAAGGAAGGCAATAAATTATTTTCAAAGCTTTATGCGAGCAAACTGTACGATAATCAACTTTTTTCTAGGAGTCTGTCACAGCAGCCCAAGTGGTCGCGTGACTGAAACTGTTCTTCGAGGCTAACTATGTGTATCTCTGCATGTATGAGCTTCACTCTGATTTATCTTTTTTAAATTCTTTGAATATCACTCTTGTTCAAACTCTTGGATAAAAGTTGACATATATCCCTAAATCTATGCTTTTAGCATCCTGTATTTTTTATTTAAACAGATGTATTATTGATGAATAGATGAGTATAGTATACTGATATTTAGATATTTGTTACTGTCGGTTTTTCAAAACTGTCTCATTAAGGGTATCTCTAAGTAACAGAGGAAACATGTTAACATGTCCATTTGAGAATACAAAAAGGTTTACCTCGATTAGTTCACTTATGCTCTCGCCAGCATTGTCTGTAAAATTATTATCTGGAAATATAGAATCAACAAAATTGTACATCAGTTAATTTAATCCTCATCATTACAATATGTAATAAACGCTACCAAAACTAAAAATATAGCTAAAAGAATTTTTCAGATTGCCGAATGATATTTGGATCAGACCAAATAAAACTGTGTAAATCGGTGTTTCTCCTAATGAAGTGACGGACAAAGACAAGTTAGAAAACATTCGTCGGAAAGTAGAGGCTTCCTTAATTTACTTATGTAATGTAAAATCCAGTTTCTCCGGTTTTATAAAATACAAATTTTGCCTAATTAGCCCACGGATTATAATAAACATTATTTGCACCTTGAGCGTTCGCGAGAATGGCAGGCGAAACAAATACTCTGCGTTTCAAAGTTCAACGTGTAAAGACATCTGCATGGTGTGGTTTAAGGATCTCGAAGTTTTATTCAAGGACAAGTATGCAGTCAATTTAAGGACAATATTTAATTCTTGGTTATCTCCCGTTTGCAATCAGAAATGACAATAATAAGTTTACAACGGACATTATGCGTGTTAATTACATGTATGTGATGTTTAATATGTCAAGTTCTTTAAATGTATATATTTCTAATACTTTTAATCTCCCTCTTTGAAGTACTTATTGGATTAACCAACACTTTTCGAAAGAAGCAGGTTAGTTAATCCAATTGTTGTGTCGGTTCGGACACTATTTGAATCACAATGGAATTAGTTTAGTTTATTCTGATTTATTTTAGCTCGATTGTGAAGAAAGCTTGTAGCTTATCGAGTCCGCTTCCTTGGAAAACCAATACTGGTGTCATATGAGGAGGTACGGTCGTAACCGTGGGGATGAGCGGCAGGCACTTCACCTCTACACCACCGCTCCCCTTTGATACCCTTATTCTACGGTAAAAAAAAGAATACAAAGCTCTTTAAATGAGCATGTAACTCTTGAAATAGTTTAAAAAGTACATGTATAAACTATATACATGTATTAAAAAAGTAAAAGCCCACCACTGAGGTCCAGTTGTCTGAGAGTTGTGTTCTTTCTAAAGAAGCGTGCTAGACTCCTCAGCTCCTTGCAGCACAATTCACAACCGATTAGAGACTGAAGTAGATATTTTATAGCATTGTTTATGTTGATAATTATTGAATAAGAAACGTTTGTTGATACTCTACCCTTGTACGAATGACACTAACACGATTTTATCGGTGCATGTACCTTTACGGGCTGTTTCATACAGTAGTTAAAACTGATCAGATGATGCTTTTTTTAATAATTTGAAATACAAAGATGACGTCAGATACATATAACAAATGAAATATAATAAAAAGCAGTCAAACATCAACCAATGAAAAAATAAAATCAAAAGTCTGTTTGTTAATGATATGACGATTTCTATAGGAGTGTTTATCAGTCAAAAACGATTCTCGTTGGAAATATGATAACATGATGCTTATATCAATCATTCGTGTTTTTTTTCTTTGTAAAATAAAAAAATGAGTTAAATACGGTGATAATTTCATTTTCCATAAAAACGGATAAAAATATTTTAAAGCCTTCTACGCACGAGTTCAACGAGGGATCTGTGTGCTGCAGCGAAATCTGTAACGTAGGACAGCTGATGTTTTCCAATCTTGTTTCCACCAAGTTCTAACACTTCAAGTTCATCGGTCTCCTCGGGATTCTGGAACAGATAGTCAAAGACACTTGTAACTTCGTCTACTTCTTTTTTATCCGTTCCAAAAGAGTTTATCAACAAAATACAAACGACACACATTTTGCAGGAATAGCAATAGTATCATGAAGTAAAAGGCTAGATCGTCCATGTCTTGATGAAGCCATCTCAGGGGTATCAAGTGCTCAAAAAGATTTATCTTTTGGGTAAAGTTCTTTTGTGGAAACAGAGAACATTATCAACGGGTTTGAAAGTGCAAACTGTTATTTGCCTTCGTTTTTTAAAGTACTCTTGAATTGTCGACTTTTGTAACAGCATAAATGGATCACATTTCACAAAATGACCCGGAATCTTAAAGGATTAACCTTATTAAGTATTAGATTACTTATATGGATAGACATGATATATAATAAGTTAAGTATGCATAAATGGCCTTTTGGCAGGTGTTTTGAAATTATCTTAAAAATCATTATTAACTTTGAATGACAACAGAGTCCTTGTAAAGTCGCTTACTTTTTAATCTCAACGCAAAGTCACACAGAGAATAAAATGAGAATTTGATTCTTACCAGCTCTACTTCCTCTGTGTTAACGTAGAATTCCTACAAAGAAGAAAAATGAAAAAGTGAAATAAAACAATGAATGTTTACAATAACATAGTATTACGTATTACATGTTTATCTAAAATGTTTTTATTCTATTTTAATGGGTACACTTAAAACAATCTTATAAAGAAGGGGGTTGGGGGAGGGGCGGGTGATACTGTTTTCATATTTTTTTGCAAATAACAGAATATGTGCTTTTTCCAGTGTTTCAGCTTGTTCTTCTTTATGAAAGTGTCTGGTATAACGTGATTTAGAGACAGACTGTCTCGTGGCGTTAAAACTAGTCAGTAGGACTGTGGGATGTTTTTGGGGCGCAACCAATCACATCGTTATACGCGACGTCCTTCTGGCACTGTAGTCTTTTTTCTGTCACAGCCTCGAAACGCTTGGAATTTGCCGTGTGCCGGGAGGGACACACTGGAATGGCGGTCTGTAACGGAGCTAGAAGTGCAACCGTAATTATTTATTATTGTGTCCCAGTCGTGTGCTATTTTGTTATGTTGTAATTATAGAAATTCGAACTTTTACGCACTTCTCAATGGCAAAGACCCGATCAAGGTAAATTTACAAGAAGTTCCTCGAGTATTACACATATAGCAATGTCAGATATCTGTCTTATTTGTTGTATTTACTTTATGTTCATATCTAAAAGCAGATAGTCTGTTTTTGGGAGCGCCATTTACATCTACTTGCACTACTGCGTACTATGTTCTATACAGTGAAATATGCATGTACATTGTACAATAACTTTTTCTCTGTGTTTGTGCATGTGAAATTGCATGTATTAGATATCAATGTCACAAAAGAACCTGTTTAATAGAGTCAAACTAAACGTCGTGAACCTTTCCTTACGCAAGTATATGTATACAAATTTAACGAAAGAATCATATTTGTTGCATTATCTGCCATTCAAATCAAAATCATTTATCGGCTTGTTTCTCATTAATTTCCATTAAATCAGACAGGAATGCATTTTGAATTTTAAACTGGGCGTTTATCAGTGCGGCTAGATTTGCATTTTATAGTTTGATATAAACTTTGATTATCTCTGATCAAACAGAATTAGTATTTAGTTGGATGATGTAAAACCTTTTCAAGGGATAATAAATATTAGAAAATCATTGATGGCATTAAATATGTAAAACATATCCATTTGTGTTTGTTTTAAACTAGTCATGCATTATTATAACGAACTCAAAAGCTTTAAAGCAAACTGACCTGTTTTAAATATAAATATATACAAAGCTGTACTAATAGCGAAAAGTCATATACATAAAATGAATCGTACGGTATTTAAAGAAAACGTCGACTTTTGGCATTTAAAAAAATCGTCGACTTTTTGTTTCTTAGGAAATCATCGACTTTTGGTTCTTAAAGAAATCGTCGACTTTTGGTTTTTAAAGAAATCGTCGACTTTAAGTAATTAAAGAAATCGTCGACTTTTGGTATTACATACCAGTAAAGCTACAAAGAAAGCTTTCAGTTCTTTCTTGCTGAGATTTAAACCATTGAGGGAAATAGAGCCCTGTCCAAACTGTCTGGTCACATTCTTGACAGGGATCTGCCCGTACTTCCGGCACAGCTTCTGATATATAACGGCTCCACGATTTATCGGCTTTGTTACGGGTTCCTTTTGTTTTGCAACTGGGGTCTCTTCCTCGTCTGGTGCAAAATGTAAAAAATAGGGAAATTAACTCGAAACTAATGTACACTATAATTTGAGAGCAGTTCAAAGTGTCCAGCTCTGATTTGTAGTTTCTACTGGCATCTAATAACCACCAGACATACACACAGAAAAAATAATCCTCCACTTTCCTTATTTTGATTTCCAATAGCGGAAAAACTTACGGTCAGTAAATCTTTACTAGTTGAGATGAAATATTCATTTATATAATTGTGTATTTAAATAACTTTTTGTTAGAGTTGCTTACCATCAGTACTATCAAAAAAGTAGTCGTCTTCGGGGTCGAAGGGTTTATTTTTGAGCTTGCTGAGCCGGGAGCCAGTTAATCTAGCCGGAAGTGTAACACTTAGGTGAGAGGTCAGAGACTGGAGTCCATGTTTAGTTGGGGACTTTCTTGGTGATTCTACAGCAACCCGAGTAGTCTTTCTGGAAAGCAGAGGTCTTCTTACATCTTCGGTCGTCATTATATTCTATAAAACAGAAAACTAGTTCATACAAAACTAATGAGACATTAAAAGATCTATTGAGTGAATGAAAGCTGTGTCGCAATTCCTAAAGGATGAGCTAAGCGATGAATAAATAGTATCTTAAAGTTCCCATCCTTTACTAATTATAATATGCTATGTAACACCGGATACAGCTCCTTTCCAATACAGCTTCCCGGGGAGGGAGCTGTATTCAGTCCACATTAACGAATACAGCTTCCCTGGTATAACGGAGCTGTATTCGAACCAAAGCATATGCACATCTATGTTTGATAAAACGGATGGTAAAGCGGATTAAATAACAGAAGTCTGAGTCTTTCAGGCTAATGAATTTTTGTCTACACTTTAGGAAGAAGCTTGGTCGTTCCGAAAACTTTTGAGTCAATCGCCAAATTGTAGTTCGAAAGCTCGGATCCATCTGTCCGACCATCTGCCTGTTGTCCCACCGTGTATGTTGTCGTATCAGTCTTTCTGTCGGGCCTTACACCCTGGTGTAAATGTTCTTAACTCCGTCAACAATTTATTTACGAAATGAAGTACAAAACCACTTTAACTGCCGCCTTGTGTAGGTTTATTGAAAGAAAATAGTTTTTCAATACCAACAATACCTAAACGTTTCGTTCAACCGTCCGTCGAACGTATACGGATAAAAAGACATACATCCTAGGGCTAAGTACTGCATCCTGAATAGCGGGATGGATCCTTATTATTCTAAAATAAATTCCGTGCCGCGTGTTTATAAACGAATGATACCCCTTAAATACACGTCTATGTTGCATCGGGTCTCTGAGGAGCTCTATTCGAAAAAAAGGTACAAGAACCCCGTATACAGCTCCCATTTGATTAGTGGAGCTGTATTCGTTGATGCGCACCGAATACAGCTCCCCGGGGAGCTGTATTCGTTAATGTGCACCGAATACAGATCACTGGGAGCTGTATTCGAAAGGAGCTGTATCCGGTGTTACAATACAATGATGCTTGTTTTATTTCAATGAAATATGGTCATCAATTGCGGACAGAAAATTCATTAACATGCAAATATATTCGTATTTTCAATCAACCTTGTCGTTTTTTTCATGCGCCATTTGGAAAGAAAAACTCTTTTTTTGTTTTCACTCGAAATCTAGCAAGAACGGTAATTGCATGTAGCGTTTGCATCCCGTTGCTTAAAAATATAAAGTTTCACTAACTAAATGATTATATCATTACAATGTATAGATGATCCAGTTATGTACATGTATAGATATTAAAATTAAGCTGTTGTTTCTTTTCGCAGATATTTTTCTACATGACTTAAACACCAAAGGCAAGACAAAACAAAAGACAAAACATTATCTGCGCACTTGTAATTATAAACTGCAAACCAAACATTTTTTAGTTCTTACCTTTATTTCACTTTTCAGCCGGTATCAATGTTTCAAACGAAATAAAATATATCCATTTTTCATACATTCGAATTTTTTTCACACATAAGTCCAGTAATGTTAGAAGAGTTCAAATGTCTCCTTTTACTACATTTTTTATGAAGACACCGTATTCAATTAAGATGTTTAATATTGAAATATTATCGCATACTCCTTAATCGAAAAGCTTATCAAGAAGGTGTTACGTGTCCTATCACCTCTACAATAGCTTACCCGAACACCAGGAGATTATTCGGATTGCCGTAATCCTTAATGCCTTAATCCGCCCAGGTTAAGTTCACATACTATAGTAAGGCAACAGTCACATTTCACTGAAATCAACAACTTGAAGCAGCTTTTTTTAATATTTTCTGTTTTCAGTTTTATTTTTACAGTCTATGCGTACACATCATCGATAAATACAAGTGTATATCTGATCTGATATTGTCGGTTTATTCGTATCAAGCGGCATTACAAGATGATAAAGTAATGTAATATAGTTATAAGTTGTTTTATACACCTTAAACTTGTCCATCGAAGAAAGTAAAGATAAAAATTACTGTTTTAATAGGTACATACTACTGCCTACTGCGTCGTTATTTCAACTTTTGCATTTGTAATTTGTTTTAAGACTAACAATGAGGTGCACAATGGTTAAATTTTAATTGCTTTAGGTGAATAATGAAATAACACTTTCTTTCCCACCTCATTTGCACAATGGTATACAAAAAAGGAATATATGTAGAATTTGAAATACTATTTCCTATCACAAACTTCAAAACAGATGGAAGCGTAGATAAATATATTGTAATGTCCCCGTAACTGCGATAATACAGTTCTTTATTGAAATTTTATGGGGACAAAATATAATTATACATGGATCAGTTTTCCAATTACAGGAAAATAATGGTTTATAGTCAATATTTGAAAATATTGGTTTTCATACAAAAATCTCGTTTACAAATAATCCACGTGATGATTTAGATATTTTTTTCTAAACTAAAACTTTGAAAGACTTTATCGTATCTTATTTTAATATTTGTAAAAGTTAACTCAATTATCACAGAGGATCAATCTTCGTGTCATTTTGATTTTTTATTGCCCTTAAGTATGTCGGTAAAGAGTAATTATCATTTAACGGTTGATTTTCAACTGCACATTACATTTGTGTTCTCTAATTTATAATAAAGTCTCCAAGACAACAGGCAGAGTAATTGAGATTCAATAAATATATAGCATTTGAGCACAACAAATAGTTTTAAGGACACAATATACTTTATGAACTTTGTACAATACTTAAAAACACGATCCCGTGAAGCTGGTTGTGTAGCAAACACCTTACTCCCATATAATATCATCAACAATTATAGGGGACAGTTTAGACCACAGTAATTTTACAGATATATCTTTCATTCCAGCTGTAAAGATGGAGAGATTAGAATGCTAGTACATTTTGTATTTTTTGTATGTTAGAAATTCTATGCGTTCAGGCGTTATTTATTGTCTTATAGACAACACTTTAGGATGCCGATGTATAGTTATATTGTGATGTTGTTTATTACAGAATTAACAAAAAAATTTTGGATTTTACTCATTGCTAAAATCCTGGTTTACTAAAGAAGATATAGGAATATCTATCCAGCATTTTTCAAACCAGTATCGTATTTCAACTGGGTTAATAAAAATCGAATTGTGACCTGGTATATATCTCATTTATTTGGCTTACCCAGGATTACGAGGCTTGTGAGACTTGATTAATTATAAACGTCCCAAAACTCGGTAATCCCATATTGTTCCTGACCTTATCAGTCACTAAATATATCGTATATGTATTTAAAATTCTAGTCCTTTTAAAATCAATGAAATGGTTAATAGGATTTGCTTGTCCCGAGTCAATTTACTACATACAAACGAACTTATACACGTGTTTTAATACGATTTGTAGAAATTACATAACTCAAAATAAGAAAGCGCAAACTAGTAGCGTCAATTCTAATGTTTCGTGTTTTAATTCCACCGATGGTGGAATTTCACATTGACCTCATCAGTACTGTATAAAGAGAAAAGAGACAGCGGGAACTGAGCTGCCAGCTATGGTGTTTGACGTTTCAGTCTAAAATATTATTCAGAATAAGGTGTTTCACTTTCTTTGCTTAGGGATAAGTCCGCATCACATGTGAATGAGAGAAGTAAAAATGCAAATCTGGTAGGAATGCCCTCTATCACTGTAAATCCATTGAACAATGTATGAGTTATGTTACGGACAAGCGTAATGAAATATAAAAATTAGAATGATTAAAAAACAGACAGAGTAAAGTTATGGTTCTTTGGCTATGCACTTCTCCTGAATGTCCTCTGGCATATGACCTTAACCTTCTATAGCTTTGAAACTTCTCCACGACAAGTTATATGAAATTAATAAAGGAGAAAATGAAACAAGAGGGCAATGATGATTATACGCCACTCATCTAGAAGTCAACATGTGAAAAATTGCAAAGCGTTCAAACATGCATATATACAAATACAAATGACATTAAGATCTAAATGTGATTGAAATTCTGTGACAGTTTATGCTTGAGCTAAAATGTGTCTTTCACATTTTGCTGTAGCTCTTCAGTATACATTCCCTCAGATTCAAGAATCTTTAGTTTAGATACTAAAGATTTAAACTAAATTTGAATTTGTTTATGCATCAGTCTCACCTGGAGGCTTGCCTGTTTCACTTGAGGAGAAAGCCTAGGGTCAGCCGGGACTATAAAACAAAACTAGAAGAACTGCTGCAAGTTTGTATAGATAGTCTGGACAAATATATTATTAGAACGGTATTCGTTCATAAATTAAATTCTCATATTATTAAATTTAGTAATTTAATAAAGAAGGAAAAAGACAGGTGCTGCGTTACAAGTTTCATTCAGTAGTATATTTAATACGAAGTTCACAAAATAATTGATAATATACATGTACATAATGATAATCACTAAGTCTTCAGTCTTTCGCGTTTTTATGATTTGTTTGTCTGCCATCGCAAAGAAGAAAATGTTCTATTTTAGGAGGAAGTTAAAGTAACAAGGTTCTCTATTTATTAAAAGTTAATGTACGACAGTCAAATATGCGCCGACGATAGAAGACAACTTTAGCGACAACGGATTAATTTCATGTTGTAGTTATCCCGCTTTGATACACAGGTTATTTACATCCTGGATTTACATTTTCATGGAAGTGCGGCAGAAAACATTGTATATAGTTTCCGTGTGCACGCCATAAGGAGCAGGGGTATGTTTTTTTCAAATTTAAACAAAATCATTCTCTCAGCTTAAGCCATTTTAACAGAAATATTATATACTACCTTAAATCATTCAGTTAAAACCATTGGCTTCTACAAATGTATAATACATGTACTTCGACTACTTTCGGTTTAATAATTAAAGTTACTGTATTTTTATTATGTTTATACAATTTTACGGTCGAATGCACATCCTTGTAATTTTTATAAATACACTTTTACGTCTTAAACTGAGGTTCCTTTTGTTCATTTATTGCTGTAATTATCTATGCATAGCCTGTTTAAGATGTATTTTGTAATGTTATCTATCATTGATTTTTACATTTTTTTTGTGTAAATACAGATATATAAACACAAACAGATGGCAGGCAAAAGAAGTAAAGGAAGGAAGAAGTCAGAAGTTGAATCTCCTACACAGTCGGAAACAAAAGGCGCTGCTGACGTTAATGTAATTGCATTTTCATCTATTTGAAAACAATCCTAATTGTAAATTATGGTGTTATTTTGACCGAAAACGATTTATTAATGTGTCGGTTTACGCTAAGTACATCTTCAATCTCAAGAACGTAGCGTGTGTAGTAGACATACTTTTAAAGTTCGTCATTACTTTGATTCTAATCTACTACTTACAGAAATATACTGATAAACTAAGTAATACACATTTGTCACTTATTGTTGACAACGCTGCCTATGCATGTATTTGTATTCCAATTTTCTAAGCATGTTGAAGACAGAAGTAAAACTAATACCGCCACGCTGAGAAGATCTCCACGTAAACCTCGATCAGTAACTGTCACAGATTCCACGTCACCTGTCCAGCAAGCAACGAAAACTCCAAGAAGACGAGTAAAGAAACGTTCAAGCGATGGTCCTCTTGTTGCAAATGCTACCACAGACAAATGGGCTGTAGAATCTCCTGGAAAGAAAAGGAAACTATCACATGACAGAAGTGCTCGAGATTGGAGTGACACTCAAGGAGTATCAAAACAGTGTGAACAGTGTCATTTAAAAGATGAGGAAATATCATGGTAATTTAATCGTGTTTCTAGAAATATAGTATATAGAAATAATAAGACAGGATAGTCAAGGAAACGGCTTAAAACGATAGTTCGAAATAAATGTAAATTTGTGTGTATCTATTAAGCATGTGTGTGTTTGGAAAGAGTGGACTAGCTATCTAGGAGATTTTATTTGATTGTAATGACTTTTTCAGTGCTTAAGTTCAGACACTACTAGAATCAGTACGACATATATTTTCATTAAATGTTTTTTTTCAGTCTAAAGAAAGAGATACAAGCATGCATTCCAAAGAATGATTATGAGAAGATGAAAGGAATGTATGAAGAAGAGAAACTTGCTAAGGATGAAGCACTGACCAGGTATTGATTGATGTGTTCAAGTATGTTTAATTGAAACGAGAAGTGAGAAAATGAGATAAAATAATATGCACAAATTTTCGGTCCTCCTGACCCTTGCATGCAAAACAATAGACAATTTGATAATTTTTTAATAAAAATTGTTCCGACTTTAATGAAGGGCTAGAGGTTAGATAGTAGTGCTTACTATACTTTTCCGTATATAGAAGTGACACAAACATTTTTTTTTATATAAATTAATCCTTCCGATATTTCAAGACGGAAATTTAGCGCTGATATATACTATAAGAAAAATTAGTGTTACTAAAGCTACAACTAAATTATATCAGTCTGTAGGAACAGTTTTAGTTCTGTTGATTATAGCAAGAATTTGTTTTGATTACCCTAGTCAAAGTTGAAGTAAGAGAAATAAGCCAGTACAAGGTTTTTCTTATATTTCAAAATGTGATTTGTCTATGATATAGTTTGATAAATTCGGAGGGTAATATAACTTTATGCATTTATTTCTTCCTTTTTTAGATTAAAGGAGTCATCAACGCGTAATGACAAAATGAAGCTTAAGTACGAAAAGGAGATGTATTCAAAAGATGAAGCACTTGAGAAGTAATATTTTTTGTCTTAAATTATACTCTATTTGTCTCAAATAGAATGCATTTAAATAGCGAAACTGGAAGGTAGAATGTAGTTGTATGTTATTGGAATGTATCAGGTGAGGAAAATGTTTCCTTTATAACATTTATGTGAAATTTCCTGACTACTGCATAAAAGACATCGTGAAGTTTTTGCAAAAATGTCAGACTTCTCTTGTCATGTATATTTCGAGACATGTCTTGACACAGGAACTTGTTAAATACAGTTTCTGTTTCGAAATTAGAAGTAATGTAACAATCTTTTTAAACATTGCTACTAAATATATATGTTCCATTTCCAAGAATATAATTGAAACGTGTTATCTGTATTTTAGATTGAAAAATGAAGCATCGTCGCATAAAGATGAAGTTAACAACATTAAGCTAAAGTTTGAAGAAGAGAAACGCTCGAAGGACGAGACAGTGACTAGGTATGACTTTGTCGCTATGTGATGTACTTAGTGTTTATGAGGGTGTACGTTTGTTACAAGTATGCTTTTTCAATGTCTCTTCGAGGTTATGTAAGGACATAATGCATGGGTCAATGAAAAGGCCTGCTGGTTTGTTATTGTCAGATCCATAAACAGAGGATCCGTTTTATTTTCGGAAATAATTCAGTAATTTTGAACATTGATTTATGCAAGGCTTGAGGTATTTTGTTAATGAAAGAATTGAATTAAGGTAGGGTCGAGTATTCAGAAAAGTTAGAGTTTTCCTTTGGACAATTCTTGGGACAATTAGGTTGTTTAGTATAAATTGAAATACATCCTTGCTTCAGACAAAAGAAGGAGATATCATCGCGTGTATCAAAGGATGAGTTCAATGACATGAAACTCAAATATGAAAAGGAGAAACGCTCTTTGGATGAAGAAATTACAAGGTATTGTTATGTTCCTAAGTTGTACTTGTTCCTTTTCTTAAAACACAAATAACATAATGCAAAACGAAGGTACTTCTACATGGACGTTAGTGAACTATCTCTACCTAGATATATCGTAATTAATGAAAAAAACATCTGTCTTTTAACAACAAACAACAAACATAGTTTATGTTAAAAGTACATGTTGTCACTATAGCGCATCATTTTTTAATGATATTGAAAAAAAAGAAACTCTTTCAGACAACACATTTTCATGAAGAAACGACATCAATATCAAAGATAGACATACATCAACATTGTTTTAGACTAAATAGTACACATTAGATCAGCATTCAGCGCTCTATTATTAAATTCAGTGGTCTGTCAAAACAAATGCATACTGATTACGAGGTTTTTACATAAATAGCAATAACTTACAAATAAGTATTACTAGTAATTGTTTTAATGGAAAAGGAAAGGAGTTGGTTAACAATAGTGTAGAAACAGCGTTTGCATTCTTTACTTGCCGATTGTTTCCATTCACTAATCAACAGCATATTTTTACCTGTAAATGTAGAGACTGTGTAACACACACTTTGTTCTTTCACATGACCTGAACGTATTGTCTTTTTGAGGCTGAAGAAAGAGGCGTCTCTTTGTGTTTCTGAAGAAAAGTATGACAAAATGAAACTTAAGTGTGAAGAAGAGAAGCGCTCGAAGGATGAAATGCTTACTTATTTTTTGTCTAACTGATAATCTAAGTAGGTACGTAAACGTAACTATGTGACATGCAATTATTGATATGTTGTTGGAATATTTCGGGCATGTAACTGGATCTGCTAGAAAGGTAGTTTTACGGTTTAGTGTGTTAAGAAACAGCACAAACGTTGATAATAATGCAAACATTTTGTCTGTTGTACAGGAAGTTTAATGTTTGTTTATATTTCAGGCTAAAGGAGACATCATCGCACATTTCTAAGGATGACGTTGAGAAGATGAAGCTTCAATATGAAGAAACAATACGCACAAAAGATGAAGCACTCAAGAGGTAAGGTTATGTCGTTACAGAATACATACTGCACTTAATCTCAAGTTGGACAAAATCAACGTAATAAAACATGAAGATAGAAAGGGAGAGACAAGTACACTTCTCGTGTACAGTACGAGCACTTTTTTGAATAGATACTTTTAAGGAAAATTGGTAGTAAAAATAGTATTGTATGAATTTGCCTGACAAAAGTACATAAGATCACTTAACCTTTCCTCAAAGAATCAGGCAGTTCATTATAAACGTACCATACTAATTTGCTGGATTACAATTAAATTTTGTGTTCAGAAAGTAGATATGATATAACACTTCTTTTAAACACTCCTACCTACAATTTCCAGTTGTTTCCTTTTCAAGAATTCAAACGTTTTAAACATATTTTAGACTTTGAAATGACACATCTTCACTTATTTCTAAAGATGAATTTAAGACGTACTCTGTACCCGAAATATACGAGAAAATAATGTATATGTAGTGTTAGATTTTTAAGAAAGAAGACGTTAGTTGTATAGTTTGAAGAAAACATACGTTTAAAGGATTAAGCACCTACAAAGTATTTCTGTGTCATCATAAAGTATAAATATTCTCAAGTAGGTTTTCAGAAGTTTAAAAAGACTGTAAGGTCAAATACTAGTACACTCGAAACGTTTGTTATAAGTATGCAATTTGAATGGCTCCTCGGCGGAATGTAAAGAACAGAAAGCAGTGTCCATGAAAAGACCTGGTTAATAAATACTATACGTGTGAAAAGAGGATTCCTTTTCCCTAGGAGAAAAATGGTTCTAAAGCTTGCTAGCTGGTGAACTTTTATGTCATTAGAAGATGTGTGAATTATGTTTTCAGACAAAAACTCTTCCTTTTCGACATGTTTAAAACATTTCGTTTCTTAACATCAATTTATCATGCATCTTTACTTCAGACAAAAGAAGGAGATATCATCATGTGTCTCGAAGGATGAGTGCAATGAGATGAAACTCAAATATGAAGAAGAGAAACGTACATTGGATGAAGAACTTGCAAGGTATCATTAGGGACGCCAGAGTGTTCCAAGTATAAATTTTACTTTAACTAGTAGGCCTATCACGAAATGGAACGATTATTAAGTACACACTGGGTACATTATGATGTGTAAGTTATTACGATGATAAAACTATCTTTTTGAAAGAAATAGACATAAACCAATAGTAATGGAACAGTCCAGTACAACTGATGTTTAATTGTATGACAAGTTATCTTCCTAAATCGCAATATACAAAAAGAGAACGTATCAGACTTCTGGGGAAAGGACAAATAAATGTACAAATTCTTAAATGGAGTATGAGTGGAGAAAGTCAATATTTCTCAGGATATCATATTGATTTTCCACACAAGACCAGTAAGACCAAATTAATGAAATTAATCAATTAGGAAAGAATCGAATCTGTCTAAGGATAAAACGCATAAAAAATATTGTTATGTTATCAAATCAGGTTGTTTTATTGGTATATAAATGTAGCATACACACAGTAACAGGAATGTTGTTGGACTGGCGCTTCCATGTAGCTACGAGAATGAAAGAATAAGTCAGTCACTCACACAAATTAGAATCTGACACGTAGCCAGAGACAGATCGCAATGACGGAAGCTCAACATAGCAATAATGTTGTTTATATATAAGGAAATGGACACAAGATAAAAGGCTTATGCTGAAAATGGGTATCTGGTCGTTTGCTTTTAAAGGAAAATTGCATTTTGTGTCTTTTGTGTCTTAGAAAAAGCCGAACATTGTCTTGACAAAGTTTTAAACTAATAATTATATTTCAGACACAAGAAGGAGGCAACATTGAAAATTTCAAAAGAAAAGTTTGACAAAATGAAATCTACGCTCAAGGAAGAAATAAGCTGCAAGGATGAAACACTGGAGAGGTATCTGAATAACGCTGTTTACATTTAATTGCAATTAGATTAAATTCGTGTATGATTAGATGAAAGGAAGAGTTTGCAAAACATGTAAATGTACAAGCTTTTAACATCCCAGTTGTGGTTTATAAAATACAAAGGCACTAATAAAAGAAATGTCCTAAAATGTGCCATGCTAATATCTGTAAGAAAAACTCAACAACAGCCATTGTCACAAGAAAATATTCCAATACAGATCAGCATTTAAGTAACACTTATTGCATGAATGAAATAACAGGGTTGTTAGGAAATGATGAAATTGTCTACTTGCAATGCAAAACTAGTAGTAAGCAGAGCGAATGGCTTGTGACACATTCAAAATTGAGATAGTTCTTTCTTATAAAAATAATTTATATCATTGAAAGTTTTATATTGGTAATTATGTATAATCTGACAGTGCTACCAGCAATAATTGCTGGGACAGTCACTACACAATTGAAGTCTATTTCAGTCTTAGACAGGAGATATCGTCCCGTATTAGTAAAGAAAAGTATGACAAGATAAAAGAGAAATATAAGAATGTAAAATGCTCGAAAGAGGAAGAAGTAACCAGGTATTGTAATTAACTTTTGCAAGTGTCATCTTTACATGATATTTAATGAAGTGAAGACATTTAATTTCGTAAACTGTATTTCTAAAGTCTTGTTAATGCAAGTATAAAGCTGTTGTCAATATTACTCTAGATATTTTTACTTATGTTTTGTGGAGAATTAGGTTTATGGAAAATGTTACAGTGGCCTATACTGAAGTTAGTTTCCTACGTAGAGTGCCTTTAAAAGCGGCATTGAAATATTGAACTATACTTTTTTCAGACTTCAAAAAGAAATATCCTCACGTTTTACTAAAGACGAATATGACAAGATGAAGCTTAAGTATGAGGAAGAAAAACGTTCGAAGGATGATGCACTTACAAGGTATCGGTTGTTTTAGTTAGAACAGATGTAACCGATGTCTGAATCGGTTGTGGTCTAGGTGCTGTGATCCTTGACTTGAAATCAATAAAACGCTTACTCAATGAATGCCATAGGTTAAACACCAAACTCCAACCCGACTCTTATTGTAAGAAGATTGAAGTCTGGTACGGGTTCTTCTAAGAAACGGTGGTTAGGTATACTGCATGTACGTATCTGAAATACAGTCAGAACGAGTGTTAAAGCTCAAGGATTCCGACAATGTTTATATCTGAACAATCCATATCCGTTATATGTTCTATATCCTACAAAAGGCAAGATACGGCCTGAAGAAGATAAGAGGGAGTGCGGGTCAACGCCAACTACGTACCAGAAAATGAGAAGAAAAATTATGTGTCATAATCGTGCACATATAAGATCTGGAAAAGATAAGAGAAAAAATATAACCTGTATTAGCTATATATATTTCAGATAGAGCTCTTGCATATTTTGATTTCTCCCCATTTACATTCAAGGCTAAGCGCGATGGCGTCCAGCAGGCTTCGGGATAATAACCCAAACATCGCTGACCTTAGTGACCAGAACAGACCCACTAAAATAGCAGAGAAGATGTCAGAGCTGTATGACAACCAGTGGACGGATGCATTTGATGCTCTGCAGAATAATATGAGTGAAACAGATGTCATAGAGATCCTACTAGATATTTTAATGGTAGTTATATTTGTAACTTTGTACGAACTTTAACAGAAAGAGCTATTGTAGTGAATAGATAGTGGTGATAAGCGTTTTAATATAAAAAAGAATGCTTTAGTCCTATTAACAGTACATTACCAACCGTTTATTTTGCAGAGGACGTACCAACACTGTAAGACGATGGCTTCCGAAAGTTACTTTGAGAAGGTCCAGCGTTGCATAGAGTTTCCTCTTCAGGTTTGTTCAATGTTTTTTATGCCCCATAAAGGTGGGCATATTAAAATCGCACCGTCCGTCCGTTCGTCCGTCCCATAGTTTCGTGTCCAGGCTGTAACTTTGTCATGCACAAAGGGATTTTCAAATTGTATGGCACAAATGTTCAATACATGAAGACAACGTGTCACATGCAAGACTCCTTACGTCCCTACCTCAAAGGTCAAGGCCACACTTAGAGTTTAAAGGTAAAATCCTATATCTATGCACACGTTCGTATCCGATCTGTAACTTTGTCATGCGTGAAGGGATTTTAAAATTATATGGCACAAATTTTCAGCCCATTAAGTTAACGTATCGCGTGCAAGACACACGTCCCTACCTCAAAGGTCAATGTCACACTTAGAGTTTAAAGGTCATGGAATCCTGTGTATATGTACACATAAGTGTCCTGACTATAAATGTGTCATGCATTGAAGGATTTTAAAAGAACTTTACGCAAATGTTTAGCACAAATGTTTAGCACATCAACACGATCGACTAGGTGAATTTTCTACTTCAAATACTGTTTACATTTATTCCCTTAGTAATCTTAAACTAAATGGTGCGTCTTACATCAAAGTAAAAATACCTAATCTCGTTTAACTTTCAGGTAGAAGATTCACCATCATCAGCGTCAGTGCTGCCAGACCAGCTAAAACAGCAGATTAAGGAGTTCCGAAAATCCAGAGCTGTATTCGTGATTAAGGATGTCGAAAATGTAACTATTGCTACAATGTTAAGATAAAATACTATTGTGTTTCTTGAAAAGCAATATATTATCAAGCAACTTTACATATTGCAGTTACAATGGTAATCATGTTGAAGAAGCAGAACATTTCCAGAAACCCTAACCTTCAGCAGGCAAAATGTGTACTTTTGCAACTTCAGCATCATGATTAAAAAAATTATATAACGAGGAAGTAAGAGCACAATGATTGTTGCAATTTTGGACCTGAAACCAATTTTACTTCTTTGAAACTTCACTATGTATTCGTCTCTAAATTATATCGCAAAATATAAATAGTGTATTAGGTATGAGACGCCTAAATACATTTCCATAGACTTACATTATAAGGGTTTCTTCCGGTGCGACTACCCAAAATCTCACCGACTGCTGAAATGAACTTTATTTTGTAGAATCATCCTAGTCCCACATAAAAATAACAAAATTTATACATGTGATCCAATACTTTATGCCAGTAATTTGGAGCTCAATGACCCCCCCCCCAATTTTGTGGCAGTTTTAGTGGTCACCGACCAAATATGTCAGTATTTTCAAATACCAAATATTTTGATTATAATTT
The DNA here is from genome assembly GCA_022818135.1 of Saxidomus purpurata. Classification (NCBI taxonomy): domain Eukaryota; kingdom Metazoa; phylum Mollusca; class Bivalvia; order Venerida; family Veneridae; genus Saxidomus; species Saxidomus purpurata. Next base: position 37,943,594 of record JAFMSR010000008.1, on the reverse strand, counting down.
ATATCCAGATTTTTCTCTTCATATTTCATTTGTGATCTATCATGCAGCGATTATTTCAAACTATTTTTTCTTGTATGCATCCACTTAGTTTCAGCCAATCAGCAATCAAACACATAGTGTAGGTCCGCATGTTCCCTAGACAAAATAACCTGCTTCCGCTTTTCACCGATTTAGGGGTCTCATACCTAAAGACTGAAACGATTGCTTTTGTACGCACTTAGAACTCTTTCAAATAATAAAATAATAATGCTGAACCAAAGTATAGCTTTGATTAAATCTGCATAGCATCACGATGCAGAATATAACTCCATACTGATGGCCAGGTCGAGACGATTTCGTGTGCTGCTGCTGAGCTTTACAATAATTTGTCAAATTGCTTCAATATCAGTTGTCATATCTGTAGTCTTTTCTTTTCAGAGTCGAAAATGTGAGTGGACAGGGAGCAGAGTGTCTATTAAAAATATATGTGTTTATTTGGTTGATACATCATATACTCTTCTTGCAATGGCATGTTATGTTACCCCACCCCTTCCAAAAAATGAAATTTTGAAGAAAGTTTGCCTTATTTATCACAAAATAGTGTTCTAAAAAGCAGGATAGTATCAAAATTTACATCAAAACGTACAATAGAGTTAAAGCTGTACATACGCACACCGTACAAACACGATTGTTCAGTAAAAAACCCAAATTAAACATCTAGATGGACGTTCAGGGTGCCCAAAATTAAGAGTAATCTGCGTAGTATTTGAATTTCTAACACATGTACCATGAATTGTAAAGAACCGAATGCTTCTTAAGTGCCACTTTTTCATTAAAATATGAATTGTCACGGCTATGCATGAAATTTCAATTGAAATAGACGATAACTGACGCGATGCATCCCTCTGAAGCCAAAAAAGCGTATTTTTGTACACCATTTTAGAGTAATATTCGTATTTCTGAGACCGAAATTGCAAATGCGACAAGAAATGATGCATATTTTTAAAAAATCGTATTTAATGTAATAAAAAACAACAAATTAGCTACAAAAACTGAGCAGATTTTCTCAAAAATTGGGTTTTAAGGCATTTTTGTAATTAAAGGGAGGTAATTCAAAATCTATATTGCCCTTCCCTATGCGTTCATGGGACATTTTGTCGCATTTTGTGATAAGAATTACGTCGATTTTTGTGAAATTACAATGCTTGCACTGTTTTCACGCAATTTCATGGCGACTAGATCTATATAACACATTTTAATTACAACAGTATACTTGTTTGATATGTTTTCAGCTCTAGAATCACAAGGTGACGAAAATCATTTACTAGAACAGTAGCCATTTAGGTGATATTTACCCGTCTTGTGATTTTGAGATTCAATTACAGGTCTAATAAACACAATTTCATCAATAAAATCACAGTACGTACTAAAATCCGAGCATAAACAGCTCGGGAATATACTTTGTAAATTATCATTTGTGAATTATATACCACATTTCACACTTCTATTGACAACATGTTATCTGCCCTTGCACATTTCTTTTCAGCATTTTCTCCACTGCTGGTCCCGTATGTTGAAACTTTGTAACCATACCTGCATTCTAGACTAAAAAATCTTCTAGTAATAAATTCAGATTTGCGCTAACATCTCTACACTCCGTATTTATGTGTGCACAACAAAATCATACAGTTATAATCCCCTAAATCGGACTGAGGGGTACATTTTGAACCTTTATTTCATAAAAAAATATCAGAAAAGCTGTTTTGTTTCCTTCAAGACCTTAATTCAATGTATCTGTTAAAAAATTGGCTATTTTGAATACAAAACAATGTCTAAAATGAACTCGGGGGACACACAGAAACATCGTTCTCTGTGCTATATTTAGGTATGAGACGCCTAAATACATTTCCATAGACTTACATTATAAGGATTTCTTCCGGTGCGACTACCCAAAATCTCACCGACTGCTGAAATGAACTTTATTTTGTAGAATCATCCTAGTCCCACATAAAAATAACAAAATTTATACATGTGATCCAATACTTTATGCCAGTAATTTGGAGCTCAATGACACCACCCCCAATTTTGTGGCAGTTTTAGTGGTCACCGACCAAATATGTCAGTATTTTCAAATACCAAATATTTTGATTATAATTTATATCCAGATTTTTCTCTTCATATTTCATTTGTGATCTATCATGCAGCGATTATTTCAAACTATTTTTTCTTGTATGCATCCACTTAGTTTCAGCCAATCAGCAATCAAACACATAGTGTAGGTCCGCATGTTCCCTAGACAAAATAACCTGCTTCCGCTTTTCACCGATTTAGGGGTCTCATACCATTAAACCGTTGCCCACGTAAATAATCCAGAGGCCTATACAATGTAAAATAAGACAAATTATGCGCCAAACACAATGAAATACAGCAAAGATCAACAACCACATAAATGATCAGAAGGTAGCATACATGGATGGTGTCCCAGTTTGATAAAAGTTGATATGTCTTAATTACTTACATCATGTTTCGAAACGTGTGGCTAAGTGTAATCTTATTTTTCTTAATGTCTTGCAGGCAGTTAAGGACAAACTCGATATACCAAATGCTAATTTAGAAGCAGTTCAACGGTTCATCTCATGTTGTGTAGAGATCAGCTGGTTAATGGTAGTACAGGATCCGCCACTTGTCCTTACAGCCGAAACGTCATCTAAGTTTGACACAAACATGTTTAAGGACTATACTAAGCGAGGACCTTGTGTAGAATATGTCGTCTGGCCGGCCTTGCTCTTGCATGAAGGGGGGAGCGCTTTTGTCTAAAGGTGTTGCACAGGGATGTCCTCTCAAAACATAGATATTAAAACAATATTGTGTTCATGTGTAAAAATGTTACTTTTAAAATGAAAATAAATCTAGAAGTCATAGTTGAACATCTTCACGAACACAAATTAAATCTGTATTTTTGACAGCCGTTAACGTATTTAGTTGTCGCCAATATGTATCTAAAACATGCATTTCACTACTTCTGTATGCTTTTTATTGAAATATTTGATAGTTTAACTCTTATGCCTTTCTTTGTATTGTGCTACCCTCGAGACGACACGAATTATGTAGTATGCATGCCTTTGGCGCGCAATAAATGGCAGTTTTCAGTAATGTGAAAACGGTGTGATGCCATGAAATAAAATGTAGTCTTTGTTTGAAATATGGATATCTTTAGTTTTATATATATTTGAATTATTTTGCATGATTGTGTAATCCCAACACAAAAGTTCAAAAGAGAAATCAAAGTTACAATTTTGTTAAAGTTTGTTTCACCATTCACAGAATTATATATCACGCAATTGCATAACTTGACCATTAAGACTATATATTTTGTATCTGAAATTGCTTAAACAAATAAAATTTGGATTAAATCACTTGTCTGTTTTTCATTTGTTTGTGATTTTAAATACGCATACATACATGTATCATCGCGATACGGAGTATGGTACTATATAAATATTGTCGTCCAATGTGTCGATGAAGACGTAAATCTTAAGATGAAAATGTGTAGATAACATCTGATAATTCTGTCACAGCTTAACCCTGCTTTTTTTAAGATAAACAAATGTGTTAGGCGAATATGTGAAACCTGTCGTGATAGGGAAATTTTAAAACTTTAAAATATTAAACATATCTTTCAATATCTAAAACAAACTGTAAACAGTTATAGACCTTAATCGGTACTACATGTATAAACAATGGTTAATTGGCTCATAAGTTTAATTTTAAGTAATCTAATGACGAAAATTGTTTTAGCTACATTCATAATAGAGAACAAAAACACATATCTTCTTCAAATTTCCTATACACCAGTAAGTGTGTCTTTTAATTTTTATAAAGCAAAAAATAGCTAATGTATTCATTCTGTCTATCGACTTGAAATGGTAAGAAGTTAGCCAAGATTGTATCTATTTCCTTTAAACGGCCAGACAGAGACGCTAAATACAGTCCAACATCTCTAAACAACACCTCCGAAGAGCAAAAAACCCTCTACAAACACAGATGTTCTATTTCCAAGAACAAATTAACCTCCGCAGAGAAACAACCTCTCAACACCAAACAAAAATTGATATTCCCTTTGGTGTTGTTGTGGAGAGGTTGCACTGTACAGTGGAAGCTCCCTAAATGGACATATTCGAAACTTCCGGTTTGAAGTGATTTCCAGAGAATTTTTATCAGTTGGTGCCACTTAAGCCTTTGTGCAAGACATAAGACCTTTATGCAGTTGTTGACATGGTGAGTTGGAAACAACATGATATCCTGTAAATTAATGTAAAAAATATCAGAATGCAGATTTTTTCATAATCCTGTCTGTCTTTTGTTTAGTTAAGGTAGAACACAAGGATAATGACTGCCTGCATGATGCATATGTAATTTATGCAAAGTTCATGCATAAAAATGTATGTAAAACATTTCTGTCAAAATACTAAATATCAGAATGGTACACGATGGCATACTAGTCTATTATAAATCAAACTTGCTGAACTGTCCCTGACAAAGTATTTTGTATTAATCTTGGTATATTATGGGGAATTATGGGAAAATTTATCTTAGCATTGTATATGTATAATCTTATAAACGTTTTTCTAATCTAAGTAACACATGCAAATATAAATTTTACATGTATATCATTTTTTTCTTGGAATCAATGTATATGATAAGAGTCCAATATTTTGTTGTCTGCTTCTTTGCATGACATTTGACTGTCAGTCGTAGTGAAACGTACTAGTACATCTTCTCAAAGAAGTTTAAAGATATAAGAATGAACTCATAACAATTTATGTCTGGTTTCCAGAATTCAGAGGTTATGCTGTGAGAGAGCTCAGAAACAGAAAATGAAGAATGGAATAATCCAGTGCTACCACGAATGTCTGGTTTTAGTAATTCCTATTTGTAGCCAGTCTATCAAAAAACATCCACTGTAAAGTTAAATTACATTTTATCCTTTTGTGTGTAAAACTGCATTAAACGCGTGCTTTGCACATTGTATGTGAATAGTCAACATTTCATGAGTGCATGTGTTTATCAGATGATGCATGTATTTAACCTACTTTTATTATTATACTCTAGAGCGTCCGGTAGAAATTGACGTTTACAAGCGTTTAGTTACAAAGACTTATTTCCTTTATTAACACACAAAGGGAATTATACGTTTACGCAACTTCAAGGATCGGTAAATAACTTCATTCGACGCTTTTGAATACTCAAAATTATAGCTTTTATATCTTTGTTATTTAAAACTACTTTCGGTTTACCGTTGTTTACTGTTTTAAATGTGACGTGATATGTATTACAAGCACGTTTGAACTAGAGTTTTTGTAGTTTTGAACTAGATTTGTTCTAGCTACATTTTATTCTCTTTTGTTTAAGTGTTTCTATTTTAGCATCGTATTCAACGTTTCTTATACAAGCCGCAATAATCAACCTATCCAGGTTGAAGTGTAATATCGAAATGAATAAATAGATACACAACGATAAAACTGGCTTACATTCAATCTAATATGACTATATCAATATATGCATAGACAGACTGCAGGCTTTTTTTTAAAAAAAAAAAAAAAAAAAAAAAAAAAAAAAAAAAAAAAAAAAAAAACCCCCCCAAAAAAAAATTATAAAAAAAATTTTTTTTTTATAGTAGTTTGTTCACTATTTATCGTGAAGGAAGTAATGTAACTGTGTTTAAGTTTATGTTTATGCAAGTATTTGCAGCATAGAACTGTGCATAGATCATAAAGTGGTTAATCGAAACAAATATGAGCCGATGAGAAAAAATGTCCGATTTTTGTGGCGACTAATTATTCTTCTGCTGATTAGTTATATTTTCATGTGCTTTGAATCAAATGGCCAAATGAAAGGTGTGACAAAGTTATTTACCTATCATTAAATTATTATTCTAACGCATTACCGATGTAACGTCGTTTCTGATTGGTGACGTCGTTTAAATTTGCGACTATTAAATAACGTATATATAGTCGCAAAATTCAAACGGCGTTTTAATTATCGCATTTAGACACATTGTGCGTTAGAAAGGGATAACTATTTAATGATTTTGATATTTGCGACCGTATATACGGTTTTAATGGTCGCAAACAGTTTCAGCTCGGCTAACGCCGTCGCCGTTAAAAATATGTGCGACCATTAAAAACCGTATATACAGTCGCAAATATCAAAATTACAAAACAGTTATTCCTTTATTTTAAGTTTGAATCTTTTTTTTAAAGTTATTGAAGCCGTTCCACATCCTGTGAATCATTTTGCTTATAAAATCAAAATTCAACGGATTATGGTATTTTTTAGCTCACAGTATCCTATTGTTAGTTAGTTTATACTTAAATATTTTAGCCCGATTGTGAAGAAAGCTTATCGAGGCTTCCTGTAAAAAACAATACTGGTGTTATGTGAGGAGGTACGGTCGTGAGCCCAGTGGGGTTCATTTTAAGAAGAGTCAGAATGTGACCATAACAAAACACTTAAACTGACCGCATAATGTGCACTTTGAAATATATCTTACCGAAACGTGATTAGTTATTTCCGTCATTTCAGATAAGTAGGTAGGCTGTCTGAATAGAGTGACAGAAACCCAATACTAAAGAGCTAAACTAAATGATGATCACAAAAAACATGACCAGTTACTAAATTATGCTAATCTATAGGTGTTACTGATGTATCTCAATTTTGGACCCCAGTTTCACTATAACGGATTTAATTTAAATTTATTCCGCACGTGAGCTACGATGACTTTCACGAAACAAAAACTTTCTCCAACCAAGTAAAACTCCTCTTCAAAGAGCAAGGCTAATTCGAGAACGAGAGCAGACATTTTTATCAAATGGTTTAATTCTCCTTGATTAAAATATTTGACTTACGAAAGTGTCCGAAAACAATTACTGGGCACTTCCAGAAACGCATACATATATCTTTAAGGAGGCAGTATACGGTTTCAGACTGTTAGCGACGAATTGGCCAGGGTTAAATTTACAAATTAGAGGTAAAATGCAGATCCAAGTGCATGGTCTTGGTTGACAATATTTATACATGCTATATATGCATTTTCATTGTCAAGTATTGAGATTTAGTGATTTGATGAAAGTGAAACCAGTGACATTGACCTTGCAGTAGTGACGTAATGGCTGCCAAGTACGAAAGCATGTCTGTCTAGAATTAGCAGGGAATGCGAGTTTCATTTTGACAGGTACCCTTGGAGATTTGAAATTTTGAAAACACGGTATGGAATCCTTATAGCATGGAGCTTGTTTTCTTGATTTACAGTGTTTTAAGAGTCAGAAACAGTGTAGCAGTTGGTTTCATCAGTGTAGCAGAATTTTCAGTGGTAGTGTAAACATTAGCAAAATGTGTTATTTTGTCGTCAGCCATGATTTCGCGATATTTAAAAACACAGAATGCTGACTGGTGGATGAAGGTTTTGGTTTCGGACTGAAATTACTGGCATTTTTTATTGAGTCACACATGATCATGCTAAAAATGTACTACATTTGTTTCAGGTATGTGATTACAGTATTTGGGTTGTGGTTTTGAAAGTTGCGAGTCGAGTGTTGTGTGAAAAGCCAAGAAAACCGGAGTCTGCCTCCTAAAAGAGTCACATACAGCTACTAGTATTAACCAAGTATGACACTTAAAAACTATTTATGTTTACCGTAGATAGATATACAGTGAGCTGAAAAACTTGTTATAATTGGTGGGTTTTGGATTTTATAAGCAAAATGTTTCACTAACTTTCCTCGCGTGAACTTCACCTGGACAAGGTACGGCTTCAGAAACACTTTTGTTGATAAAGATACAAGCCTGTACTTCTTACATGCGGTTATTTGAAACATAATTTACTTTGAGAAAAAGAATCAGCCACCACAAAAAACCAACATTTATTCTCGCCAACTAACATTTGTCTCGATTAATGTAAACCAGAAACCACTTTACGATCTATACCCTGCTTTAGCGGTACCAAACTCCACTAATCAATTATATGCAATTTGAAATCCTTGTGAACCCCAACAAAACTTAAATATCTTAAAAAGTAATGCATTAATTTAATTAAAATTTTGTACAACCTTCTAAAACAACCTTACCAACTCTTACAGTAAAATCAGAATTTGAAATTCATAAATGTATACATCGCACTAAATGGCAAACCTTTAACAAGTCAATCAAAAAATTTCAAATTTATACACAGAGTTGGCAAAAGTGATTCAGTGCACTGTGCAATATTTTATTGAAATTGCATTAATATTTAAAGAGATATCTAAGGTTTTTGGGGGTTCACATGGAGCTGCAACTGCCTATAACATATCCAAATAGCTGAATTCCACGTGTTTCGGCTAATCACACATCGTTTTTAAAATCATTTTTATAATAATAATAAAATGATATCAAATAGTTGTGTAATAAGTTTCATTTGTTTTGCAATTCTCTATCCAAACAACATATTAAGTGTGATATCAATATCCGTACTGATGAATATACAATGTATCATATTATATCCAATAGTATTGGGTTTTACTTATGCCTGACAGAGAGTAACTATCTAAAGACAGATGGGACATCTGGTGTGCAACAACTATTTACCATGTCGCTCACATTGTTAGTATGATACAATAAATGACAAAACAAATCATATCCTCCTCCTTGTCAATCAAATTTAAGAGAATGTACTAATCATCAGTATTAAAAGTTTACAAACACATTGTTGAGGAAACCAAACCACAATCAGATTCAATGAATATGCTTTAAAGGTTTATAATTGGAATTTGGCCATGTAATAGATTTGTTCAAAACTTTAACATCTGATCATTTACACTTATTTATGTTCACTTAGCGCTTAATTCAAGTAAGATTTTCACTGGAGGTATTTTTAAAATTTGATTTCCCTATCCTGGTTGCCCAACCAAGATAGAGTTATTTTATCATAAGTAAAAATTTGATACACATACTTTGCCTGCAGAAAGATATAAATATAAGACCTAATATATTATATTTGTGAAATATTTGCATTAAATATTATATATTTAGATGGAATTCATTAGAAATTCAAGTTTGAAAAGATATTATTACCTCCCTTTACATATCTTGGGTGCGCACCCAAGATAGGTTGGCAATAATTCAATTCAGAGGCTACACGTAGGTTTAAAACTTGCATTTTAGTTCAGAATGTTAAGATATTTGTAAATCTATCCAATTAAAATGTAAAAGAAGAAATTATATTGAAATAAAAAAGAAATACTCAACGTTTTAAATACTTTCATATTAAAGGGGAGTAATAACAAAATTTCATAAAAGTTAATAAATGTAAATTTCTGATAGGGATCGAACTCAATGTAATTGGTCTTTTTGTTCATTAAATTAATCTCTAACAGAATAAACAAAAAGTAAAAATTGTCATAAAATGTTGCTTAAAAGTAATTGACACCTTTAATCTCTAAACAGTTATCTTTGTTTCAGTTTTAAAGTTGTGAGTATAATTATCAAGTGAACGGCCGATGGGTACCAGTAATTCCTTGAATAGGGATACAAATGACGAAGCACAGGCAATGCCTGATGACAGTAATTCCTTGAATAGGGATACAAATGACGAAGCACAGGCAATGCCTGATGACAGTAATTCCTTGAATAGGGATACAAATGACGAAGCACAGGCAATGCCTGATGAGCCACCGACAAAGAAAAGGAAGCTGGAAGATGATAGTAGTATTTCTGCTGGTGGTTCAGATGATGTTACACAATCGTTTGCGGAAAGAGATCAGGACACACTTTATTTACAGCCGAAAATCAAACGGTAGTTAATACGATGTTATTTTAACTTATCATATAATCTGAAGTTCACCTTTTAGCTACGAGCTTTATATTTTTCTCGTTGTTTTCCGATGCTTTACAATAAGCTAAAAGTACATTCACTGCTCAATGCTCGAAGAATGACTATGGTTAAAATATAAAATAAATTTACGAATTAATCTGTTGATTTTTTGGTCGTCTTGTTGAAGGTTTTTCAATTATAGATTTTGCAGGCCCAATGAAGCAACGGTAACAAAAGATGAATACAATGAGCTTGAACGCAAATACCAAGAAGAGAAAACAGCAAAAGATGAAGCTTTAAGAAGGTATAATATTATATTTCAATGGGTATATATGAATGGAGAGAAGAAGGAAGGAAGGAAGGTGAGGGGAGATGTAGAGAGGCCATGTGAGGTAAGTGGGTAGGTAGTGAGGGACCAAAGAAGGGAAGTAAATGTGGTTGGACGAAGGAAGGAAGTAAGGAATTATTTAACTAATTGATACCCGTTTTAGAAATATCTTAAAAGAAATAGTTTAGTTTATACTAATTTATTTATTCTCGATTGCGAAACGATTTCTTACAACTTATATTACTCGCTCTCGAGACTCATTCCAGATGAAATCAACCTCAAAGAGAGAGAAAGAGCCAATGTGGAATTATTAGTGTCTTGCCTAAGGACACTATCGACATGGCGATGGCGCTTCCACTGCGCCACGGTGGCTCCAAGAAAGAAATAGCTTAATTATATAAGAGAACAAATACTTTGCCTGTTCTACTACACGTATAGATGTATTTTATAGACTAAGTGCGATAACGTCCAGTAAGCTTCGTAACAACAGTAAAGACGTTACTGAACTAATGGAACGGAACAAGCCTACAAAAATAGCTGACAAGTTATCTGAGCTTTATAACAACCAGTGGCCTCTTGCCTACGACGCCTTAAAAAGGAAACGCATGAGTGAAGAAGACATCATTAGAGTACTACTTAAAGATATTCTTATGGTAATTGTTCTTTAAACATCTAGTGGCGAAGTTCTTAAATGAATTTTCAAACTATAAACACTCAACAATGTTTAGGTCAACATGTTTATCAATTAAGCTCAAAGTGTCTTGAGAACAACATCTTTATGGATTTTTTTTGTGCAAAGAAATAAAACTACTGAAGGACAATGGTACTGAAGATGTAAGAATTAATGCTGTTTATTTCGGAGCACGTTTATTGGAACACACATTACTATCGAAACTTATTTTCTTCTAGATATTACCAACGCATCGTGTTTCCGGGATTAGCATGTCACTGGGCTATCTTTAACGTTTACCGTGTTTAAATAAACTGTAATTTAGTTTACAAGCTGTATCTAAGCTATGCACAAATTGTGTTTTAAACTCTATTCTAATATGCCTATGGTATATTTCTATAGTCAATTCGAGTGCATTAATATGATTAAAGCACTCGGAAAAGAGGCGGGTTTCGGACTGGAAGTAGCTCCTTCCGACTTTTCTAATTTACTCCCGCGCACAAAAAAATATAGAAATGGAAATAATATAGTATAAATACATCAGTCGCATGAAAAAGTTTGTTTAAGAACCTTAATATTATTTTTGATTGCGTAAAGTAAGTCTTAGAATCCCTCACCTTGTTTTCCTTAAAAAGACCAAGAAATTCAGGATTACAGTCATACAATGTTTTGATTCCGGGAGACAAAACTATGAATGAAACGTTTACGTCATCACCTGACGTCATTACTCCACGTTAACGTTGTACAGTTCAATTAACGGTACGCTTTAAATCGATTGGCTGCTTTGTTAGGTTCTGAATCGACGTCTTCTGTAAATGTCAGTCAGGTATTTCTTTTTTGTTTTTTGTATTAGATGTTAACTAAAATGTTTGTATATTGTTATGTTTGATATCTTGAATGGTTGCCCTTGAATAGGGGAGTGAATCCAACCTACTATTTATACTGTTTTTCACTTACCGCCGAACTGAAAAAGGTTCGTAGTAGAACGATGTTTTAAAATCGGTTTAAGAATCGAAATAATCTATGGGAGTGCTTTATCAAATTGAAGCTTTCCGTCGGTTATGTGCCTGCGTATATTCACTCGGGCTTCGCCCTCGTGAATTCTCCGCCAGGCACTCCTCGGAGAAGCTTCATAAGCCCCCATAGATTTCTTAAATAAAGCAAACGTCTTTTTTTTCAGAAATCCTACAAATTGTGCAAGGTGATATCTACTGTGAATTACTTTGAGAAAGTCCAAAGATGCATTGAACTGCCACTCAAGGTTTGTATATATGTTGCACAAATACTTGGATTTAATAACTAAATACAAACCTAATCTGCTCATGTTAAATATATGTTTTTAGCAACTACTGATTATATTGTAAACGTATTTCAGATAAGAATTATACGAATTATACATTTATTTAAGTATTGCACAATGAATATTTTTTTTTTATTTTCAGAGAGAAATTCCAACAGCTTCGGTGTCAGTACTCCCGGACTATTTAAAGCAGCAAATCAAAGAGTTCCGAAAAGTAAGGGCTGTCCATGTGATAAAAGATCTCGAAAAGGTAATTCCTGTCTAATAGAATGAAAACCCTAGGAATTAATTATCAAACTGAATAGTTTAGATGATCAAATGGATAGCAAAAAATAACTAATAATATGTAAACTTTGCTTTAGAATGTACGCCAACTATTGTAGGGTTTATATACGAATTACTATGACCACGCTTTCCTTTTCTGTACGGCGTTTCACATTATTGTTATTTTGCGGCTGAAGCTCATTTTGCCGGGAAATCACTGTAACTGTTATGAGTTTAAGTCATACTAGGCCATAACTTTTCGAAAGAATGACTTCTAATACTTTAAACTGTACTTTTCATCGAAACCTCATAAATTATCCAAAACTTCCTTTCTAAGTTTAGCAGAAAAGGAATGTATTGCTGAACTGATTTGTTTCTTTAAAATCTGTATGTGTAATCAAATGCACATAAAAATATGATATGTACGTTTCATACATTGTACACGCCACTATAGTAGAGAAGTATTAATCAAATAACACTTGATTATTTTACTGTATACGCGTTATTTACAAATTCAACTAACTTCAATATATCAAATAACAGTTTTTTAATCTAGGTAACTTTAAGTGTCATGCCACATTCAAAATACGATTTGGAATAATTAACAACTTTTATTGGTCTTCCAAAACAAAAAGTTAAGATCATTTTTAAATAATGTAAGTAATTGCATTGTTTTTACATTCACTGATAGGCAATCAAGAACGAGCTGCAGTCACCATACAGCAAAGAAGAAGCAGTTAGTAAATATATTTCCGGATGTATAGAGATCAGCTGGCTGCTAGCAGTTCAAGATCCACCTCTTGTGCTCTCGACAGAAGCGCCATCAACGTTTGACGCAGAACTATTCAAATACTACACCAGACGAGGACAATACATAGAGCATGTTGTCTGGCCAGCTCTGTTCCTAAATAAAGGAGGCGCTCTTTTGACAAAGGGAGTTGCTCAAGGATGTGAACATTCATGTCGAAGATTTTGAACAATCTAACGACTCTAGAATTTAGGGTTAGCGTGATGAGGTTAAATGTGATTAAGATTTCTCAACTCTCCACTCGCTCTGCCCTTGAAAAGTCGATTTCTTTTGGTAGATAGTTTAAACGTATAAAATCATGCGGTCTTTTTAGATTGCGTTTCTTCTGCGACAAGAATTGTCGATAATAATAACAAAAATGCACTTTGGCCATAATGCATGCTTGTTTCAAGATAAATTTTCTTTTAAATGTTAAATTAATGCAAACATTTTAAGAGTCAAGTAAATTATAGGAGTGTTTCAGATATGAGCGGGAAATATTTGAAAAGGTATGTGCGAAATGTCCGTATTGTGACTGAACGTCAGGTCTTTTTGTATTGTGTTCCGTTAAAGCTGGCACGAAAGGACACGATAATGTGCGAGATATGTCATTGTTATGGAAAAACTAAATACAATTTGGTTAAGGATATTAATATTGTTTATACATTCTTTTGTTTATTGATCAAAAAACCGTTTGATCAAAAATGTTGTTTTATATTTTAAAAGATATGTTATTTATGTAACATTCCGATGTTATATTAAATCTGTCATGGTAAGTCAGAGAATATATCTAACCTTTAACTGATCTTAATGTTATACATGCCACTGAAATGTTAAATGATATAGGTAGTATTAATGGTATTGCATGCAATATTCCTGATCATTCTGTACTTGCATTGAATATAAATGTCATTCCGGGATATGTTCCCCTGCTACAAACGAGTCTACTCCAAGTTTTGATATATTTTACCTAACTAAAACACCAGCAATAAGCATTCATGCAACATTCATTTCTGTTATTGATTCACTTAAGCAAGGTTTAAGAACACAATCCCTACAGTAGTTGGTGCAATATTGTCAACTCTGAAACCTTACAAAATTTGTGGAATAATAAATTAACAGAAATGTGGAAAACTCTTCATGATGCGGAATGAGAGTGGTTGAAATGAACAATCCGGTCTCGTAAAAACATACTCAAACATAGATATGTATCTGTTAGAAAGATGTTTGACAGGGAAGTGCAGCGTTGTGAAAGATTGTACTGGTTCACGGTTCTGGTAAATATACTCCAAATACAGCTGTACAAGGTGAAATGGGTTGGAGTCCAATTATAGTAGACAAATATAAAAAAGGCTTGGTAGAGCTGTTTTCATGTTTCAGTATCTTAATATGATCACTTTAAGGCAGATTTAGCACTGTTTACCTAACTTTTACCCTGTGTAATTATTCATAATGCAGTAGTTTGTTATATCATCGTACACATAATATAAACACTATTCTGGTTTCATGGTAAATTTAACTGTTTCAGATTTAACCTGCAGACTGTAGATGTTGGAATATCACTCCTAAAATCTTGATCTGTAATTATGTTATTGAAGAAAATAATTAGGCATTTCAAATGTGACCCAAATCATTATGAGTGGTATATCATGCGATTCATTAGTGTACAGATTTTATAGTCTCCTATAATTCTATTGTAAGAATGACTATATGCAATGTTTTGATAAAGTGCAATGTATATGTTTGTATTGTACATTGATGAGACTTATATAAATAAAGTATATATAGTGATATTGTTTCACTGGTTCTCACCGGAATCGTTTTTTTTTGTTACGTTTGCAATTTTAAAAGTTTCTTTCCAGTCGTTGTAGGAACACAGGGTATTTTGGGAATTTTTCATGGTTCAAAATTGTGTAGTAGCCTTTCTTTGGACTTTATTAACTTCTCAACAATAAAGGTTGTTTTATATTTCATTCAATGCGTGCTATAAAAAAAGTCTTAATGTAATGCGTAGACATGGTTAAAAAGTTAACATTCAACAATGACTTGAACTGAGATACAGTATTAAGATTAACTTTATTGACGTGCCTTGCTTCCAATAGCAGAAACCATTTTGTTGTTTCAAAAGAAAGTAACAACTTCAATGACAGGTTTGTATTCTGTACTGACTTGTTTGCAACTATAATACTTCCATTATTCAATGTTTCAAATGGATCAGTAAATCTTTACACTAACGACGTGCAAAACTTCAACCTTTGATTTTTTTCCCAATCTTCCTGGAAAAGTGACTGAACACTACGATAATATTGGATTTGCTCTCAATAGCTTAGTGAGTTATTTCCCTTTAACGGACACAGGTAACTTTTATTTACATCCTGGTTAATGTATAACAGGAAAGTGGAAACCGAAACAACATTTACACAGTGCGTTACATTACGTTTGGTTATTGTACTATTTGATAAAGCAGTTTAAACGTGCATTTCATTAATGCTGGTTACCAAGGATACACTTACGTCAGGAAATCTTATATAACTATGACTGAATCATGTACCGACGTAAACATAAAAGTTCAAGTTTTAAAATAAAGTAGTGTACTTTCGATTTTGTTAATATACATGTATGTAGCAAAATTAAAGCTTAGCGAATGTTTGCTAAAGTCTTCCACAAATACATAATTATTAATTGCTTTTATTTTTCAGATGAGTGAGAGTTGAAGAACACAATGGGTACTTTTATGTCATATTTCACCGGCCGTTCGAATTATGATGAACCACCTGCAAAGAAGAGAAAACTGTCAGATGGTAGTAGCGTGCCTAGTGGCGACATTGAGCGTTTAAATCAAATGTGTCAGATAAAAGATCAACATGTACTACACTTACAGTCAGAAAATAAACGGTAAAAACTTAATTGTTATTTAAAACTTTCATAAAATAATTTGAAAACTATATATAAGTATGTCCTATTCTGATAATTTCACACGTGGGCTTCAGGCAACTATTGCGATGACTCATATTATTTACTTTCATGCACTGAAATTAAAGCAAATTATGTGGAAAGGTTTATATAAAAAATGAATGTAACAAAATGTGTTTGTTGAAATGTTGCTAGATGTAAACAATGCTAATTTACAAAGAAACAAACTATTTTTGTAGTCTCAGAGCAACACAGGATGATTATAACGGTCTCAAAAGAAAGTATGAAGAAGAGAAAAATGCCAAGGATGAAGCTTTGAGAAGGTAAAATCGAGAAAGTACATCAACACACATTAAACACAAACCTAAATATGCTATATCTGTTAAACACTAGTAACGCTCTGTTATTACAAGGATGGGTTAAATGATCGTGTCGTTTATATAGTAGTACTGGATAAACAATATTTAAACCAATTGCGTATATCACTATCGGTGAATTTCCACAACCTACTGTTTGGGTTTTATACCAGTAGCATTGACTGACAAACTATACGAATTACTCATTTCTTACTGTTCATAAATACAATGAAAATAACATGCATGTTAAATAGACTGGTTTACACACATGATTTTTTTGAACGAAAAATTTTGTGCTCTAATATAAAACTTGTCACTTTTGCTTTTTTAAGATTAAGTGTAATGGCTTCTAGCAAGCTTCGCGATAACAACCCAAACATCGCTGACCTTAGTGACCAAAACAGACCCACTAAAATAGCAGAGAGGATGTCAGAACTGTATGACAACCAGTGGACGGATGCTTACGACGCCCTAGTAGGGAAACGGCTAAATGAAGAAAACATAATCAAAGTACTAAGGGGCTTACTTATGGTAATAAATATAGCTTATTACATGGCAACTTTCATAAATATTAACCAAAGGGAGAATGAATGGATGAAGCCAACATTGTCTAATGCCTAGGATACTTTTTATACAGTTAGTTTCAGATAAGTAACATTCTAGGGATCTTATTATTAGTATAGCAATGCAGCCATGATTGTCTTTTAACAATAAAAACTAACGCTATAGAAAAGAGGTTTACATAAGCTATTAGGTTTCCTACTCAAATCTAACATACTCTTAATAGTAACTAACACTCTGACTGCATTTAAATTGATATTGTTTAAATCAATACACTGGCGCTAGTGTTTACTTTATGGATAAAATGATTTAAACTTGATATTGATTCTTTCTAAACATTTTCTAATTATACTCTTAAAATGAAATAAATTCTTTCTAAACAATTTCTTATTAAAAACTTGAATGTTTGTATCAGGATTCATACGAAGAGTGCAGGAGCATTGCAAGCTGCAACTACTTTGAGAAAGTTCAGCGCTGCATAGAACTACCGTTGTCCGCTCAGGTTTGTTAAAGTTCTTATTTACTGCTCAAGGTAACATAGAACGATTATAAATTTACCGGATTCGTGTATTTTCACCTTCGTTGAATATTCATCTGAAGTCAGAACATAACATCAAAATACTATGAAAATGACTAAATGTTTTGAAAACAAGATATATTTGTACTTATTTCACAATATGTTTTAAAACTTCTTAGGAAAGAAGGATACCAACGTCAAAGTCATCACTTCCGGACCAACTCAAACAACAGATTAAAGAATTCCGAAAATCCAGAGCATTACACGTGATCAAGGATGTTGAAAAGGTATATGTGAAATAATAGATTCTACGTAAAAGGGTTTGCCATGGTAAAACAGAACTGCTCAGCAATTGATTAACTTGTAGTTAAGTGTGCCTTTTTCACAAATAAATGTAAAACAGAGTAGCTATAGGATACCTCATTTGTTTATTTTTTGTTATCCTGCAGGCGATAAAAGAAAATCTAACTTCACGGCACAACAATGTAGAAGAAGTTCGGAAATATATCTCCGGTTGTGTGGAGCTTTCTTGGCTGATGGCTGTACAAGACCCACCTCTGGTACTCACTGCAATGTGCCCGTCAAAGTTTGACACGAAATGTTTTAAAGAATATACCAAGCGAGGACCATATGTAGACTATGTAGTCTGGCCAGCTATGTACCTGCACGAAAAAGGTCCTCTGTTGGCTAAAGGTGTTGCACAAGGCTGCGACCATCCACCTCGAAGACACTGAGACATAACACTTATTTCAGTGAAGTGTTTCACCGCTCAATTTCGTTGTACACAGAAATTTGCAAAACTGGATAGAAGTATTATAAAAAGTGGAATTATTGTTCATAAACCATTAAACATAAATGCGTTTATCATTTACCGAAAATATCAATACCCTGTGTTTGTTCTGTTTTTCTTGAATGTTCTTGGAAAGATTTCACTCTTTATTTTAATTTATTCAACCTTTTGCCGAAAGGACAGACTCGCAATAATTATTACATATCTAAATTCACGCTTATTCCAAAATATAACTTAACATATTTTTCTCTAGTAAAAAAATCAAGTTAAGAGCAATTTTACAATCGACTATAATAAATGTGGTTATGATGTTTGTAACAAGCATTCTTTCACAAAAAGGAGTAAGATCTGCAGAGATAGAGCTATGTCTCTTAGTTACTGTGCTTGCTCACACTAATAGCCCGTATCAATTTGTGAAGCATCAACGCAATCTCTTCAGCACGTTTTAGTTATGCTGCTCACAAAAGTGTGACGGAGAATGGATAGACGGACGGACAAAGCAGGGACTTCCGGGTTTTAATTACCTTTTATACCCGAGTTTTCTTTTGCCCATTTAGTTATGTTATTTAAAAGCTAAATCAGTGACGTGATATTTGTATTCAGTGTATTTGTACAACGCAAAAGTTTGCTACAGCCCAAATTGAATAAAGGCGAAATATCCAATTGCGCACCAGACTCTGTTTGAAGATAGTGCTTGAGTATAGCACTGTCTATGTCACAAGCTTTAGAATAAGATTACAAGTGTAGCCATTAAATTTCACGAAGTAAAGCTGTACTTAAACTATTTAATCCATATTACTGAACATACTCAGCCATCCTTACAGGCACGAATAAGACTATTAAAGTTATGTACATGAAGTTAGCCTCGCAGTCTCTTTAGCCACACAACGCTGTAAAATTGGTCCTGTACCTACTAGTATTCCCGCACACATCCCCTTGTAAGCGTGTATATCCGCGTCCATGTAAAGTAACCCTCGTGACCCTTTCCCCTCTCCCACAATCAATACATTTGAGGTCCCTGGTCACTCTCAATCCTTTTAGCCATGTAGGTAATATGAGCTAAAGACATTTCGGCTATGTAAAAAAATTAGATAGCTTAGCAATTAATCTGCGTCATAGTTCACTCTGGCAGCCTCTACTTACAACAATGTATCATAGTGCAAGACTCACCATCTCCGTGATGAAACAGCTAGCCTAATAAGTATTACATATGATCACCCCAGCGACATTTATTAATACATACACCAGAATAACACAAACGGGGCAAACTTTGTGTGAACATAGTGATATCAGGACACGAAGATCAGAGGGCTCAGGGAAAACGAGAGTGAAGCATGTTTTAAATTGCTTCGTTTTATTTGAGAAGTTTTGTGTATCATACCGATTCTCAAGTTTATGATATATTCTACTTATTAAATCAAATGTCAAAGAAGACGAATAAACAAATCCATTTTTGTCATTTTGCACAAAAAATCAATGTTTATAAAAGTTTCAAAACAAAGGGAAACTATTAAAGTCACATAAACAAATCATTTCTTGTAGCTGGTGGTCCTTACTCGTTTCCGTAGATATGTTAGTTTGAGGTCATATTTCGTAATAACGAAAATATATCTCATAGAAAAATATTGACAATTCGTACAAGCGATATGACATTTGATAATACAAAAATTAATTTAAGTACTAAGTTGTAACTGAAAAATTATATTTCATCTTCATGAATTTCGTTATTACGAGATGTGCACCATTTGTATTGCGAAATAGTGGTTCCAGAAGCAAAAGAATATTTTTAGTTTACGAATTATCATTCCGTTATAAGGAAATGTTATCGTATTTCCCTTCGCATTTATCTACATTTACAAAGTTAATGAAAGTCCTAGCTTATTCATCTTTCTAGATTTTCTGACGTGCTTAGGAATTTGATCGTTGTCCTGGTATATTTTACCAAACAACATATCGTCCACACGTGTATGTATATTAAACCCAAGCAAAAGTTCATATTAGATTGTTACTTAATGTTCGTTATATTTTTTATACATGTTTGATTGTTGCAATTTTTCACTTTTTGTCGCGAGCACCTGTCTGCACCATTTCGATATGTGGCGTGTGATATGTGCAGGTCGCTTTGTCCAGCCACAAACTTGTACATTTCACACCTCCTCCCGACGTTTTATAGCAAGTATCCGATGCAACTTAATTCGGAGGCCTTGAAACCGTACACCGTTATCAACTATTTGATTTTTTAAACATAAATCATTTTGGTTCGATTTATATTCATTCAATAAATTGTTTTTCATAACTGTGCTAACTAAGGTTTAAAGAATTGCTGTTTCTTAACAGTAAAAATATCGTTGTCGTCTTCTATAAGTCTTTAAGTCATCTTGCAATCCTACATGCATGTTGAAGGTTTGGCACTTTTATAAACATATCTAATACCTTCTCATTTCCTGGAATAGCTAGTCGCCATTATTCACCAAAAGAAAACTGTGTCGTGTCTTTCTTTTGTTTAACCTTAAACACTTATTTCAGTGGTACCAGAGTTTGAGTCCACCTAAGTAGTAAGTTTTGCGCTGTGTCCAACGTTTCTTATATCATTTGTCTTCTCTCGGCCCATTGCTGTTGTTGTTCTTCAATGGCTCCGAGTGTCTCCTGTGTGAGTTGTTCTGCTCGCCGGGTTAGCTCATTAATATGCTGCAGCTTCATGGTGTTGATGTCCATGTTATGGTGTTCAGCATGATAGAACAACGCATCAATTTCTCTCAGGTTGGGTTGAATAGTATTCATGTTAACTGTACCCTGTGAACGGCAAGAATGTGCTGAATGTCTAAAAGCGACCTGTATTTATAATCAAAGCGCTGAAGACGCTGGATTTGTTTGTGTATTCAAAATATTTGTCCTTTGTTTTGTTGTGACGGCTATTTCAGTCTGTAATCTTCATCAGTTGGTAATAAGATATGAACATAATGCAACAGTTATAAATCGTATTTTGGATCGAATTGTCTCTGTTTCTATTCCCGGTACATATAGACAGCAGGGATTTTCACGGTACTCAACAAAATGTTTTCACCTACAGTTTTACTGTCTAAAATCAGACACTGATCAAGCAGCTAGTTATACTAGTAGTTACGGCGCTTCGATAACACAAACGAGCAGGCAATAGCAGCGATCAATAAGGGGATCAATATATTGTGCGGACCGACAAAGTAATAATGCGTATCCATAATGCCACAATATACATTTAAAGAACGAATATGGTTGAGATCAGGAAATAACGATGTTCAAATGTTTTTCTGCAGTCATTGATATGTATTTTAACAAAATAGCTCATTCGATGCGTTTCAAGATAACGAGGCCTCAATCGAATATAGGGTAAATTGCCTTCTACTTAAAACAATCACAACCTATGAAATATAACAAATCTACCAAGATTAAAATGTTTAAACACATCGACATTAACGTATCCTAACACTTGTTTTCTGCTTAAGATGCTCACGCGTATTTCTAATACATGTAGGAACGCAGACTAGCTCGCGCCAGGTCCGCAGAATAAACATATCAGCAATACGGAAAGTTATAATTACGTCCCTTGCCTTGCATTGAATAAAATTTTTGAATGGATGGATATAATCGTAAAAAGAGAATGTGTAAACATGCGCGTAAATATTCCTGGCTGTTCAAAATATTTCATTCTTTAAAATGACGATCAGGGTTAGACATTTGTTGTTAAAGACAAAAGATATGTTTTCTTTCCACACAATGTTTAAGAAATGGCCGGCGGTTTAAGAAATCGGAACTGTTTCTATAGGGTGTATTTATATGGTAACTCGTCCCTTATTTTTACGCATCATTATAAAATGAAATACATTCGCGGTTCTTATTCGAAAACAGTTAACTTTAGTTATATTTACAAAATTAAGCTGATGCTGTATGAGTTTATAACATTATATATTTAAACAATACAACTTTCATGTCTGCAACGGCCATATGGTTTCAAATGAAGAATCATAATTTGGGAGTATATGCTGATTGACCTGCCGGAGCTACTTTCAGATTTGGTACTTAAGGAATAGGCTTCGGAAAACGGTAAGTAAATTTGTTTGTTACACAAACAATTAAAAATCTATCGAATTGACTTACTTTACTTATTTACTATGGTAAAATATTAGCCAATGATGACAAAGGAGACAATGGAGCATGAACCAATCAGCGCTGACTTTATAAAAGTCATGTTCGGTAAGTTATATTATGATAGATAAAAAATGATGCTAAGAAAAATGTTATAATTATGAAATATCTTCCGTTCCAGCGGTGTTAGTCGTTTAATAAACAATGATTTGGAGTACTGATACGCAGTTATTAGCCACGAAGGCCGAAGGCCTGAGTGGTTTATAACTGCGCATCAGTACGACATCGTTTATTAGACGATAACAACGCTGAAAAGTGTGTTATTTTGATTCTAACATGACCAGATATTACAAAAGGTGAATAAATGCAAAGCGTTATTTTCTACGAGAACGCTCATTTAACGTAATGCGGCGCAGTGTGACGTCATGTTTACAGCATATCGGTTCCCGCGTTGTTTATGGTTTAATATAACATAATGTTTCTACTCCTTGTATATATAGAGAGAGACAAAATCGTGAGTCATGTTATAGAATAAATGTAATAATAAATGTGATAATTGAAAAGGAGTTTAAACAAGTTTGTGTATGTGTTTTGGACTACATTTTTTCAAGACAATGGCTGAAGTTATTTCTTTCTTTATTATTTAGTAAAATATGGTAGAATCCATTACTACTTTTTTGGCTTTTTAAGATGACTACTTTGGTCGTAGTCAATGGGTTTACAGTACCACCCATGATGTCGCTCTTCCGTTTGCCTTTCGAACTGGGTTGCGGTGTCTGTCTTTAGAGGCTGCTGTTTAGTGTCCACCTTTAACACAACAGGGATAACCATTTTCTCTGTTGACAGTTTAAGAAAGCATTCTTTCTCCAGACGTTGTTTCTTATGGTGTAACTCTGGTGACGGTTGCTTCCAAATGATTGACATTTGTCTGGAGAAACAGCAGTTCTTTCCGTATCGACATGTCAATCTTGGACATGCTGGTATTAAAGTGACTCATGCTGGTATTGAAGGCACGCATCTCCTTCAAAATAATTTGTAGTATTTTGGCATCTGGCCCCTGCTGCTGTTGTTGTTGTTGATGATGATGATGATGGTAGGATGGTGCGGTCACGACTGTATAATTCTCCCATCTGGAATCTGTGCTGTATAATTCCCCTCTGGAATCTGTGCTGTATTTGCAGCTAACGTCAAAATATCCGAGAAGTCGTTTTCCATGATGTTGGCAGTACGCTGTGAACGGCAGGAATGCACTGAATGTCTAAAAATCGGTCTGTATTTATATGAGGTCATCGGATTGACCTACTTTTCTGGTACAGCAGTGGTAAAATATCAGCCAATGATGACAAAGAAATGAAGCATAAACCAATCAGCGTAGACCTTATAAAAGTTATACAAAATGTTAGAAGAGATACAGCAAAGGTAAGCAGAGCCACAACGACTGCGACTCCCTACCATCCCTCAGGTCGTGCGCACCATGGATTTACAGAAAGAGATGCAGTCTATACTACGGCGGGGTGACCTGTTGGAGTCAGAAAAAAATCAGTTGTATGGGGAAACGTTACAGAAATTTCAGCGGGCATATAAGAAAGTCGTACAGCCTCAGAGTCCGACTCTTACAACAGCAACAGCAACCGCTGCAGCAGCACCACCACCGACTACAGAAGAAAAAGATGAAGTCCCCACCACGATTCAAAATCGTATCATGGCTAGCGTACCCGTCACGATACAACGGAAAGCTAAATTACTTCTACATATGCTTAAGAGTCATCTCAACATGGGTTTGGACCGTCAGAGAGTGTTACAATGTCAAGACACACCCGTGGTAGGATATGATATCATTGATTTGGCCAATGATGTACTTTGCCATCGTAAGGGTTCGAAAC
The DNA here is from genome assembly GCA_022818135.1 of Saxidomus purpurata. Taxonomy (NCBI): domain Eukaryota; kingdom Metazoa; phylum Mollusca; class Bivalvia; order Venerida; family Veneridae; genus Saxidomus; species Saxidomus purpurata. Next base: position 37,919,277 of record JAFMSR010000008.1, on the reverse strand, counting down.
CCAAAGGATGGGAAAAGTTTGCTCAGGGACTCAAAGAGATCAATGTTCCCCAGAAAGTCGTGGGTAACAAGGAGCTATGGGGTTGGATACAGAAATCAGACTTCGAAAATAAGGAGAGTTGGGAGGCGGAGGCAGATGAACCAGACTTTTCACTGATGACACCGCCTCCAGCGGTTAAGAGACGGTATAAAACCAAGACCTCCACACCTTTGGCCTCACACTGGGAAGCTTGGCCCCTCTGTACAACAAAACAGGAAAGAGTTTAATTCAAGCTTTCAAGTTCATCATGAAAGAGCGAATACCACAGGCATTGCAAACGGTAAAGGATCTGATTAAAAAACAATGCATTTCAATTCTGTTTAAAAACAAGGACATTCACTTCTTCAGAACTGAGAATCCAGAGACGAAAGCCAGTAAAGTGAAACGATTTCAACGCAGATTGAAAACACGGATGTGGAAATATTTTACGCATAAGAATACCCGGAGGTACATTGATGTGTTGCATGTTTAAATCAGTATATGATACCAGAGATACCACGCTGGTCTGAAGCACAATAGCCACGGTTTGGCAGAGGCATAATAGTTCAAGCCAAGCTACCGATTCATCGACAGCGAACAGGCTAATCCACTTCACCCTTTATACAAATCCTTTCCCACCAGATAAGACATCAACACGGAACGCAACACCATTATATATATATTCCGAACACGTAATGTCGAAAAATGACTTTCAATTCCATTAATATAGATTTCCAGTCACCAATTATGCCATGTCTGTATACAGCATTTTTCACTTCCTTTAAAACTATGTATTTTTTACATTTATAATATTCTGTACTATCATATTTTGATTCAAACACAAGTTTCAGACATACTAACAGTTTTAATATGAAAGTAGAATCTGTTTCCCAAACAATGGGCCAAGACAATATTTCAAATATGTCTTCAGGGAGGCCGGATAAAAATCACATGCGTATGAAACTAAATCATAATCTTCCGTAATCCCATGGAGGTTTAAGACTTTCATTTTCTCTGAAAGTAAATTAAGATTATCTTAAAACATTTTGCAGTGTTAGCTTCAGCGCACAGTTTGATATGATGTAACAGCGCTGTCTTAATGTGATATGTTTTCATGCCTTTATATACTCTCCCGTAAAAATTTCTCTAAGGATACTCGTATAACTGTTGAATGAACTTAAGAGTGATAAAACAAAGTCTATGTTCATAGGGTGAAGATCTCAACACACGTATATCTGAAATACAATTAGATATTCTCCAACACTTTTTATGGAACTTGCTACAGCATTTTGGAAAGGCAAACATTTCATCTAAGGGCTGTTTCTCACACTTTCTATTGACAGAGAAACAAGCGAGTTTGCTTCATTTTCTATCTGTATAACAGGGTTCAAACCAAGCAATATTTGTTACATTTTCCTCTGAAATACCGAAGTCGGGATCAAAGTATGGCCTTTTTAGTCCTTTTTTGTACTTATCAAGTGAATAGAATATTACACGAATGCAGACATTTGTAACTTAAACCTCGACCACCGTTAACTTCAAGTGTCCCCGTGTTTGTTTCCACTGTGCATTTATCGCACTTACCCCACTGTTGAAATAATATATCATTTTCAAATTCGCTATAATCGAAAGTGAAACACTTACACAAACATGTAATCGACTCAAATATCTTCATTTTGAATTGTTCTATTACGTGTTCCGTGTTATTGTATGCTGAACAATTTGCATCAGAGCTAAACTGTACATGTCCATTGCATATTTTTTCATATACATGTGCACTGTCAATAACAGCTAAATAATCATATTCCATCTCTGGTTTATCTTCGTTGTATATACGGACCGCTTCATCTGACTTAATAACACTAAAGCATTTCCAAATTCTTGTTCCTTCAACCATACTGCCACATTGAATAAGTTTGCGAATTTTAATGTCATCAGATATCTTATTGAATTCACAAACAATCCTGTTAACAAACATCCCTATTTTTTATCTATGTCTTTCACTTCCTCGCTTGTATGATCAACATATAAGTATCGTTCCACCCAGTTACAAAAAGCCTCCATCTCACTTTCAATATACAATGTAACGATAGTATAAAATAGTAAAACTTTAGTAATCCTTACTTTAGCGATACGAATTCTTTATCATAAAAGTCGTTAAGTTTGCCTCTTAAAATAGAGGTTAAAAATTTAGAATATTTCTGAAAATATATAGCTTGGTCCGTTTGAGTAACCACGCTTAAAGAAGTTTTAAACACGACGAGATTAAACTTGTTCAATCTCTTGATCAAAACCAGTATCATTTACTAATATATACTGGTGTATGTAGACTGAAATACCATATCTGAAGGATTCCTCACTTCTCAAACACCCTGCAAACGCTAACAATGCTCTGATAATTCTCTGATTATTGATACTGTTTTCAAAACAACAGACCACAAGTCACTAATTCTTTCTTTACAGTTATCGTAAAAAGTTTACGTACAGCAGATTCTTATAGATTGTGACTAGCGTTGAATTAGTTGGCGACGACATACCATATAAATCGTGCCTCGATATAACACTATAATATAATTTCAACACAGCACTGAATGAATTTGAAGATTGAACCACAGAACGCAGTTATATACCGAAAATGAATGGCTTGGCCGGAAAGATGTCCCTTTTCTCCAAAAAATTACTCAAACCGAATAAAAACCCCTCTTATAACATTTGGAGGTACTGTCGGCTCGATCATCCTTCAATAGTTCTGGGATCCAGGTCACCTTATCGACCAATAATACCACAATATCAGGTAAATCATCTATATCGTTCGACAATAACTGAAAATAACATATTTGAACGTTAGCATACATTCATATAATAATTATACTGTTTATTATTATTATTTCTCCTCGCATATTATCATGTCTTGTCAGCCTCCATTCGTGGAATATTAAATTGATCAAAGTAAATATAGAAGCAGCCGCGCACGTTACCTATATAGTGCACATATAGTCTCCATGAACGACATATTCAACTTATCAAAGCAATTTAAGAAGCAGCCACGGCAATAATTAACATACGTAACCTATATAAGGCGCGTTAATTAAACTTAGCATATTAATACCATCACATTATAATTATTTACAAATTACATGTATCACATATTATCATGGCTTGTCAGCCTCCATGCATGGTATAGTAATACCATCACATTATAATTATTTACAAATTGCATGTATCACATATTATCATGGCTTGTCAGCCTCCATGCATGGTATAGTAATACCATCACATTATAATTATTTACAAATTGCATGTATCGCATATTATCATGGCTTGTCGCCTCCATGCATGGTATAGTAATACCATCACATTATAATTATTTACAAATTGCATGTATCGCATATTATCATGGCTTGTCAGCCTCCATGCATGGTATATTAATACCATCACAGAACAATTATTTACATTGCATGTATCACATATTATCATGGCTCATCGGCCTCCATACATCATGTTTTACTGTATTATTATGGCTTGTCGGCCTTCATAAATGGTATGTAAATACCAACACTTAATAATTATTCACAGTACAATATGATATGCATGTATCACATATTATCAAGGCTTGTCAGCCTAAACATTTAATTATATATGTCTAGCAATTTTTAAGGCAGCAACGCCTGAACAAATCTATTTTTAAATGCAAGTTTCGAAAATATCTACACCATTTTGACATAGTGTGTCATTTGCTTTATTTCTGATCTACAACATTGGAGATAAATAAACTGCCAAAATGTTGCCGAAAACCATAACGGTAAAATCAAAACACCGCTTACATTGTCTACTGTAACTGCAGTCGGAACTGTAACAATGGGCGGAACAAGCAAATCCAACTTGTCACCTCAAAATTCTGAAAATGTACCCCCACCTGAACATGATATTCACCTGCGCACTTTCGTTTGCATGATATACGCCATAGTAACATTGTCGCTTGTACAAGGCACCCTTACAATATGGAGAACACACATCACCGAATCTACGAATAGCCATCTATTCTGCTGTATTGAGCAGTGGGAATCCACCAGTGCAAGGAAATCTGAATTTATTTTATGGCTCAAACCATTGTACTACAATGTATCCATCGTTGACATCTGACTGTTCTGTTCTATTTAAACGAAATGCTGGATTAATGTTGTTACTAGGCAGCGATATTGAATCCAACCCTGGTCCTTTGCCAGATGAAAGTGAGCGACGCCTGCTGGACGCTATTAAAATCAGTGAAAGTAATGTAAGAGAAGAAATTAAGGTGGTGTTGTTGGAAATGAGCGATATGAAACATGAAATTAAAACTTTAAAAGACCAGCTTGAATCGTCTAAAACAGAAATGAGTTCAATCAAATTTGACCAACAGAACATTAAAGCAGATATAAATTATGTAAAGGATGAATTGACCGAAATTCGAGACATTAAAGAAAATATACAACTGGATGTGACCCATCTTCATGGAGATATGGAATTGAATAGCGACAAAGTTGAAGACATTGAGAAGAGAGTAGAGAAATTAGAGCGTGATTCCATAAAATCACATATGAGGATTTTCAACATGCCATTTGAAAAGAACAATGAAGAAAAGAGTCTTAAATCAGTGGTAATCGATAACGTTCTCAAAGTAGCAAGTCCGGAAGTTAAGTGGATACATGATGATATCAAGTTTGTTAAAGCTATCGGTGACATAAAAGATGGTAGACAACCGCTGACAATTGTGTCCTTTATGTATGAGGATGATAAACAGAATATATAGAGGTCGAGAGGTATTAAGAGCTAAAGGCACACGAGTTGGAGACGATGTAACACAGAACCAATGTGCAATGTTAAATAAAATTAAATCACAGGGTAAATGGGGATATTACTATCGGGGGGAGCTAAAGGTTGTGGAGAATCAAGACGTAGATAAAAGTAAATTTGGAAACAATGTGCTAGAACGAGTCGTGAGGAAAGCCAACAGACGTATTTTAAAGGAAAATACTGAAAGTCAAGAAGTCATGATTGTTGAGAGCTTATTGCCACTAAATAATGGTGCTTCTTCAGATGAAACTTTTTTTCTAATGATATATAGCATGATGGCCAAGGCCCAAGCTCTAAGGTTGTAAACATTGCTTGCTGGAATATTGATGGTCTGTCAAACAAAGTGTTGGATAGTGAAACTATTAGCTACCTATCTAGATTTGACATATTTTGTTTTTTAGAAACACGGATAGAAAATGAAGCAGATATATCTTTACAATTAAAAGGTTACGTTTCAATGTTCTGTCCAGCTGTAAGAAAGAATGTTAATGGAAGAGCTATGTCAGGGTTGATTGTTTTTATAAAACAAGATTTACATAGTTGCATCTCGCGTATAATTGTTGATTGTGAATTTGCAATGTTCTTTAAAATTAACAAACAGTTGTCATTGACTTGTAATTATCTCATACTATGTTTTGTGTATCTACCACCGGATTCATCGCCTTTTTATGTTGGTAGAGATTATAAAGGTATTGATCTATTAGAAAATGTTCTAATAGAAAATGATGTAGAAATATGTACAAATTTTGTATTAATGGGAGATTTGAATGCTAGAACAGGTAATCGTTGCGACTACTTCACTGTTAATGGAAATAGCAATTTAACCGATGAGGTGGCTAATATTCTGGAGGATTCTCACCAGATTGGTCGAGTTTCAATGGACTGTAGGGTGAATACATTTGGTACAAAACTGCTTGACTTTTGTAAAACAAATGCACTTCGAATTGCAAATGGAAGACGTTTTGATGATAAATGCGGTGAATACACTTACATAGGTCATCGTGGATGTAGCGTTATTGATTACTTAATATGTTCAGATGACAGTTTTAGTAAGATAAGCTTTTTCAAAATTGATAATAGGACGGAATCATGTCATATGCCAATCATATTTAGTTACAATTTAAACAATCATATTTAGTTACAATTTAAATGCTACCCCAACCGTGAATACATGTACAGTAACATGTCATCAGGAAAGATTCAAATATGTTTTTGATGAAGCAAGGACAGAACTTTTTAAGAAAGAGGTGTGTAGCAAATTCGATGAAGTATTTGTTAAAGAGTACTGTAAGAAGTTAAGTAACAGCCTAAACGATGTGTCATCGCTAGTTGAGATTTTAACTGATCGACTACGCTTATGTGGTCAGCCTTGCTTAGTCCGAAAAAAAGTGTTCAACATTGCAAATCGCTGAAATATCATAAAAATAAAGCATTGGGAAACTTTAGGCGTCAGAGAGCTGATTCAAATTTAGAAGAATATCTACATGCGAAAAGGCAGTTTCAGGAATATTGTCATAAACAGAAGCAAAGTTATGAAGACAAACAGTTAAGTGACCTAATTGGTCATGTTGCTGATGCAAAATCCTTCTGGTCAAAACTGAGGCATATGACAGGTGAAACAAGGGTGGAAGAAACCATCACTATTGAGCGTTGGAAAGAGCACTTTGAGCAACTTTTCAATATCGAGACCAATGCAGATAATGTTATACCGGAGTTGTTGGAATTCCAGGATGGCGATGAAATAACTGATGAAATATTTAATGGGGAGATAACTGAGGATGAAGTTGCGAGAGCGATTAAATCGATGAAACGGGGCAAAAGTTGTGGTAAAGACGATCTCATTCCTGAATTTTTCTAGAGAGCATTTTTGTACTCATTGCGCCCATAACAAAGTTATTTAATAGAATATTTAATGATGGTGCCTATCCTGAGCAATGGTGCGAATCAATCATTATACCTATACACAAAAAGGGAGACAAGGGCTCACCAAACAATTATAGAGGAATATCCCTTCAAAATGTTCTTGGTAAGATATATACTGGAGTGATATGCAGGCGATTAACATTTTACGTAAACATTTATGATAAAATAGGTGAGCCACAAGCAGGATTTAGGGAAGATTATAGAACCATTGACAATGCTTTTGTTTTGCATGCTCTTATAAATAAACAGTTGTCAAAGAAGGGGGGAAAGTTATATGTCGCGTACGTGGACTTTATGAAAGCATTTGACTTTATAGATAGACCAAAATTGTTTCAGGTACTAGTTTCAAATGGTGTTAATGGAAAACTTTTTAATAATAAAATACATGTATGCAGTGGTCAAAGCAAGTGTAGGCGGAACACATGGTGAACTATCTGAAAGTTTTAATTGTCCACTTGGTTTGAAACAAGGGTGTTCCGGAAGTCCAATCATGTTCATTTTATTCATTAATGAATTTTTGAAGGTGTTACAAGAATCCGGATGTCGAGGAATACAATTATTTCCCCACACCACTGAAGTCAATTCCTTATTATTTGCTGATGATGTAGCTTTGACGGCGGATACTGTTATAGGATTACAGCGATTGCTCAATGTATTGAGTGCCTTTTGTGATGAATACAAGTTGTGTGTAAACATTAAACAGACTGAAATCGTGGTCTATACAAATGGTGGAAATACTTCAAGGGTAGAAAAATGGATGTATAAGAATGAGCCAGTCGAAGTTGTACAAAGCTTTTCATACGTCGGGGTGTTACTCACAAGTCAGCTCTCACTGCCTAAAATGGCTGGAGAACAGGCATTGAAGTCTAAAAGAGTTCTTATGCATCTATTAACAAAATTATATAAATATGGTCAGTTGTCTAAAGATGCGTATTTTAAAATCTTTGACACAAAAATCTTACCAGTGTTGTTGTATGGCTCAGAACTTTGGGGAACAACTAAATTGTATACTGTAGAGCAAATTCAGATTTATGCCTGCAAAAGGTATGTGTGTTCCACAAAAAACGTCTAATGCTGCTGTAGTAGGGGAGTGCGGAAGATACCCAATTTTTGTTTCTGCGGCAAAACGAACAATTAAATATTGGTTACGCATTCTAAAATTGACTCAACATAGGTATGTTCGTAAAGCATATGAAATGATGTATATTTCTGATCAGACTGGTCAAAAGAACTGGGTATCTGGTGTAAAGAAGTTATTGATGCATTCAGGTTTAGGATATGTGTGGGTAGATCAATGAGTAACCAATGAAATATTATTTCTTCAAACTTTCAAGCAAAGATTGACTGATCAGTATATGCAGGAGTGGTCAGCAACTGTTAGAGACAGAGGAAAACTTTGTACTTATGTTTTGTTCAAAGCAAACTTTGAACATGAATCCCATTTGAACTGTGTATTTGTTAAAAAATTCAGACATGCCCTTTCAAAATTGAGATGTTCCTCACATAATCTTGACATAGAAAGAGGAAGATATGAAAATACACCAAGGGAAGAACGTATTTGTAGATTGTGCCACTGTGAAGTAGAGACTGAATACCATTTCGTACTTAAGTGTCGTTGTTATAATGACCTTAGAGCACAATACATACCAAATAAGTTCTATACAGATGCCAATATACACAAATTCATTGTACTAATGGCAAACAAAAATGTAAATATATTAGTCAACTTAGCAAAGTATGTTTGGTACGCATTTAAACATAGAACGGAGTTGTTGGATACTTAATTGATAAAGAGTAGTAGCTGTATAAGTATCTGTTAAACAGAGAAATTGTATTATAAGCAAATGTGCCTATATATTTCCTAAATATAACATTGCGCGTCAGTATCTAGTTGGTATGTTTACTTAACAATATGTCCAGTATAACTGTTATTACATAAAATTTATGTCTCATATATTACGAGTATAATGTAGTATACATAAAATAGTATTGTTATTATTACAAATATAGTGTAATTAAAACTGGTATTATATTGTTAATATTATAGGTATACTGTAACTAAGAACTGGTATTCTTAATATTATTTTATACTGTAAATAAAAAACTGGTATGAATAATACTATTAGTATACTGTATATAAAAAAATGGTTTTGTTGTTAAAGCAATTAAAACTGGTATTGTTAATACTATAAGTATACTGTACTTAAAACTGGTATTGGTGATATTATACTGTAGTTAAAACTTGTATTGATAATATTATAAGTATACTTAAATTAACAACTAGTATTGTATTGTTAGTACTGCACTTAAAGACTGGTATTGGTTATATGATCATACTGAGATTAAAAACTTGTATTGCTATAACTATAAGTAATACTGTAAACTGTATTTAAAACTGGTATTGTTTATAAGTATAATGTAACTAATAACTAGTACTTGGTAATATTACAAGTAAACTGAAATTAACTACTGGTATTGTCAATATAACAATATTACCGTAATCAAACATTGGTATTGTTAATGTTATAAGAATTCTGTAATTAGAAATGATATTGTAAATGTCGCAAGGAAATAACTGGTATGGTTAATATTATAAGAATACTGTACTTATTTATTGTATTGTAAATTTTCTCTTGATAAGGCTATACATCACACAACGCAAATGTATATAAAGTATATGGTACCATATGTTGTTATGGGCTGGTGGCCTTAAGACAAATAAAATGTTTAAGTTTGAGTTTGAGTTTGAGCTTCATTCCATAACTGGGAATAAAATATAGATTAACTTGTATTTGATGGAAATATATATGAATTATTATTATTGCACTTTATTCTATGGAAAGACAATATCCCCAGTCATCCACATTTTGCGCTTCCATCAAGTTCATTAATTAGTTCTAAAATTTGCCTATCCGCCACACCACACGCATAGATTAATTCCAATTGTCTGATTTATACGTCCGGTCTCACATTTTACCGGTTAAGAGTGGCCGCAATACCCCATACTGCCTTGATAGAAAACAAAAGACAAATGTGGTTTTATTAGAAAAGTTAGTTGAATTCATATGCTTTTGTGGAAGCTACATTGTTTTGTCAGTCTGGGGTCACACCTCTAGATCTGTTCTATGTGTATGATATACTGATTTTAAAAACAGTAATACAAAAATGATATAAAGTATGCTTCGAAGAAAGATTTGAATGCGCACATATTTCCTTTAATAGCGTCAATTCTTTTTCAACTGTGTGAATGTTGTAATCCGCGCTCTACATACGCTAGGATAATCATCATTTGAAAATTAAAACATATATCGCCATATGAATGTTCGGCTATAGGTTTTATCAGCACAACTACAGAAACCAAAATATTTTTAGAAAAACAAAAAGAATAGCAGTTTTATGGATATTTATTTTTGATGGCAATTTATGTCCATGGCTGCTTCATATAGTTAATAGCAATATTTTTCAGAGCAAACAAACAATGGTGAAGCAAAATGGGCAGCCTCCAAAACACTATTATACTAAGTTTATCACCTAAAAGCATGGACAGTTTGGTGATCAGATACTGATTAATGAAATTGTTAAAAATTGTGAGGCGTCTGAAATTCACTTACAACGGGCAGCCTCCAAACACACCATACAAACCAAGTTTATCACCAAACAAGTAATATCTTTAAAAAAGAAGATGGTCGACGTAGGTGACGTAATAAACACATTTTGTGTTTCAGAGGGCTCCCGGGCAGTGCATGGCTTATTCCGGTACCGAAACGCTAGCCAATAATCAATGACGCTAGATGTCCGGCCCCGGACAACACCTCGTTGAATACAAAAGTTGATCTTCGTACTGTCCAGAAACCTTGACATAACGTGTTCTGTTTTTTCTTTTTTTGCAACATGATTTATTATAAATAACTATAATATAAAAAAATATACACAGTTTGTGTTTAAGACGGCTCCTGGGCAGTACACTGCTTATTCCGGTACCGAAACGCTAGCCAATAATTTGCAGATTCTGATTGGTCACATTATAACGAAGTTGGTTAGCAACGCGTCCATACCAACGGAAGTTCAAATCAAAAGTATACGACTACGTCGAAAAAACGTGGACAATTTTGAAAAACACTTATCACCGTGTGTTACTGACGGTTTACAGATACTGCGTACTTAATAAAATAAAATATCAGTCTCTGAATTGACCGTGCCCGTATTCTGTCACATACTGTCACTCTTGCAACAATCAAATACCATGCCACTAAAGTCTTTTGAGAATCGTCTCCAACAATTTACAAACATGTTCTACCATGCAACCATGACGTTGACTATGTAAAACGTTCATGTTGCCAGTACATACTGTATGGTTTTGTAGAATAAGGCCTGAAATAGTAAACTTTTCGGCAGTAATTTGTTCAGTATAAAAAGTTCAGAATATAGTTCTAAAACATAATGGGATGGAGGGTGGGTGAGTTGGAAAAGAAAAAATGAAAAGAAATGCTTCTCTGCAGTTGAAATCAACTTTTTGGACCGTCTATGACACTGCCCTATTTTACTGCTTCTTCAGACTCAATCCTTTCAACGATTTATAAATTACCAAGTGACCGTGGAAAAAAAGCAACATACTGTAATTTACGGACAATAGGCCGCTTCATTTTATTTATCGTGCCCCTATATTCTTTTCGATTTCAGAAAATTTCAGGTAGTTCGCAGGACATTATTTTTCACCAAAATCTGAGGGCGAGCAGCTTTTAAAACGTAGCAAAGCTGGTGTATTCAATAAACAACAAAGAATACCCTTTTAATCTTAGAAATAACTGTTAAAAGTCATTTACAGTTTGCTCTACTTTCCAATCCAATTAAATGCCCTTGTTTCATTCAAAAAAGCTTATTGTATTCTCAATATCATATTGACTCAATATCTCCAATATGAAAATAATTATTTCACTTATTTTCCAATAAGTGAGACCGTGACATCACAGAGCTAAGCTCCGTCCTTAATCTCTATATATTTCAATACAAATATTGCCTGTAGATGGGAAAACTGTAAGCCGGTTATAGGTCCATATTATAGGAATAAAAAAACTTATTGCATCGGTTCTCTGACGCTCCCTTGCAATAAATTTGTTTATTCCTGTAACACACTAGGTAACCGGCTATGTTCGGCGCAGGATGCAATGTTCGGCGCAGGATGAATGGGTTGATTTATAAAGCTTTAGTGGGGTAAGTATTTTCCTCATTTTGGTCTATAAAAACAAATATTCGGTAAAATCACCTCACGTGCCTTATCATATAAGAAATGAGGTTTCCAAAGTCGATCTAAGATCCTGAAAAGATGTTATTTTAAAGTAAAACGGCGAGGTTAAATGTTCAAACTTAATGGTAATTTTGACAATTTTAAAGTTTATGGCCACATATCTTTAAAAATATTACAAAACAAAGACAATTTCCTGATGTACTATATTTTTTAACCTTTTTCCTATCATCCATCCATTCTATAATGTCAAAATCGTTGTTGTAATGGAGATTTTTAAGTTTGAAATACACCGTATATACGAAAAAAGGCGATGTTTGGCGCAGGATGAAAATTTTTAGGCGATGTTCGGGAGCAGGTTATTGTATACTTAATCTCAGATAGAGCAATGGTCTTTTTCTGAAGCTGTCAAGTAAATTTTGGATAGTTGATAGACGCTGTTGTATATATTGAACCTTTTAGTATACGATTAACTGGTTTACAACTTCAGGTCTAGGCGGGTAATATAGGCGGTTAATATATTCCCATATACCACTTCAAAAACAAAATAACATATAATATTAAAACATAAACCACCGATATGGGTGTCTATTTACATCATATGTTACAAGTATATAAAGTATTTTATTTCACACACATAGTTGTAATTTACGAGGATTGTTCAAATGTGAATGCAGTATTGTACTCAACACTGTTAAATGACCTCTTTATTTCACACCATAATGAAAAATGACCGGAAAACTACATATTTCCGCGCATTTACTGGTGATAGATAAAGTGAATCTAACATGTTCATGAGTTGTGGATAAGGAAATCCCACCCGAGGGTTGAGATACGTCCAAAAACGAGGCTCTGTCGAGTTTTTTGGACGTATCTCAACCCTCGGGGTGGGATTTCCTTTTCTCACTTACCGGACAGAAAAATCTCTATTTTTAGCAGTGGTGGAAAATCTTATCTCACATAGGGTTATCCCACACTCCGCGTGCACATCACATAAAAATCGAAAAATGACTGTCAAAGTTTTATTTTTGTAATAAACATAGGGTTATGGGTATTCATTTTCTTAGTTAGATCATTTTCTACCCATCTATAGCAGTTTTGAAGTAAAATTCAAGAAAAAGTTGATTTTCATTTTTTCATCCCCATCCTGTATTTACTGCAGTACACTTATTTTTTCTTACTTGTGTGAAAATGCGATTCAAACGGTGAGAAAATAAATCTACCATGTCCATTGAGTTGTGGATAAGGAAATCCCATCTTCGGGTTGAGATATGTCCAAAAAACCTCGGCAGAGCCTCGTTTTTGAGACGTATCTCAACCCGAGGGTGGGATTTCCTTATCCACAACTCATGAACATGTTAGATTCTCTATTTCTCACCTATGAGATACATATTTCCGCGCATTTACCCATGTGAGATAAAGATTCACTTTATCTGCCGGACTATTTTTACGTTAATTGTAAGCAGACATAAAAATCGAAAAATGACTGTAAAATTGTTATTTTTGAAATAAACATAGGGTTGTTGGTATTCATTTTCTTAGTTAGATCATTTTCTATCCATCTATAGCAGTTTTGAAGTAAAATTCGAGAAAAAGTTGATTTTCATTCTTTCATCCCAATCCTGTATTTGCACTTATTCCTTCTTACTTGTGTGAAAATGGGATTTAAACGGTGAGAAAATAAATCTACCATGTCCATTGAGTTGTGGATAAGGAAATACCACCTTCGGGTTGAGATACGTCCAAACAACTCGGCAGAGCCTAGTTTTTGGACGTATCTCAACCCGAGGGTGGGATTTCCTTATCCACAACTCATGAACATGTTAGATTCACTTTATCCACAAGTTGTTGTCATGATTAGTTATGCAATTATATGCTAATTAAATAATGCCACAAATTCTATCACGATCCACAACTTTTCGTATATAGATATAGATGAAAAGAAGTTATACATTATTTTTCGATAAAATACAATCGCATTCCGTGCTTGAAAGTTGCAATGGAATGTTGCTACGCGTTGAACATAATTCGTGGTATTTTTCAAAGACAATTACTACGCATGCGAAGTCCAGACTGTATTTATTAAACTATAAAATACAAGGACACATTTATTATTTCTTAAACAATATGCTGTTCTCAGAAACTGATCTGGATGGAATCAAAGATTATTAAATCACACATTGAAAAGAAATGCCCGGTAAAAATTAAAGACAGTTTTTAGCTCAGTGTCTTAAAACTATAAACATCTTGCCATACAACTTTGCATATTGCATGAATCGTTTCTGTATATAATGAACGTATATTGGGTAAATCCTATCTCTTTCATTTTCTGCACATATAGCTACTAAGTATGGTACCATCTGTGTTTTTGTGTACAAGTATTTACGTTTTTGCAATATATGATTAAAACAAATTAAACTAATGTCTGCTATATTAGGAAAACTATCGATCAAATTTCTTGGTCCTAATATTAGTGGCACTCATTATCAATTCATTTGTCATCTTTGATATCCCCAGTAGTTGTTATCTCACTTATATTTAATATTATTTATAAATGTTTGCATAATATCAGAGATAAGCATTATGTCGTATAAACTTTATTTGTTGTCCATCTTTTCCAAATCATCCATATCCGCTAGTCATCAGATTTGAAAATTAATGAAAACTTTTGTTAGTTTATTAACTCCACTCAGCAATCAGTTTGAAATAATTATTTTTTCTGAAATGCAGATTGAAAATGAGAAGTAGGAATGATAAATGCGAGGTGGGTCAGGCATTGGGTAATCATCAAAAATAATCATAATGAAAAGTAATCGATTAATATTTCTAAGGATCAGGCTTTATCATTAATCATGCTCTTTTCTGATTACTTTAATCATAATTTAATCGAGTACAACCAAACATGTGCTGTATTCATGATTATTTTATGATTATTTTGAGATTATATACATTGATTTTGTACTTATGGACATTTACATAATTTGATATTTATAAGAAAATATATTGACTGACACTTCCATTGCACGCATAGTTCTCACTTATTCATGGCTTATTAAGCTGTCACCTGGTGGGTATCACATCTGCTGACAGTCGAGCAAAAGTGCACCCGAGTCCGAACAGCCAAACACTTTTTATCAAGGCAGTCTAAAAGACAGTTGTGTACATATAGTAGTAATTGACCCGAGTTACTTCCCCTTATTTTCAATCCACCATTTGCAATTTAAAGAAAAAGCAGAAAATTACTAGTATTAAGATCTACTTACAGGGGTATATTGTATTTTACATGTAAGCTATAGCGCTGATATTAATGTAGTAAGAGTTAACCTGACACCCCCATTCATATATGCATTTGTTAAAATGGGTTAATCTAATGAATGAGATGTTCCATATTACATTCATATAAATGAGGGCACATTGCGTTTGGGTCAAGTCAAGGAGAGTACTGGTACGTCCCAGGAAAGATTGTTAAGTAAACTGTCCACTTGCCATTACCACGGAAACTATATTCCTGCAGGTGCGTAGGTGATTGCTAGGACTTTAGGACAATAATATTACTGCAACCATATATCTCGCCCGGAGATTGATGTAGGTATGTTAGCTAGCAGCCTGGGTCGTAGTGGTATAGTGCAGTGTAGCGTTTGTAAGACAGAGTTTCACGTGTTGGAGATATTTTCTCACGGATGCGTTGGTGTCCGAAGAGGCATTTAAATTGCTAGGACTTTAGGACAATAATATTACTGAAACCATATATCTCGCGGGTACTTCGACGTCCGGAGATGGATGTAGGTATATTAGCTAGCAGTCTGGGTCGTAGAGGAATAGAATTGTAAAGTGTTTGTAACACGAAGTGTAATGGTGTTGGAAAGGTTTTCTCGCGGGTACTTCGGCGTCCGGAGAAACATACACTATTGTAAAGGTTACGGTTGAAATAGGTTCGTACAGTTGTGATAGATAGATAGATAGCTTCAATTCCCGCCCGGGAGGAGAGGTTTATCTTAGGGCATAGGAAAGAGAGAGACACTTGAGTTTAGTTGGTTGATATATAACTTTAATTCCTGCGGGTACTTCGGCGCCCATGGAAGTGAAGTTTGATATCATAGGAGCTTAGGACAGTGTAATATTTATAGTTTAATTTTAATTTAATACATAATTATTGAGAGTAACCAATCATTTCTCATAATCATTTGTATATAATCAATAGGCAAGTAGCCTGAGGAAAATTATATTTATAAGTGTAAAGTAGCTCGCATTGAACAGTTTAACTAAGAATCGACCGCTCGGATATCAAATAAAAAAGAGTAAAACGTTACAGCTGTATCTACAGCCACAAATAGATGCATTGAAGTAATTAATGTTACTAAGTCTAGTTTTCTCTAGGTACATAACGTGGATTTCTAAAAGGCAAAGCAAATGAAGTCTTCCATATGCAGTTAAAAGTGTGATCTAACCATTACAATTGTATTTGATTTCCAGTGCCATGAGCATAGGTTCTGCATATCATCTCGATGATGGAAACGTTTGGCCAGAGTTTCATTCAGATCCATCAAGCGGTTTACGTGATATTGAGACACAAATTCAAGACTCAAACGTAAGACTTTAAATTGTGTCCTTGACCTTGAGCCAGTGTGACCTGATCATGGGTTTAACACATTGTCTCGATGAGGTGATCATTTGACTGGATTTTCATTAAAATCCTTCTAAGAGCTCAGGAGATTCTGAGCGGACATACTCAAATCTTTGACCTTAAGTTGTGACTTTGAGTCGGCATGGCAAGATCATGTGTTCTGCACATTAACTTGATGAGATAAACATTTGACCACCGTTTCATCAAAATCCATCGAAGGATTTAAGGAGAAATGGAGAGGATAGGAAATTCTGCACTCAAACCTTTGACCTTAAGTTGTGATCATGACCTTAACCTTACATGACCAGATAATGGGTTTCGCTCATCGTGTTGAAATAGTGAACATTTAAATTTCATAAAAATATTTCAATGCGTGAAGGAGATATAACGAACACGATATTCAAGACTCAAACGTTTGACCTTAAGTTTTTACCTTTACCCAGCATGACCGACTCATAGGTTTGGCATATTCTCTTGATGAGCTTAAGATTTGACATGGGTATGATCAAAATTTATCAAGGGGTTATAGAGATATGGAGCGGACAGGAAATGTTAAACTCAAATCTTTGACCTTAAGTTGTGATCTTGAACTTGAGCCAGCGTTACCGGTTTAATAATAATTAAATGTTTATATCCATCACCATATTCAGCGCTCGGAGGATATAAACCACGAGTCGATAAAGTATCGTATGGTATTCATGCGTTTCAACTGGTTTAACAGCTATCTTGAGGTAATTGTTTTGTACATAGTTTATTTAAGTTGGGGACTTGCTTCGATAAACATTCGCGGCAACAAAAAGCAAACAACTTTATGTGCTTCATCTCTGTATTTATAATTAATTGGAAAGTCAATACCAGGGACTGAGCGATACGTCGTGTAAGACAGGGTTGACGGTTTCATTTAAAAAGAAGAAACTGCAAACTGCACGTGTTGAGGTACATTTAAGTTAGTTTGTTTTCTTTGTTTTTGTTTCATTTTCTTTTTCAAAATGATAGTTTTTGTATGTCAAAGTTCGATTTGTTTTTAAAAAGTACAAATAAACTCATTCTCTTTTATGTATCCTTCAGATTCTCGAAATATTAAACAAAATGAAAAGCACATTTTAGGGTTTTGAAGTTATATATGCTTAACAATAGTTTATTGGTCTATGTCTGGCCCTTTGCTGCCAGAAATTATGACTCGTTGTCTTCCTTACATGCTAGAGAAAATCTAAAAATACTCTGTAATGAAGCCAATTTACCCTAGATTTATCAAGACATGTGATATGGTAAAGCATGTGGGCCAAGTTCTATTAAGAAAAATTACGTTTGCAATATATATGGTTATTTAATGCACAACGTAGAATATCCCGTTTACGTATATAAGAAAATAATTATATCTATCGCAAATAAGCAAAACTGCTTTAAAGGGTGGTAATCTTATTCTATAAATTTAATGCATTTACTAAAAACAAAGATCAGTCAATCTGGAGTGATATGTCTGCGTCTCTTTAACACCAATGAACACATAGATTCCCGTCACAGTATAAACTTCTAACACACCACCCGTTTTTTTTTTCCCTTCTTTATTAAATTATCAAACCGTGCAATATCCGCCACCATATTTTAGCTATCGGTGCACGACAGCTTTCATGTCTTGCATTTATGAAGACACTGGGTATGATGCATGCCTCAATGTTTTGGCTCATACTCGGACTTTGTGCTCAATTTGAGCTTCATGTAAATGATTGTCGTGTGATGTCCGTCGAGTATGAGCGCGTGCGTCAATAATTTCTTCTAACGACATCTCCTACTTAAACACTATTCGACAGAAGTCCATGCGATTTGGTAGTAATGGTCCTCTACCAAACTTGTTCAACGATTTTCATTCAATGCAGATTTCTGGTTTCCAGGACAACGGAAAGGAAAAAACTTCTTTCCAAAAACCGGAAGATACAGAGTTTAGATATTGGCACGTAGCATTGCCTAGTGGACCTCTACCAAGATTGTTTTAATCATGACCCGGGTCAATTGACCTCTCCCGGACGTCACATGATTTTACAGTTTAAAAGTATTCTCGTCTAAAACCATAAGGCCTGGAGCTTAGCTATCTAGAATATACAGTAGCCTTGTGTAGTAGACATCTACCACTATTGTTCAAATCATGCCCTTAGAGTCAAAATCGACACAGCCTTCGGGTCACCGGATGTTACATATGCTTATATAAGAATATCATTAAAATAGGTCCTCTACCAATACTGCTCGAAACATGACCCGGGTCAAACTTGACACATCCCGGGTTTACTTGACTTCACATTTAGATACTAGTATATAGGAAAATATTTTAAAATCTTGTTGTCTCAGACTGAAAGACCCAGAGCTTAGACATTGTAACAGGCCTAGTAAACCTGTATCAACATTGCTCAAATCATGCCACTTGGGTTGTCCCGGGGTCACTTGACCTACTTACTTACTTTCTTGTTTTATTCAGCTACATCGATGAACTACATTGATAGTTTTGTGTGAAGATTTCAACTTTGACCTTGGTTGACCAAAACCTTGACCGCCTGACCTCCTTTCTGTTTTGAAGCTACATCAATTTTAGTTTGACCATATTGCAGTTTTGCCTGTACATTTCAACTCATAGGCTGACCTTGACCTACTGACTACGTTCTTGATTTGAAATTACAGCAATGGAATTTGAAATATATGGATAATTGTGCATGCAGATTTTAACCTACTGACATTCTCTCTGTTTTTGAAGCTAAATCAATGCAGTTTGGGCCATGTACACCGTTTTGCATGTAGATTTAAACTCTGACATTAACTGCGCTTGACCTTGACTTACTGTTCTACTTTCTTGTTTCTGAAGCTATAACAAAAATAATTGAACCATATGTAGGTTTAAATACAGATTCAGCTTTGACGTTGGCTAACCCTGACCTTGGCTTAGTTTTTGTTTTTCAAGCTAAAGAGATGATATTTGTACTATATGTTGTATTTGTGCAGTTTTGCAAACTAGTTTCCAAAATTCCTACATGTATGACTGACCTTGATCATGACGTTTTGACTTGCTTTCTTGTTTTACAGTGCAATGCTACTCAGGCGAGAGATATAGGGCAACCATAGCCCTCTTTTGTTTGCAACGTTTTGCATATATGCCTTTTTTAGTACTTTAAAATCATACAAAATGTCAAAGTTCACAAATGAATTGGTCCAGAAAGTCCACATATCTGTTCGCGGTCAATATAAAATCGCATGCATCTATGAAACTTATTATTTCTTATTTCTATTGGTTTAAGGTTATATTCCAGACGACATTATGACTGCCACACAGAAGAAAGTATGTGTTATAGGGGCTGGCCCGTGTGGAATGTCCGCGTTGTGGAATTTTGCCAACAAGGAAGACCCAAACGCAATTGATCTCGTCTGCTACGAGAAACAAAGCACGTGGGGAGGGCTTTGGAACTTCACATGGAGAACAGGTAAGTATTACAACTAAAAAAGTCATCACAACTTAAACTAAAACTTGAACTATTTGGGAAAAGCTTGCATGTATTTCAATCACTTCAATACGGTAGACGTGGCTCAAGTTTCGGTTTCTTCGGCGTTCCATACCGATCAGTGACTCGACTATGTTTGAAGTTCGTAGGTAGATTATTTCCAACACGTCAATAAACGATATTGGCTTTCATGTAACTTGGTGGGAGATGCATATAATCATGACCTTTTGTAGAAAATTGTTTCTGCTTTGTTTCGTTTAATTTTCCGTTTTTTTAGCTAGAACGTGGTCAAGGACATGTTTCGTAAAAATACCATTTACATTTGTAAGACATTCAGAAATAAGGCAAAAATCATTGAACTGGTGATTCTCAACAGGATATCTAGAAAGAGGCAGCTCCTTCAAAATAATGTCCTCAGGGGTTGGGGCTATGATGATGCGCCTATTATTGGCACTAGCAACTGGAGTTACTTTGTGGAGCTTAGCATTGGTATCCATCATTCAAACCTTCTATCACAGGATGCCTTACATGTATTGACAGGCTGGATTTATGTTAACATTTCAGCTTAATCCACTCATTTTCTTTTCAGGAAAATAGAACATATGTAATGTGATTACTTCCTTGTTTTAGTTTAAGTTGTTTACTTTTTCCTTTCATTTTCAAGGTCTGCTTATATCGATATTTCATGTGTAAATTTATTTATGTCTTTATACAATACCATTCGTACATGCAATTATTTACTATTTAAATAAATTTATAAAATATAAAGCGTATGTGACATGCATACTAACGTGGAAAATGCAGTGTGGGATTTCAGCTGTAAAGTGACAATGTTAATACATATTATTCTCAAAAACTGCACTTTTAATACACAAAGAAGGTTTTATAGCATGAGATACCACTGCAGGCGTTCGGAATTATTGTTGGCTGCTGAAATGCCCTCCCGTTTAATTTTCAATTTTAACAGGTTCATTGAAACGCTCACTGTAGTATTCAACATCACCAGTGTTTTCTCACTTTGAAGGGATGGGGTCGAGCAGGGCTTGGTACCTATAGGACGAAAATACGCGCGTAAATGGTTAAATGATAAATAACACCAATCATTTGCTTTAGGCTACTGAGTGGAAACACTGAGGCGCGTAGGAAGGGTATGGCAGATGTGGATTCACTAAATAGGCGAGGGGTCCGGGTGCCACCTAGGGCAGAGCTTAGTAGAGGACCCAGGGGACGAAGCCCCCGACAAAAATGCTTTGGGGAATTTAAGCAAACATTTAAGTACTACATGTATAGCCTATGCTATATGCCTAGGCCCCAAGGCAGAACCCTGGTAGGAGACAGTTGGTCAAGTCCCACGGTCGAAAAAAATGGTTTTGGGGAATTTAAAAGAGGCTTTAAAGCTGTTTAAAGTATTAGATCTATATGCTATCTCTGAATACAAAAAAGAGTACTGACACAAGTTTGTATGTTCAGCGTTTATGAAGTAGATTTTACTTAGAGCAATCCCAAGAGCTAGACTAAATTCATTTATATCTATGCTCTAACTTGGTGTAGTGTCTTTCTGAAATTTGACCTACGTCAGAGTTGCATCCAGTTTGGAGCATATTTAGTTATCCTAACAGCTTGATATAGTCATACTAGACCGTATAATCTTTCTACCAGAATTTGAGCTATGTTAAGTTCAAGCTCGCCATAGTTGAGGTGCATAGCTAGACCAGAAAAGGTGCCCAGACGTCATATTTGATACCAAATGCTCTCTCGGCCGTCGCTGTAGATACGGGCCTTAAAGGAAGCACAACAAGGCACACGTAAATATTTGGATAAAAGTCCCTGTTTGCGAGATTTACAGCTTTAAGAAAGATGGAAGGCTTATCACAAGTTCGCATCGGAACTCACCCCAATCAACCTGGACGTCATGACTGATTATCCGGCTCGATTTCAGCCATCAGGTTCTCAGTATCTTAGCCATTGTTCCAGGAAGCGGTCATTCGCAGTTAGAACTGGCACTCTCATTTTATATCGAAATAGCCTGCACCCGGAAAAATACGATGAATAATTTACACTAGTTGAATCATCTGCTAGTGAAAAGGTCTGAATTGAATGTAGATTTGAAATTAATCTAGAACTTGGACGAATATATTAATCCAGTCTAGATATAACGGTTTTAAACAATAAAATTAAAAGTTTTAAAATGTATAGATCTATCTCTGAAAATAATGTGGATTCACCTGCGTACCTGCGTATAGGTAGCTACGCGCCTGAATTTACATATCAACGAATCCTAAATGATTTGCTTTTACAAAGGGACAATTTTGTTATAAAATAATTGATGATGCCGAATAACGTTGAATATTTCGTTAAACACGGTCAAAATTTCGAAAAAGTTAAAAGTAACAATGATCATACCATTATGTCATGTAGAGTATTATACTTACTTATGCGCGAACGTGATTATGCAACGAACGAGCTATCAAACATTTTAAATTATTCAATTTTTCCATTTTTTTCTCCACTGTTCGTCTTTATATTATGTAATTTTTTGCCACCATGGGCTTAATTAATAGTTTTAAATGGAACGCTCGTTCCGTGCGTTTGAGACACATGTGTGTGCATAAGTTTTCATAAATCTACTAAAAGTTAAATTTCAAAGATAAACTAACATGTTTCTCTATTGCTCTGACCATCACCGCTTGCCCCGATATTACCTTCTGCTCCGCGAAAATAGTGTTTTCTCAAATTTTCCACACGTTTTAACTGGCCTTCTCGTCTGGCTCCATTGTCATCTGCTCCGGTACAACGTGGCATATATATACACAGACGCTTCAATATAATTAATTAATTATGTAACTGATGGGTATTACTATCTGTGATTATGCGTATCAAAAGATGGCTGTTTCAACGTTCATCTTTGTCTTAGCGGACCTTGACGTCAGGTGACGTTATCATTTGCAGTATTCTGGATGTCAGAACTTTACTTTGTTGCAATTTTGTGAAAAATAATGCGTGGAGAGCCCCCTTTTTAATTGTTTTATGTTATATGTAAACTACAGTCTCATAAGAAAGAAAAAAAATTAATAATTTTCAAGTAAATGTAGACAGATATTTCATTTTCAGAAATGGTTCGAATTCTCAGGGGACGCAAATACGGTTCAAATTACGAAAAATATTGGTAACGAGTATAAATAAATGACGTCACAGTTTCTCTTGATTAACGACGTCACTGTGTAAACAAAACACTAACAACAAAACAACAAATAAAGTCAGTGTAACTGGTATCGTAAAATTAATTAAGTTAGCTGCACGTGTGTCATCCATCGGATCCCCCCGCTTTGCCCCAAGTCATCCACAGTATGCCATGTAAGATCCTCTATACGTCGGGTAAATTGAACAGCCAAAACACGATGCGCGTGCAGTGTCGTTCAAGGTCGGTTAATTTAAGAAATAATATATATTCATGTTTGGTTTATCGTAGAATAACCCGAGTTTGGAGTTTCGATGCGCAAGAATATATCACGAACGCCGAAGGCCTGAGTGATATATTATTACGCATAAGAACGACAAACGAGGGTTATTCTACCATAAACCAAACTTGGATACTTATTATTTCGATTCTAACAGGACTTATTAGAAACAACATTTGAAGAAAATGAGAACTAATTTCATCGAACGTAATTTACACTTGCGTGCTACGTACCTTGATTTAGCCGTTGAAGTTACCTCCCGCGCACACTTTAATAATCTAATTTTCAAGTAAATGTTACAGGAATTTCATTTATAGAAGTGGTTCGAATTTTCAGGGTACGCAATAACGGTTCAAGTTACGAAAAATATTAGTAGCGGGTATAGATAAATGACGTCACAGTTTCTCTAGATTAATGACGTCACTGTGTAAACAAAAACAATAACAACAAAACAGTAAATAAAATCAGTGTAAATGGTATCGTAACATTAATCAAGTAAACTGGACGTGTGTCATCCGCCGGATACCCCCGTTTTGCCACAAGTCATCCACAGTATGCCATGTTAGATATTCTATATTTCGGGTAAATTGAACAGCCAAAACACGATGCGCATGCAGAGTCGTTCAAGGTCGGTTTATTGCAGAATAACCCAAATAGATTTTGTTCTACATGTATGTAGGTTATTTGCTGGTCGTGTTAGAATGCAGAATAACCCAAATAGATTTTGTTCGGCATGTTTGTAGGTTATTCGCTGGTCGTGTCCAAATGGAACATATCGAGCGGAGGAGTTTTGTTTGTTGTCATTCAATCACTTTTGGGGTTTTCAGCTGGTCGGCAATTCATATAACAATGTTTGAAATATCATGTCAGTCAAATGGCGAAATTACATTTATGATAAATCTGTTGTAAGATTTTGTGTTTTTCAAAAAAGCGGAAAAACGAAGTTTTTTTCCCTACACTTAGGCGAAATATTTTGCAATAAAGGGTATTTTACTTTAAATGGTTTTCATCTATAGATATTTTGAAGTGACATAGATCTAGAACTGTTATGTTCAAGAAACTTTAAATCCAATTGCTTGAAATTCTGTGGGGTCCGTGGAACGTCAACATTTCATTAATTTAAATGTGAAACAAACATGTTATTTTACCAGTTGCTTATTTTTCGTTTTACTTAATCGTATAGTTAGGTCCAATACAAGGTAGTACTTCCTGTTTAATGACCATTTGGAAGACTTTGGATTTTACTGTTGTACCTATTTTGTACTGTGGCGCAGTGGTTAGAGCGTCTGCTTTGAGATCCAGAGGTCCTGAGTTCGATCCCCGAAGGAGCCAATTTTCTTTTCGTTATTTTTTCATTCTTCGTTATAAAATTGAATAATATGTAAAATTATGCCATTTAACAAGATTTGAAAACTGAATCTTAATTTTCCTTAATTTTATCAAGCTGTACAGATACTTGAAAATATAAAAATTGACCGTGCTCATTTCTAAAAGTTCAATATCTCATAAAGTAGACGGTAAAACATTTTCATTTTTTCTTATACATGTACTTCAATTCATATACTACTTATAAAACTTAAAAGTTTTATAAACTCAAGCAAAAATAGTTTCAAAAATATTTAAATAAAAGACCTAATTCCTGGACTTTACAACTCAAGAAACCTGGTATCATTTTACTACAGAACAATGTACTAGTATGTTATGAAATATTATTTCGTTACTACGAAAGCCGAGAAGGGTCAAATAAAAAACGAAAAAAGAGTAAATAAACGCGTACGTACGAGAATAAAACGCGTATGTACGAGAAATAAACGCGTACGTACGAGACTAAAGTGCGTACGTACGAGAATTAATAGCGTATATACGAGAATAAAACACGTACATACGAGAATTAAACGCGTACATACGAGAATTAAACGCGTACATACGAGAATAAAACGCGTATACGTACGAGAATTAAACGTGTACATACGAGAATTAAACGCGTATGTACGAGAATAAAACACGTACATACGAGAATAAAACGCGTACGTACGAGAATAAAACGCGTACGTACGAGAATTAAACGCGTACATACGAGAATTAAACGCGTATGTACGAGAATAAAACACGTGCGTACGAGAATTAAACGCGTACATACGAGAAATAATAGCGTATATACGAGAAATATTCGCGAACATACGAGAATAAAACGTGTACCTAAGAGAATAAAATGACTTACATATGAGACACACCGTGGAGAAGTCAAGGATCACATTTCAGAGTCAAATGTCAAAATACTGTATTAGCCAAATGTTCAGATCTTTGAATGACTTGCAAAACATAAGTTCTTACTATATACTAGCTTAAGGTCATGATATTATATCCCCAAGCCCTTTAGTTTATACTAATTTATTTAAGCTCGATTGCGAAGAAAGCTTGTAGCTTATCAAGTTATTATCGAGTCCGTTTCCTGGAAAAACCAGTACTGGTGTCATATGAGGAGGTACGGTCGTGACCCCAGTGTTTCTCGGCTATCTTGGTTAATCATATAGTTGAGCTTATTGTAATGAGAAATGCCATTTCTTGTGACAAGGCGCGTTTGTGGTGTTCTTTTCATTATGTTCAGTGATAGCTCTAGTTGGGATATATGTACAATAACACAAGTTGAAAATGGCCAATTTTCTCTAAGTCAAGGGCCTCCGTGGCCGATGGTTAAAGCCACCGAATTGAAATCATTGTAATCTCTCATAGATTTAGGGACATGGGTTCGAGTCCTGCTACCGACTATGTCGCTTTGTGAGAAAGTTGGCAGTTTCTTACAGAGAACATGGCTCTAATACTGGATCTTCCTACGAACGATGGCTAGGTAAACTGCCCGCCTGTCAAAATAACCAAAATACAGTTGAAACGGGCGTTAAACTCCACCAACAACAATATACAGGTTCATTTTTTTCACAAAAGCTTTCTTAATATTCTATTTTCTAAGAGTATGAACAAGTGATAAAAGTGTTTCTCTCTGATAGTTACTTTAAGCAATAAATAGTGCTAACGTTCGAAACCACTTGAATGAATACACGAAAGGTGAAAAATACCCTCGCAACTCCACACTGACGAGAAAAATAAAAGGGAAAATAAATACATTGTATACATGTATTGATCACTACACAGACAAATTGAACAATATTGAAACATTCGATCTCAGTTTTTTAAAAGAACTGTTTCATTACTAACTAGTTCATGAGCACGAATCAAGAACTAATAAACCTTTCTATGGTGGTTTTTAAGTGTTCATGATTTGATAAACTGAATTTAGCAGTGGTTTAACGTCTTAGCTCATCAATACAATAACTGGACATAAATCACAGAGGCACACACTATCAAAAATTAGTGGTTAAAGTCACAGGATCTCTTTGAATTTCCGGATATTGTGAAATAACTGATAGGATAGTGATAGAACCATGTTCTATTCACTCTAAAACAATGTTGACACATTCATGTCTTTTGTATTCAAATCGTTTCTTCACGAAAAAAGAGTTGCCAGAAAGTCTTTCCTATTTTTTACAATATCATGGGAAAATACTGCTTTAATTCGAACATATACATCGATTTAAACAGTTAAGTTAGGACTGTTCTTGGTATAAATAAATGTCATTTACGCCTGTAAGACATCTTTCTTCGTAATATAAGAGTTACTTGTAATTGTGGTCCTGGGACTTTAAGGAAGATACCTTTAATGACACTTTGAAACAGGAATTTTTTCAAATAGTTAACAGTATCATACAGCTTCTACTGTACAGTGAAAATATGGGAAAACTCGTGAAATACACCTTAAAACTGTAAACTGTGAGTTTTAAAAATCGTTTTTGTAACTTTCACATATCCTATACCCGGTGTGGCTATACCTGCAAAGCACAGAGAATTATATCGTTTAATTCTCGTACGTACGCGTTTAATTCTCGTATGTACGCGTTTTATTCTCGTACGTACGCGTTTAATTCTCGTATGTAAGCGTTTTTTTCTCGTACGCGTACGTGTTTATTTCTCGTACGTACGCGTTTAATTCTCGTATGTACGCGTTTAATTCTCGTATGTACGCGTTTTTTTCTCGTACGTACGTGTTTATTTCTCGTACGTACGCGTTTAAATCTCGTACGTACGCGTTTTATTCTCGTATGTACGCGTTTATTTACTCTTTTTTTTTTTTTTTTTTATTTGACCCTTCTCGGCTTTCGAACGTTACCAAGCAGCCAAAATTAAACTTAAACTTTCTTGTTTATACGAGCTTTTCATAGCTATTTAAATGTCTTTTGCTAACTTTTACTTTCAGTATCACGGACGGGTTTCTTAAAATAATTTGTAGACTTTTAATGTTAATTTCAGTAGTTGATTAAATTCACATCGTATAAACTGGTATGATATCCGCACTATAAATAAAGAATTTAATAATTTCGTGTAATGTGATATATTTAATGTGAACTGTCAACATGTTAATATTTTACCACATAAAATCAGTTGTGCCTGACAGGTAAATTATTAAACCGTATACAAATTGAAAGGATATATCTACGGAAGCACAGAGGTGACATGTGGGAATTTGTTTTTATATTATCACGTGGCCACGCGATAATAAAAAAAGGAAAAACGTAAAACTAAACGCTATCGCGTGGCCACGCGATAATAAAAAAAGAAAAAACGAAAAACTAAAGTTATCGCGTGGCCACGTGATAATAAAAAAAGAAAAAAACGTAAAACTAAACGCTATCGCGTGGCCACGCGATAATAAAAAAAGGAAAAAAACGAAAAACTAAAGTTATCCCGTGGCCACGTGATAATAAAAAAAGAAAAAACGTAAAACTAGTTATCGCGTGGCCACGTGATAATAAAAAAAGAAAAAACGTAAAACTAAACGCTATCGCGTGGCCACGCGATAATAAAAAAAGAAAAAACGAAAAACTAAATTATCGCGTGGCCACGTGATAATAAAAAAAGAAAAAACGTAAAACTAAACGCTATCGCGTGGCCACGCGATAATAAAAAAAAGAAAAAACGTAAAACTAAACGTATAAACTTTAGTTTTTCGTTTTTTCTTTTTTATTATCGCGTGGCCACGCGATAATAAAAAAAACGAAAACTAAAAGTTATCGCGTTTTGTTTATTTTGTTTATTCACGTGGCCACGCGATAACTAGTTTTACGTTTTTTTCTTTTTTTATTATCACGTGGCCACGGGATAACTTTAGTTTTTCGTTTTTTTCTTTTTTTATTATCGCGTGGCCACGCGATAACTTTAGTTTTTCGTTTTTTCTTTTTTTATTATCGCGTGGCCACGCGATAGCGTTTAGTTTTACGTTTTTCCTTTTTTTATTATCGCGTGGCCACGTGATAATATAAAAAAAATTCCCACATGTACCCTCTGTGCTTCCGTACCTCTGTGCTTCCGTATATATCCGTGGTATAAAGTACACAAAAATCATATTTACCTGGAAAAAAATGCACAAAAATTAGTTACAGGTTGACTTCTTTACAAAGCATCCAATTGGTTATGCCAAGCAACAGGGACATGTTCTTGGTATTCCGAAGAATTAGCATGTTCAGGAGGTGGCTCGACATTAACTATCGCATGCTTTCGTCAATATACGATGTTCAAAAAGTTTGAACGTCGGCCTTGCTAGAGTTTAGAATAATAGCATTCAGAAATAATTGAATGCCAAGCCAGCAATATCTTTTTTTTTTTTTTTTTTTTTTTTTGTTATAACCGACTTTGGAATTTATTGGCGATTACTTTTAGCAATGAATACTTTCACGGAAATCATTACTTTCTCGTACAGGTACTGACGAGTTCGGAGAGCCCTGCCATGGGGCTATGTACAAACACCTATGGTCAAACGGTCCCAAGGAATGCCTAGAGTTTCCAGACTACACGTTCGAGAAACATTTTGGGAAAGCCATACCTTCTTTTCCTCCCAGATCTGTTCTTCGGGACTATCTTGAAGGTATTTAATTGAAATTTTGGAAGTACAAGTGTTAAAACACTAAACAATAAATGTTTTGGTTTAATTCCTATCTAATTATGGGTTTAAAGGTTATCCTTCCCACTGGCAGAAATACGTAAGAACACATTTTTGTCAGAAACCAGATTGCCTATATACAGTTTAGATATTTGATGTGTGGCATTATATAGTGTTCTTCTTCAATATATGTTCATGTCTATATAAAGAATGAAATTTGGCCAAGCCTTGGGTGACGCTTTTCACTTAGACATGTGTATAGGAAAAGCTTATGCATGTTAAATAGTGCATGCATACCAACATATAAACATATTCATTACTCTCGACAAACACGCATCAACTTATGACATGCAGTCTTAACTATTTATATTTTTGAATCAAATATATAGAGAATACATGTCGAGAAAATGTAAAAAACCACACACACACACATTCGAAAGCAAAATTACGCATTCGGGTGAAATCTAGAATGTCATTTTTAACAATATGATTTTCGATATTAAGGTCGCTGGACACGGACTAGCAAAGTTGATCTTACCAAGTACATACGATTCAACACAGCAGTGCGCCATGTTAAGTACAACGACGCAGACGACAATTTTACGGTCGATGTCATCAACCTCAAGACTAATACATTTTCAACCGAATCATTCACTCATGTCATCGTTGCCGTCGGTATATTTAATACGCCAAACGTCCCTTCTTTTCCTGGCCTAGAATCATTCGAAGGCAGAGTATTGCATGCACACGACTTTCGAGATGCCAAAGAATTCAAAGATCGCCGGCTTCTAATTGTTGGTGCCAGCTATTCCGCCGAAGATATAGCTCTTCAATGTTTAAAGTACGGCGCAAAAAGTGCTATCTGCACATGGAGAACAAAACCGATGGGCTTTAAATGGCCTGAAGGTATAGAAGAAAGGCCGTTGGTACAGAAATTTGACGAGCACGTAGCCTATTTCAAAGATGGATCCACGGCGGAAGTTGACGCAGTCGTCCTGTGTACAGGCTATTTATACTCATTTCCGTTTATGGAAGAGAGGCTGCGTTTGAAGTCGTCTCTGACACTGTATCCCGATAACCTCTACAAAGGAACAATTTGGCTTTGCGGTGGAAACAACAAGCTGTTCTACTTAGGGGTTGAAGACCAGTACTACACCTTTACAATGTTTGACGTACAGGCCTTGTGGACTTGCAAGTAAGTTATTAATAACAAATATCAAACCTATCAGATGTTTCTCTTTTTCTTGCAGTGTATAGTTATCCACTTGGAAGAGTATTTCTGTTACAAAGTTGGCATTTTTTCCCAATTCTTGTAAACTACTGAATGATTTCCCATAAAGTGTAGGTGCAATTTATTTAACCATGTTATAACTTTCATTGGTGAGTAGCTTATTTTATGATGTAGGTTTGGATTGGTTTTAAGGTCACTCGGGTTAAGGTCAAAGTCACTGCTGCTAAATAAACAGTCATAAAGGACGTTTACTACAATGTCCAGTATGTATACAGGGCCAAATTGTTCCCTTTTATAGAATTTCTTCAAACTTGGCATGTTGACTAATACTCACCAGCGGAAATCGTACTAAACTAAACATCATAGGTCACCGACCTTGATGTTTAATTATCTGCCCTTGAAAATCAGAAAATAAAACATAATGCTGTGTTCAAGGCTAGATAATTCAAAATCAATGCCGGTAGCATATGATTTCTGTTTCAAATTGGATTCAGCGCTTATATGTCTGGTATGTAGCATTGCCTTATGGTCCTATACCAACATTGTTCAAGCTATAAGTTGGTCTCCCTCTTTTGACCTTCTTTCTTGTTTTTGAACAACATATAGTGATGACATTTGGACTTTGTGTTTAGTTTGGCAAACATATTTCAGCACTTACCTGGGATGGTCTAGACATTTTGACCTACTTTCTGGTATTTCAACCTACAGTAACCAAATTATTGACCAAGTCAGCAAATTTGAATTATATTGAATCTGGATGAACTGAACTATGACTTTTTGACCCTGTTTTTGTTCATGAAATTTAGACAATGTGTGCAGTGATGTAAACAAGTTTCAATGTGTTTGTGCTCCTATTTCAATAATGATAATAACATAGAATTTAATATACTTTGCCTCAGTTCTGGCAATGAAGCTAACGGAAAGTAATCATGATCCATTTCGCAATTTATTTTCACTGTTGACCTGCTTGAGAAAGTTCCATGCGTTACCAAAGCATAAATTCTATAGCTTTCACTTCTATTTCGGAAAGTACAAAACACTCAAGTGAGTGATAGGGCTATAGAAGACCTCTTGGTGTAGTATTTCTTCATGCAAGAACCAAAATAATATCCTTTTAAACCTGTTTCGTACTGGTTTCGTACTTATGCCCAGAATATACGTGCAATTTGCATTACCTTACGTGCAATTTGCATTAACTGTTACTAATTTCAATTCAAAATCTTGTACTAAATGACTGTGAAGAAAGCTATTGATATTCAAAATATGCATTTTTTCTTAGAGAAGCATACGACTACCTTAAGAATCTTTTCTTCAGATATATTCTAGGAAAACTTGAAAATGAGCCAAAAGAACTAAAGGAGATGCAACTGGATGCGCAGCGGTGGGTGGAGAAACGTTCTCAGCTGAAACCCCCCCATGATGATATCGATTTCCAGTCAGAATTCATTGCAGATTTAAGTAAAGCTTCAGGATATTCATCGGATGCTACGAAGGCAAGAAAACTGCTCCATGACTGGGAGCACCATAAAGATGACAACATCGTTACCTACAGAGATCAACGTGTTGTTTCTGTATTCACCGGGAAAACGTCACCGAAACACGACGTCATTTGGTGGAAAGCTTTTGATGATAGCATTGCTGCATTCTGTAAACTTGATAAAAAATAATTTGATTATAAGACACCAGTACCTGTTTTTTCAGGAAGCGGACTCGATAAGCTACAAGCTTTCTACACAATCGAGCTAAAATAGATTTGTATAAACTAAACTAACGCATATTTTAGTAAAGGGACATTACTCTCTACATCCTATGTCATGTATGGTAAATCAGTTTAAACCCTTTGAAGTTCAAAGCCAAAGTATTCACTTTTCAAATGCTATCAATTATGAGTTTGCTCGTAAGCGGGAGATTACTTGCAAAATAGAGATTTTAACACTTACCAATTGTATTGCTTTATAAAACATATACATTTGTATCACAAAAATACCCTATATTTCAATTAATGTAAATAGTTGCGACCTTAAACGCATTCTAGAAGTTGAACTCTAACGCCAGATATCTAAATAGAAGACCGTTCTTTATGGCTAATTTTACTTACTGCGACATGCTTACATACTAATTTTGTATTCATTTTGTTTTAAACAGTTAAACAATTCCAAGTCTAGGTTTACTAATGTTTCTAGTTGTTTTTGATGCATGGAAATTATTAACGTGTACCTTGGTTATGTATAATTGCTAGATCTAATGAACAGTAAAGTGACTGTCTTACCTTTGTCTTACGGTTGAGACTTTGATGCTAACTAAATGTATATCCAGGAATCACACTATCCTTGTACGGTTGAGACTTTGATGCTAACTGAATGTATATCCTGGAATCACACTATCCTTGTACGGTTGAGACTTTGATGCTAACTGAATGTATATCCTGGAATCACACTATCCTTGTACAGTTGAGACTTTGATGCTAACTGAATGTATATCCTGGAATCACACCTTGTACGGTTGAGACTTTGATGCTAACTGAATGTATATCCTGGAATCACACCTTGTACGGTTGAGACTTTGATGCTAACTGAATGTATATCCTAGAATCACACTATCCTTGTACAGTTGAGACTTTGATGCTAACTGAATGTATATCCTGGAATCACACCTTGTACGGTTGAGACTTTGATGCTAACTGAATGTATATCCTAGAATCACACTATCCTTGTACGGTTGAGACTTTGATGCTAACTGAATGTATATCCTGGAATCACACTTAACTTGGTATAGTTGAGACTTTGATGCTAACGGAATATAAACCATGGAATCACACTCAAATTTGTATAGTTGAGACGTTGATGCTAACTTACATTGAGTAACTAGACGTATATCCTGAAATCACACTCAGGAATTAACAGAGACAATATGAAAACGAGAATTAATCAAATCATTTACTGCTTATGAATAAGAAAGATTTACGCAACGTAAAGTTCAATTGTAAGATGAAAGAAGGACATCTCTATACACGTTTACATGTATTTACTTTTATTATATATCTATAATTATTTTGCCAAAAATACAGCCTATATTCAACCATCAAATACGGCCTGACAGAAAAAAAATCCGTATTGTATGTACGTGGAATACAAATAGCGCGGCAAAATTTGTAAGAGTGCATTCAATTGGCTCTAAAATGCACATGACGTTAATAACGTCGCTTTTGACTGGGTCGTTACTATTTGTTTATACGATGACGTCAATAAAATGGCGTCGCATACTTCGTATAATTCGCGCTAAAAAGGGTTTTTCTTCAATTTTATGCTTAGAATATCATTTTAATTTAGTTTATTCGCGCAGACAAGTGTCAAAAGGTATATAATAAAAGGGTTATTAGTATAGTAATGTGATCCATAAGCCGGATTGGCTCTCGTCGAGGTCGGATCAAACTCGTGCTACGCACTCGTATGATCCGACGCACGACTCGAGCAAATCCGGCATGCTGGATCACGCTACTATACTAATAACCCTATTGTATTATACTCAGAGTTAACATTTTATTGTCGTGGACACCGTTTAATCACACTATGTGCATTTAGGCGTTGAGTTGTATTTTGTATTAGTATTATAGTTTGTTGTTTATGCCTGACAAATATTCAAGTGAAAACAATTTATACCTCCGTGATTTGTTGCTTTGGCTACATATGGTTTGCTACTTTTCAGCTCGGTGTTTCGAAGAATAAGGAGGGCTGCATGGCGTCAACGTTGTTGGTTAAAGTTTTATGGCAAGCTTCGTGTTCTTGTTATATCTTTGCAACTACAGCTCCAATCTTAATGACATTGACATAAGGACAGTACTACATACATGGGGGTGGGACCCATGACCTCCAAGATTAAGGTGACATTGAGTGCTATACTTATGCTATTTGTAGGTTAAAGTTTTATGGCAAGCCTCTTTTTCTTCTTATACTTTTTGCAACTACAACTTCAATAACAATGAAAGTTCATAATGATAGTTCATCGTACAGGGAGTCTATGTATGGATTTAGGGGCCCACTACCTTCATGGTCAAGGTCACCGTGACTGATATACTTGGGATATTATAGCTTTACGACGGTTACTGCTGCGCCTTTATGTGTATATCTTTTGAATGTATCGTATTCAATGTCTAAAGAAGTCTAGTTCTTGAAATAAATGATGTAGAAATGTTTCATGTGAATGGTACAACCTCACAAATTTTAAGGTTAACAACTAATGCTGGTTAATTCAGTATTAAGGCTAATGTATAGTCCATTGTACAATTAGTCAAAACAATGGACAACAGACGAAGCTGTTCTAAATCACTTCACTTTAATTTTTGTACAATTTAAAGAACATAATAATGTCTAATGATTAATTAGTAGTCATTGACTTCAAATAAACCGTTTTATGGTTGTTGATACAAAATGCCGAAGAAATATGCAACAAAATGCCTAATTGAAGGTCGTTTCTAAACTTTAGCAATTGTCATAAAGGCCACACCAAATTAATAAGTTGGTCATCGGGATTTTTTCAAAAAAACTGTGAGGCGGCGAGCGAAAATATAATTTTAATATTTGTTTTTGTTTTGAAGAAATTTTGGAGCGAGCGAAGAGCGAATAAATATATATAGCCTTTTTGTTCACATTTAATAGCAAATTTAATTAATTAGAGCCAAATTTTAGGGAGAAATCATTTCTCCCTGAGCTGAAAATAGGGACAAGTTTGGAGTCTACCAGGAGAAGTGACGGATACTGATATATTTGTCTTAGTTTGTTTCAAAGTGAATTAGTTCTAATATTACTTAATCATAAATGGTTGTGTGATAAGTCAGGAGATTGACCATTATTATGAGACTTCATCCACATAAAGGAGTTTTTTTATAGACTGATTTTCATGCATTTTTATTGCTTGAACATTATATTTACAACATACATGTTATTTGATAGTAATCATGCACAGTTACAGCCAAAAACCACTTTCCGCAACACAATCATTTCCATAGTTGGCCCTGTTTGAATGCCATATTAATAGGTAACAAACAATATGATAGGTGTTGTACAATCAGTAAGATGTCAACACAATATGTACCGGTAGTCAACACGGTATTAAAGGAAATAAAACAAAAGTAAATTCCATTTTATTGGCAAAATATTTTGTGAAAACTAGCTGAAGGGTATTACAGTCCATTCTTCAACAAGTTAAACTGGAAAGTCTAAGTTATGAAGCGCATTTTTGTAAGCTAAAGTTACAGCTGAAACAAAAAATGTACACGAAGCTTTTGACTTCGGGTTATAAATTTTTTACAATAGTTTGGAAAAGATAATGTTTTGAGTAAGTGTAAGATTCTTTTATTTTTGATGATAAAATATATTTGTTTCTATTAATAGATTGATTGTGTGTTGCTGGGTTGTTTATGTCGATCAGACAGCATGCTAAGTTGTTGATTGTGGAGTCTTTCATGTCGGGAATTTTCGAAAATTTTCAGCATATTTCTATCTTAGTATTGATAAATAAAAGTTAATCAGTAAAAAGATATAACCAACGGTCAAGTCACGACCCAAATGCGGACATAGCGAAACACCGTGTCCAGTCACAACAATTCACGGTGACAAAACGTCACCGTGACCGGACATCCCTAGTACGGTTGTTCCGAGGTATTCTTTGGACAACTATATTGTTTCCGGACGGAGTAAAAACCGTTATCTTACCATGAAAATGCGCGACTTTGCTCTTTGTCAATAGCGACCCAAAATAATATAACCGATTATTTTCTTAAGGTGCGGGCAGGAGCCAATAATAAAAAAAAATGATATTTTATTTGTGTTTTAGAAAAAAAACGTGCGGCAATCCCGATGACCAACTTATTAATTTGGTGTGGCCAAATGACCGAATTTTGTATATGTGCCATATCATTCTGTAAATCTTGTACTTTATCAAAAGTATTTATTATCTATTTGTTGGGTTATGCCCCTGAGCAGCGTGGGGGGGCGTATAGTAATCACAAACTTGGTTTAAGTGTAAACTAGATGGGTGTTCAGTAGAACACTTGTGTCGCCCTCTTATGCTTTGTCAGAATAACCAACAATTTTGTGACAAAATCTAAGTGTAAAAAGGGGCATAACTCTCTCAAATATGACCTTGACCAACAAACTTTGGCGGCATCATGACCCTTATGTCATAAGCAATACAATTTAAAAGTCTGATGAAGAAATCTCAAGAAATGGCAAAGTTACAAAAAGTACAAAAAGGGGCATAACTCTGTCAAATAAGACCTTGACCTACAAAATTTGGCGGTATCACAACCCTTTTGACATAAGCAATATAAGTTGAAAGTTTGATAAAGAAATCTTAAGAAATGGCACAGTTATAGCAAAAATCTAAGTATATAAAGGGGCATAACTCTGTCAAATATGACCTTGACCTACAAACTTTGCGGCCTCATGACCCTTATGTCATAAGCAATGCAATTTGAAAGTTTGATGAAGAAATCTTAAGAAATGGCAAAGTTATAGCCAACGTTAAGTTTTCATGACAAAATCTAAGTACAAAAGGGGCATAACTCGGTCAAATATGACCGTGACCTACAAAATTTGGTGGCATCACAATCCTTTTGACATAAGCAATACAATTTGAAAGTTTGATAAAGAAATCTTAAGAAATGGCAAAGTTATAGCAAAAATCTAAGTATATAAAGGGGCATAACTCTGTCAAATATGACCTTGACCTATACAATTTGGCGGCATCACGACCCTTATGTCATAAGCAATACAATTTGAAAGTTTGATGAAGAAAAGTTATAGCCAACGTTAAGTTTTCGTGACAAAATCTAAGTACAAAAAGGGGCATAACTCTGTCAAATATGACCTTGACCTACAGAATTTGGTGGCATCATGACCCTATTGTCATAAGCAATACAATTGTAAAGTTTGATGAAGAAATCTTAAGAAATAGCAAAGTTATAGCCAACGTTAAGTTTGTGTGACGGACGGACGGACCGACGGACCGACGGACGGACAAAGCGATCCCTATGTATCGCCTTTTCTCCGAAAGGGCGACACAAAAGTGATCGCAAACTGGAAAAATTGGCAGATTTCGTTTGTTTTTAATTAGGTCCTGTGGATTATTACCAGGATATGACGTTTTCTCAATAATAATTAAAATTATACGAATAGGTTGTTGAATATGACCTTTAGTACAGTCATTCTGGGGTTGGACCGGGAAAAAATTTGAACAGAAATGATTCATTCACCATAACTTTACAAATGGACTACATTTTAATATTAAGAAAAGTTCCCATTGATATGTGTGGTGGAAATGTGATTTTTGGGCATTTTCATCTTTTTTTGATGTTTTAAGTGGGAATTTCTGTGTTTTTTTTTTAATTTTGATAATTGTCAACACATATTTATGTTGCTCTTATTTTATAAATCAAAACCACTGAAACTATGCATTAACGCAGATTTGGGCGAATAGTGTCTATATTTACCCATTTTTAAGGCATTTTCATGCTTTTTTGATGTTTTAAATGGGAATTTTTGTAATTTCATTTCTTATTTTGATTATTGTCATTATAAAGTCTTGTTGTTCTTATTTCTGTTTTGAAAACTACTATAACTATAAAGTAAAAAAGCTTTG
The DNA here is from genome assembly GCA_022818135.1 of Saxidomus purpurata. Taxonomy (NCBI): domain Eukaryota; kingdom Metazoa; phylum Mollusca; class Bivalvia; order Venerida; family Veneridae; genus Saxidomus; species Saxidomus purpurata. The sequence continues at coordinate 37,880,839 of JAFMSR010000008.1, read as the reverse complement.
GGTTAATATTGGCTATATTCTCCAGCTTTTTGGGGCATTTTCATTCATTTTTGGTGTTCCAAGCTGAAATTTTTGTATTTTTTTTTTTTTAATTTTTGATCATTATCAGTATATAGTTGTGTTGTTTCTTTTGTTTTGGTCCAAAACTACTGTTATTAAAACTAAATAAGACTTAGGTGAATTATTTAAAATTTCACCAACATTTTGGGGCATTTTAATTGATTTTTGATGTTGTAAACGGGAATTTCTGGAATAGTTGATATAACTTAAATACATTGTAAAATTCAAGTCAATTTATTTTACCTGTAAAAATCTATTATATGCCGAATTTAAGATTTGGTTTTACAAATAAATCTGATACTATACATATATGTGATCCATTTTTGTAGATTTTATGTCAAGGTTTGGATAATCATTACTAAAAACATTTTTCTCAAATTTCATTTAACATAGAGAATATGTTCCCGTGGAACCATACATTGGTAAAAACTAGTGATTAAAAGTACATGCACTTAAAACTGTTCATCATCTTCCAGACAAGGACTGTTCGCACATCCCCCGTTACAATTTCTGCACACCATTGTACATGGTAGGGCTAATTTTCGACAGCTACAGAGCATTGATTTACATCCTGTTTTACATGAACATCTTACAATATTCAGTATATTTGGTGGTGCCGGTGGAAGATCTGTTTTTATTGGATGCAAAGTCGCACCATCTATTCTCCAACCAAATTCTGTTGCATCTGCATCTATGCCTTTCCAGGTTAGAATCTGATGATATACTCTGAGACTGTGGTATTTACAAGTTTCGGCAGTGGGTGGTAATGATTTTGGAGCTATAAACACAGAATTACTAGCTGTTTTGTCGAAAAACATTTTCATGCGTAGCAAATTTAGAGATGTAGCTCCAGGGTCCGCATTGTATAGACATACCATGGCTCTTTCTCCTGCTTGTATTATCTCTTCCTTTGAAATGTTTTCTGGGGCAGTATCAAATGTATCTGCAGACTCACGGAAGTGATGATTTGTTTTGTAAATTCGTATCGCTGCAGGCTTACCCAAACCACTTGGCTTTGAAACAGTATCGCATCCCAAAACAGCATGAAGGAACAAAATGTTCTTACAGATATTCATGCCAAGACTTTGTTTCACAGCTAATATGTCAAAACATTTCCCATGTTTTCCTTCCTTCTGGAGATAGAGTTTCTGTTGGGAATCATTTGCATAGTAGCAAAGAAGAACAAGCAAATCTGTATCTTCCCCTACCACTACAGTGCGAGAAACAGTAGACATATTTACAGCAGTTTTGACAATCAAATAGTCAGCATCTGCCTCTGCATGTATAGTGCATATTCCTGCTTGTCTAAGATGGTAACTGAGTAGAAGTATAAATTGCTGCTTGTTCTTTTTATTTAGAAGGAATTGCTGCTTCTTTTGTATTCATCATTAGATCTCCTTGTACTTTGACCCTGGCTCCAACCTGACCACCTGTTCTTCTGATGTGTGTGTTATCTTTTGTACTAGGACCGCTGTCATAACCATCAAATACAACTGTGCAATCAGTGTAATTTTCAGTTAGATATTTCACATACATCTGACAAATTTCATCATAGGTTCTTCCTCTTGGCCATGATATTTTCTGCAACAGAGAGCCACCGTCAACAACATACTTGACTTCTTTATCATTATGAAATAATTCTTTTACTGATGTCACTGACTTTGTCAACTCTTTTCCAAATGTTGCTTTGTTTGCTTCTCTCATCAAATGACTAGTCTCAAATAATGCTGGTGGAAAAGTGCAAAGCTCATACCCGAAGTAGTCATGCAGATCTTCAACTGGTACAGACCCCTGGGCAGCTGTAATTAATCTCTGGAAGAGTAGCTGTGGATCAATTTTCACATTCTCCTTATCAATTTGTATAGCAGCTGTGTCATTCATCGTGACAACTTGACTTTTTCGTTTGAAAACAAAGTCTAGAACATTGTTGCCAGACATACGTTTAACAATGCATTGTCCTACTTCTTTTGCCTGTTCCACATTTACAGTGTGATCAGCTACGACTCCACTTGAGATACTTCTCAATTCTTCTTCTTCTGAATAAGGATTTCTGTCTTTTAAAAATTCTATCATTACGTGAACATCTTTTCTGTCTTTCTTTTGTCTGGTGTAGCCGCAGTCTTGATGCTGATCACTTGATGTGTACTTCAGTCCTGTCAGGGTTTGCATTTGACTATTAATTTCAGAGCAAGCTGGTCGCGAGAGTATCCACAAAGATCTCTGTGTTTCATCCATTCCTCTTCCTCTGGTTAAACCTCCAACGGATTTCAGGCTCCTCATCAGCATCTGTTCAATGACTAGATCGGAAGACAACCCTGCCCAGTACCTGTTGCTACGTCTTATTACATGGTATCCAGTTGTAAAGAACTCATGGATAGCTGGATGTGTTTCTTTAAGGTTAATCATTTTTCCTAGATATACATTGACAGATTTGGTGTAGGAGTTGTGCCCACTAGCAGCAAAATATGGAAGCATCTCTGAAAGTGATTGAAGATGGAGGAGCCAGTCTCCTGTTCTCTCAGCTTTGATGAATCTTTTCAGAATGTCAAGCATCTCGAGGTATTGTATCCATAACTTAGCTGTTCTGTACTGTTTAAGGCTATCCATTGTCTTCACAACAATATCTACAACGTCCTGTACACTTTTACTATCAGCTGCCTCTTCTATTGCAATGTTTCTGTTAATCAGATCATCTAGTATTGTCATTGCTCCTTCTAGTTTATCATTTGTGTTGCTGTTTTGGTTCATGTCAGTCTCTTCCTGTATTTCATCTTGAATCATGTCACATGTTTCATCCCGAGGGGTCTGTATCTCAGGGCGTAGTTTGGGGATATCTATGTCAAAGCATTTAGACACTATCAGCGTCACCAGTGCTGTTTCGGCAAGAAAGTGACCTCGTATAGCTCTTGCTATTGCTTTTCCACTAAGCATATGTGGCACTGTATTATCTACTTCTCTAGGTTCTTAGTTTCGACCCGCAATGTTTCGAAATTCTTGAAGGTTGAATCTTGCCAGATCGAAGCTTTCACGGATAGGAACCAAAAGTGCTCGATCATTTTATCACTGATTATACTAAAATGGACAGGACTGGTGTTGAGGCCAGAGATCGCTTTGACGAGAAAATGCGTAGGGAAATATTTATTTGCAGTTCACTGCGATTACTCAAATATCTTCGTTTAAACACATTTTTGCACGAAATTTTATACTTTGATATTTTATAAAGATAATCGCGCGCAGATACACAATAAAACAATTGAATGAAGGCTCGCGCTCCCAATAATTTTCCTTTGCTTTTCCTATCAAGTTTATGAAACGTTAAAGCATACCTCTGTGAAGGTTTTTGTCAGCATTATGAGCCATTTTCGACTTAGAAAATACATCGAGTAAAATCCACTTATCGACTTAACCCTTTGAGACATTGCTGTGAAACTTGAAATACTTCATGACTTCATAATGCTTCATGACCCACATATGTAGGCAAGAGAAGGTTACTCTGTAAAAAGGCCCTTTATCGGCTTAGAATATATGTTAGTTTACTTTTTGACTTAACCACTTTGAAAGTTGGAATACCATTATGACCCCACATGAAGGCAAGAGAAGGTAACTCTGTCAAGGATTTCTTTTGAATTATGGCCCTTTCCAACTTGGAATTTCGGTTAAGTGTTTCGTACTAATCTACTTATTGACTTAACCATTTGAGCTATTAGTTTGAAAGTTGGAAAACTTGTGTGCCATCATGAAAACAAGAGAAGATAACTGTGTCAAAGATATACTTTTATTGTACTTAGAAATTCCTAGTTAAAGTCTTGTGTTCAAGATACTGTCATGCACATATCTTAGTAACCACTTAAGGTATTATCATTAAATTTTTCTGTTTCCATTAATTTGATAACTTTTGACTTAAATATCTTGCTACTAACGGCCATGTTTAAACTTTGAAAATGCACATACCCAATTTTGCCTTTTACTGCCAAAAGTTTCGTTTTATTTGCAAGCACTGAGAATAGTCGAACGTGCTGTCTTACTGACACATCTAGTTTAAAACTATCAACAAACCGCCTTTAATCAATTATTTAGTTTTACGAGGGTTGAGCGCAGTGATTTATATGAAATAGAAAAGGACTTGCATCATAAAAACGCCAACAGGCGTTTGCTAAATATGAAATTCTTAATGAAGTCCACTTTTTATATAAAATAAACCGAAAACAATGGCCCTATAACACATTAGAAACATTAACGAACAATCGAAATACATTAATGTGAAAAACTGATGGCTTTTGATCTCGATCACTTACATTTTATGAGTTAGCTACGTATGTTTGCATCTCTGTACAAAATTGTTTTCGAAGTGTTCTCGGAAACCATACATATGTGTATGGTGATCAATACATCGACAGAGAGACAATTTTATGCATTCTTTTTTGCGCTATGTCTCTTTAAACAACTCTAAAGTATAACGAAAAAATCGGGGAAAACATACCCGAGTCGGTGTAAATTCCTCGAAATTTGCTATCGACGTTTGCATTTGTGGTCACGTGACATTTTTTGTTCACCACCCGTGAGTTTTTGCAACCGTTGCTGGTGCACATACTATAAACTAAAGTTTGGATTTTGAACAGGATCTTGCATTGATATAAGACAAAGTATCATGCAACCGTTGTCGGTGCACATTGTTCCTCTTAAGCAGCTTTGTAACGCGTATATTTAACATAACGTTTCAAGTTTTACGACCGAAAAAACTAACATATCTGTTAAGTACATGTATCCTTAACATTTAACAAGAGCTGTCCATAAGACAGCAAGCTCGACTATTGTGGGTGTTTGCTAATAAAACAAAACTTTTATCAGTATAATAGCAAAACAAAATTCTGCTAACTATTAAGTATAAACTAGGAAAGCTGAATCATAAAAAAGTCAAAATCTATCACTATATATTTAATTTTTGGTAAATTCATTGTTTGATAAAAAATGTACCCCTGAACACTATTGCTAAGTTTAATATAACTACCATAAGTGGTTACTGAGATATGTGCATGATAGTACCTTGCATGCAAAACTTTAACCAAATTTTCAAAGTCAAACAAGGGCCATAATTTGCACTAAATTTAAACAAGAGTTATCTGTCTTGACTGTGTGACACCCCTTAAGACATTAACAAAGTTTCAAGTCAATATCATAAGTGGTTACTGAGATATGTGCATGATAGTACCTAACGGCAAAACTTTAACCAAATTTTCAAAAAGTCAAACAAGGGCCATAATTTGTATCAAATTTATACAAGAGTTATCTGACTTGACTCTGTGACCCCTTTAAGACTTAACAAGTTCAAGTCATATCATAAGTGGTTACTGAGATATGTACATGATAGTACCTAGCAGGCAAAACTTTAACCAAATTTTCAAAGTCAAACAAGGGCCATAATTTGTACTAAATTTAAACAAGAGTTACCTGACTTGACTGTGTGACATCCCTTAAGACAGTAACAAAGTTAAAGTCAATATCATAAGTGGTTACTGAGATATGCGCATGATAGTACCTAGCAGGCAAAACTTTAACCAAATTTTCAAAGTCAAACAAGGGCCATAATTTGCACTAAATTTATACAAGAGTTATCTGACTTGACTGTGTGACACCCCTAAAGACATTTACAAAGTTTCAAGTCAATAATGGACTGAGAAAATGGGTCCAGATGAGCATTAATTATTATTGCGCAAATGTAAAATGACAAATAACCAATTTTCACCAAAATTCGACTAGGCATAACCTTTTAAAGAATGATGTTTATTGGAAATGGCATTCACAAATATGCATGAAAATGATTTATCATGTCTTTATCTACGCTATTCCATAGCAACCCTAATTCTGTCAAATTCGAAAAAGTGAAATTAGGGCACGGTCAATCAAAATGAGGATTTATGGAAAAGTTGAGAAATGACAGCAAAATTAAAACAAGCGAAATATGAAAATAAATTATGTGTTTCAGGTTAAATTTCAGAAAAATAACTCCATATGAATGTGTAATAGGTAATCTACAACGTCAAATATTTGCGTTATTCTGTTTGACGTCACAAACGTCATTATGAAGAATAACAATGTGTGTTATCTGAAAACAGCTCTTTAAAAGTGTTTGTAGATTTACTTGAAATTTTCATTCATAGTCACAGCTTCACCTTTTAGAAAACTGAAAACAAAATGTGGTTTCTCTCTGACCCACCTTATCACAAGTGGTTACTGAGATCTGTGCATGATAGTACCTAGCATGCAAAACTTTAACCAAATTTAGTACCTAGCAGGCAAAACTTTAACCAAATTTTCAAAGTCAAACAAGGGCCATAATTTGTACTAAATTTATACAAGAGTTATCTGACTTGACTGTGTGACACCCCTTAAGACATTAACGAAGTTTCAAGTCAATATCATAAGTGGTTACTGAAATATGTGCATGATAGTACCTAGCAGGCAAAACTTTAACCAAATTTTCAAAGTCAAACAAGGGCCATAATTTGTACTAAATTTATACAAGAGTTATCTGACTTGATTGTATGACACCCCTAAAGACATGAACAAAGTTTCAAGTCAATATCATAAGTGGTTACTGAGATATGTGCATGATAGTACTTAGCAGGCAAAACTTTAACCAAAGAAGCAACGCCGACGCCGACGCACAAGTGACTGTAATAGCTCTCCATATTCTCCGAATAGTCGAGCTAAAAATATACCCAGTCATGACAAAATTTAAACCAAACAGTAAGGTAATTAAAATATTTAGAACTTAAGAATTAGTTTCTTATGAATACTCCGAGGTGACGTTGTTGAAAAATGAAGTAGGATGCAACAGAGATGTGTATAGATAATGATTCTATTTCATGCTAACGGCAAAGTTTCACAAACAAACAGTATTTTCATACATGGTCCTTTTGTTTCGGGTCTTTAATGGCGGAATAATTTCTAAACTTTAAATAACCAAATTCCTTGTATAGAGAACTACAATATTTGTCCACAACTCCAAGATACTGCACATTTATATGCTTCCTCCATGAGCTAAGTGATATAGAATCATTAACAGGATTTTGACAGGAACTGTGACTCTTTACAAAAAGCTCATCCCTTTTCGTAAAAGGAACTTCTATAAAGTTAAACACATTTTTTATTGTTTCCTCTGAAAAATCTACCATATCTTCGTATCTTAGTGTGTAGATTAGTCCGGGAAACTTTTTGCCGAGTTCTTTTGCGAGTTTATAATCTTCAGCCATTTGCTGACACATGTACTTGGCACGACCGTTGAAGGATAATAATGTCTGAGCACCACTGTCCTTCTTTCGCACCTGAGAATCCAACATTGCGCGAGGATCCCGAAATAAATGAATTATTTTTAAATTACTGAAACTTTCCAGCAATTTTTTTGCCATTTCCATAGTCATGCGTATGAATTTTTCAACAACCATTTTTGATTTCTTGCACTTTTCAGTTAGAAGTGGTAAACAGCTACGAACTACTTTCTTTGCACGTGAAGTGTTCCACAACATTTTGTTGTCAACGTATTTCAGAGCACTTATCGGCCTCAATCTGGTACTCTTTCCATACAGCTCTTGCTGACAGCGGAAAAATGGCTGCAAATCTCTATTTATAGAATCATTGATAGGATGATAGTGATTGGCTAATGTAGCGATGTCCAAATCACTATGGTTACAAGTAATCATTTTTCTGACAGCGTCTGTCCCGACCTCAGAGTTGATGTTATGATGCACTTTTTCCACATCGACATTCGGATGTAAACGCCTGTGACCAAGAACAGAATACTATACAAGAAGCAGATTATTTACTCAAAACCATCACACGTCAAAAATGATCTAGATGTAGGTAAAATGATAAATGAAATAACATAAATCGAAAAAAGTTCGTAAGTCATTTGCACCAAGAATAGGGTATTGTAATTCAACATATTCCTTTAATCCATTGATACCTAAATCTTTTCAATGGGATTTTGGGCAAGTCTATTTCCTTAATTAGAGGTGTATGCCGTATTGTGATTAAAATGATAAACAGACATTGTATTTGTCGTCTGCATTGGAGCATAGCTATTCCAAAAGATGTATACATATATTTCAAAAGACACTAAGCACAAAGAGGTTAAATAGATACAGAAATGACATATAAGGTGTTCGAAAAACCTTGACGACATTTGAATCGCCGCTACTAGCAATGGTGATGATATTCTGTTATGAAACGTTTTTTTTTGTTTTTTTTTCACGTAAAAATCATTATATTCTATTTTTAATATATTATATTATAATCAAAACAAAATAAAAAATAATGTAGTAAATTGAGTTGATACTTCAAACATTAATAGAGACTATCGAGAGGGAATACAGTTACTAAGGACCATAACTCTAGCTTACCCAGTTTTTTTATTATACTCTTTCATGAATTATGCTTGTCCGGAGTATACTTCAAACTTTATTCTAGCATAAAATGTGCTGTTTTTGCCCATTTTGCCGGTGTTTTAACAGGAGGAAAAACGTGTGTTAACGGGGAGATTCACGCGCCGTTATAACCCGGTTTCATTTATGCGCAGTACAGGGCTATTGTAAACAATGGACCTGTCCCCCAAGTCTTACACCATGTACGGCATCAACAGTGCCAGGCTTAAAAACCGCTGGTGACGTCATACATATGACGTAAACAACACGGACGTTGTCCCTCGCATTATTGAACGTCGTACCAGTAAGAGCGTTTCATTTTCATTTTTATGACTTTTTATGTTATTCATGCTAGAATAGCGCTAACGAACGTTTTTTCGTGTTATAACACCTGCAGAAACCCTCGGGATATGTTGGTGCCCTCGGGATTCTGCAGATGTTATAACACGAAAAAACGTGCGTTAACCCTACATGTTAGGGACCGAGTTGATACTTCACAATGTGGTAGAGAACAACGCAAATGAGTACAGTGACCAAGATCCATAACTCTGCTTGACCACATTTTTAATAACCTTCCTTTATCATATGAAACAATGCTTGTCCGAGAGATAATTACAATACCAAGAAACAGATTTGTTTGATATTAGATATAGTGATAGTAGATTTCTGGAGAAAGTGCAGTGTTAATGCTTAACTCCATTACCCTAGACTCATAACTTGATAGTATGGGCCTATGACTGAAAAGTGTCCCTTTATTATTCTTTATTTTGCTTGTCTGCAATTTTCAATGACTTGAAACTTCTTGAATAATGTTCACATAGTTTATATATACGTACATCTCTGTCCCATTTAAGAAATAGATAATTTTTCCAGCCCTAGTTGAGTACATAAGGCTACGTAGATTTTCGTACTCATAAAATGTGTGCTCGTGGTTTTGAAATATGCTTCCTAAAAATGACGATCCGGTATGCATATACGCCAACACTATCACCATTTTACGATCTGGCATTGTGGTTTTGGTTTGGGTACTCGTGATCACAATAGGAGTTCTATTTTTAACAACAGCAGTGTCCGCTTCTGATCGGTTGAATGTTTTGTTCAAAACAAAACCCGACAGTGTTAGTACATCATGCATAATATCTGAAACAAAATATAAAAATAGTACATTGCCATGATATTTGTTTCAAGTTGAGATATATTTCTAAACAGGAGTTTAATCTCATACGTGACGAATGCCTCCAAAGTGGGGGTCTCAACGTATGTGACCTTCACCTTCAAGGTGTTGACTCGGTACTTGATCACGACACTAAACGTCTTTATCTCTATGTGTTAAACATGTGTGCCAACTAATTTTAAATCGTTCAAATATAACAGAGTTACATACAGGACATTCACTTATGCATATACAAATGTATATAAATTTTAATTCATTCCTTGCATGACAGAGTTACCATATATACAAGATTCCATGTCTCTAAGTGATACCTTGACCTTTGGGGTAGAGACGTGGACCTTGCACGCGACACGTCGTCTTCATGTGCTGAACATTTGTACAATGGTATATGAAAATTCCTTCATGCAAAGTTACAAATCGGACACGAAAGCATTGGACAGACTGTTGGATTTTAATATGCCCACCTTTTGGGGCATTAAAAATGGATGTCAGCCATTTCAGGTAATGGCAGTTTTCGTCTTTTCTTTTGCTTTTTAATAGTTTGAATCCTTAAAAACGTACAGAATAGAAGCAAGGGTAGGATCTGATTGAAATGATATTGCAATATCTAGAAAGTCTCACCCGAATAGTATGGACGTCTTACCAAAAGAAAATAACTCTGCAGATGCCAGTAAGAAATTGGCGTGAACCAGGCCCGTAGCTACACTGAGACACAGGGAGGCACCGGCCTCCACGTTTTTCTGCCAAGATTATGAAAAAAAAGATATATTTTGAGGCACCATCTTTTCAGCATAGCCGAGCCGAGGCACTATTATTCAATTTAATTTATTTGAACTATATTTCTGCAGATCTATATGTAACTAAAATGTGCGCGAATCTTTTTAATGCCATTTATTGTTTCCGAAATCGGTATCTTAAAAGTTTCAAAATCATCTCTGGTGAAGAAGATTTCATGTTACCAAACTAGAACCGGATATCATAGTCAAATGGTCATGTCCGATGACTTTGGTGGGATTCGTAGTTACAGCGACGAGGAGCTTATGGAAACTCTTAAAAAGTGTTTTCAAATGCTCGAAACTAGCAGCGTCGAAAAAGTAATTAAAGGGCAATAACTTTGTAAAAACAACATTTATCTGGAATGTGTCGATGTTCTAATAATATGCGCATTTTCGCTTGAAACTGAAGATGTGTGCTATAATGATTATTTTTCGCCTTTCAGATCAATGTTGGTAATATTTTGCGAATATATAAAAGTAGTGTACGTCCTTACACCAGAAGATATATCGTCAACATATGTGACAATTCAACCACTCTAAATCTATTTAATCTGCCAATGTATAATAAGGATACTATTTCATCAATATTTTATTCAATAGGAGATAATGTGCCGTTCGTCACCAACTGCGACATATGTTTGCTGAATTCCGTTTTAGATCTCTTTCAATTGACTGATATAGTAACATTAATAATTGATAGGATAATAATGGAACCATGTTCTATTCACTCTAAAACAATGTTGACATATGCTTTCCTTTAGTATTCAAGATGTTTTTTCAAGAAAAGGTGTTATTTATTTTTTTAAATGTCATTGAAAAGACACTGCGCCATGTTTCTAATATGTACTTACCCATTTAAAAAGCAAAGTTAGGAATGTTTTCGGTATAAATAAAGGTCATTTCTATCTGTAAGACATCTTTCTTAATAAAATGAGAGCTACTTGTAAATATGGGATTTTAAACTTGTAACATTTCCAGCAATAGTTGTCAAAAAAGCAAAACCGATAAAGGGTCGAGTCACAAGTTAATAGCATTAAATACTAACTTCCCCGCTAGGAAAGACGGATTAAGGATGGTTGCGTGTAGTTTTTATATCGTATACCTATCATAAATACTTAATCCTGATTTCAGATAGCGATCACGTGCCGGGTCCGCAAAAATCTAAAACAACAATCCTACAAAAATAGCGTGTAGACCTGCGCGGTTTCTGTTGTATTTTCGCATATTTTCACTACTTTTAATTAAGTTTACGATAAAAATTTTAGAGTAAATGTTTTGATCAATATAATAGTACATCAATATATAGTTTTGCGGACTTGGTCGAGATATATATAGACGGCAAGGTTAGTAATCGTCGGAGTTATAGAGCGAACAACTGTAAATTGGTAAATTGGTCCATGTTTGGCCATTAAAGGAAAAGAACTCTGGATCGACTTAGATTGTATGGTTAGTTATCAAACTTGACCTAGATATTATATCTATAAAGATTCGCAGCAAATTTAGTGAAGCTTGGCTATAAATAGAGAGTTGTTCCAGTTTTGACAATTGAAGGGCAATAACTTCGAAGGGATTGGAGCGATTTGGCTGTGATCGAACCTGGCCGAGATATTTGGTCAATAATCATTTACAGCAAGTTAAGGTAATATTAATTAGAAAATTTGTCCAAGTTTGACATTTTACGGGCAATAACGCTAGAGTGGCTGGAGCGATTTTGCTGGTTATCGAACTTGGCCGAGATATCATGACGATATATTTTTCACAGCAGGCTTTTGTAATCTTCGATGAGGGTTGTCTAAATTAAACAGTGGAGGATTTTGTGGGTTCAAAGTTCATCCCGTAACCTATAGAATAGACTAGTGCTATTCAACAAGGACGTCGCAAAACAATTACTCGTTCTGCAACAGCTATATTCTACTGCTCGATACTCGATACACGATACACGCATGTATACCCGTGTATTGGAAATTTTGCTACGTGTATTTCGTGCAAAACGTTTAGAAGCCATCCTTAACAAAAATTTAAAATATAAACATCAAAAACTTTGAAAATAATAAATAAGTAACAACAAGCAAGATGTTTAAATGTTTGGACTAGTGTCGGATGAATTAATAGTGGTACTCACATGTATATTTACTCGTTCTGTAATAAGATATACATCCTAGTAGCACACACATTACAACGCTCAAAATTGTTGATTGTTTGCACCTGGTTGTTGTCATGATTGGTTATGCATTTATATGCTAATTAAATAATGCCACAAATTCTATCACGATCCGCAACTTTTTGTATATAGATATGGAGAGAAGTTATACATTATTTTACGATAAAATACATCACGTTTTCAACGGGAAAAGCGTGTGCGACCAATCGCAGTTACAATGGAATGTTGCTACGCGATGAACATGGTTCGTAGAATTTTCAAAGACAATTTTGTGTTAGAATCGAAATGATAAATGCCTCCCTGTATTTTATCGTGAAATAAAATGCAGCCAGTCGTTCGGATGCAAAAAATTAAATCATTCGTTTATCAGTAATTTACTACGCATCCGAAGTCCTTACTGTATTTTATTAAAAGATAAAATTCTAGGACACGTTTATTATTTCTTACATAATATGCTGTTCTCAGAAATTGATTTGGAAGGAATCCAATATTATTAATTCACACAATAAAGATAAATGTCCGGTAAAAATTCAAGACAGTTTTTAGTCCAGTATCTTAAAACTAAACAACTTTGCACGATTTCGTTTCTGTAAACGTATATTGGGTAAATTCTATGGAACGCCATAGCTGCCTTCTATACACACTTCTTAAATGGTGATGTCCTTTTGATATATGGTGATGTCGTTTTGATAGATGGTGCTGTGGTTTTGATAGATGGTGCTGTGGTTTTGATAGATGATGCTGTGGTTTTGATAGATGGTGATGTCGTTTTGATAGATGGTGATGTCGTTTTGATATATTGTGCTGTGGTTTTTGTAGATGGTGATGTAGTTTGGATATATGGTGATGTCCGTTTTGATAGATGGTGATGTCGTTTTGAAGGTGGTGACGTCGTTTTGATAGATGGTGCTGTAATTTTGATAAATGGTGATGTCGTTTGGATATATGGTGCTGTGGTTTTGATAGATGGTGCTGTGGTTTTGATAGATGGTGATGTCGTTTTGATAGATGGTGCTGTGGTTTTGATATATGGTGATGTCGTTTTGATAAATGGTGATGTCGTTTGGATATATGGTGCTGTTTGTTTTAATACGATGGTGCTGTGGTTTTGATAAATGGTGATGTCGTTTTGATAGATTGCTGTAGTTTTGATATATGGTGATGTCGTTTTGATAGATAGTGCTGCGGTTTTGATAAATGGTGATGTCGTGATGATAGTGGTGCTGTGGTTTTGATAAATGGTGATGTCGTTTTGATTTATGGTGGTGACATATTGGTATATGGTGCTGTCATTTTATATATGGTGCTGTGGTTTTGATATATGTGACGCGCCGTGAGACTTTTGGGCCAAATGCGGTAAACATCATTGTGAGAAAAACGCTTGCAAAGTTTTGCGAGATTTTCACGTGTTAATTTGCGTAGGCCTACTTGCCTTCATTAAATTCAGTTCTGTGAACGTTATCGTTCAGTAGTGTCGATATCTCGGCCGCTCCATTTTCAAGAAAACTTTACGAACAACCCCTTATTTATATTTTCGTATTTTCTGGTTTCCCATTTCTAAAATTAGATCAATATTGTATGCAAATTGGATGTGGCGGGTGACGTAATTGATCTGTGTTACCTGAATGACTCAAATGGGGATTACGGACGTGTATCTATTTCGGTCGATTATTTGTTGTTTTTGCTTCGAATGGATTTGATTTATAGAGGTACGTATAACTTATGCTTATTTTGATGACGAATCTGTTTGAGACTCTTTGGTGTAGCAAATTTGCGGGTAAATTGGGCAATGTTTTATTTATCCAGGAAGTTGAAAATGGCGGAATGACATTGGTGACCTTCGACTTTTGTGTATTTGTTTACATATTATGTCGGGATGTATTAGATTAAATAATCACGTGTAGTCAATTTTCAACTGCAAATACAACCAGCCAGGGTCCGTATATTTACCAGCACTATCCCGTATGAGAAAATAAGCCGTTTGGTTCAAGGTTTTGTTGAAAAACTAGAAGTTGTAAACGAGTTGTACTTTACTGTACTGTAGATCATGATTCTGTTGACAATTTTAAAACAGAGGTGATAATAGAGAATTAAGTCTGAAGTGACGATGATAATGAAAAATATGTTGAAGAAAACAAACTTTTGAGTTTAATTTTGATCATGACAAAGAGCAGACTGTACAGGTGGCATTTGATCATGGATCCGAAGTGTCTCCTCGTCCGGTCGGGGTCCGGTAGACCCAGAGTCTCGGTGTCCAGTCGAGACAAATGGGGATTTATCTCCTGTCCGGCTCTATTTTTTAAACAAAAATTTTTAGATACAAGAATATTTATTTAACATCGGATACGTGTAAAGATCTCGCAATACTGTACCTACTAGAGCTATTTTCCAACAAGGTTCAGCACGAAACAATTTTCAGTATCCATTGATCATTGACTCATAATCAAACGTGTTGATTTGATCCTGGTCACCAATTTAAGGATGTG
The DNA here is from genome assembly GCA_022818135.1 of Saxidomus purpurata. Taxonomy (NCBI): domain Eukaryota; kingdom Metazoa; phylum Mollusca; class Bivalvia; order Venerida; family Veneridae; genus Saxidomus; species Saxidomus purpurata. Next base: position 37,865,762 of record JAFMSR010000008.1, on the reverse strand, counting down.
TGAATATTAGTAATACTGTATGGAATAATAATGTAAAGGACACAATTTAACACCTCTGGTGTTTTGCATTTAATTGCCATTTTAATATCAGACGCTGATGCGCAATAAAATATAATTTTTCGGTTTGTACGTGATGCATATTTTGATTATAATTTATATCAAGATTTTCCTCTTCATATTTCGTTTGTAATCTATCATGCAGCGATTATTTCAATGTAATTTTTCTTGTATGCATCCACTTAGTTTCAGCCAATCAGCAATCAAACACATAGTGTAGGTCCGCATGTTCCCTAGACAAAATAACCTGCTTCCGGTTTTCACCGATTTAGGTGTCTCATACCTAAAGACTGAAACGATTGCTTTTGTACGCACTTAAAACAAAGCTATACTTTGGTTCAGCAATGGTTCTTTTATTATTTGAAAGAGTTCTAAGTGCGTACAAAAGCAATCTGTCTAGGGAATATGCGAACCTACACTATGTGTTTGATTGCTGATTCGAAACTACGGAGCCAGAAAAACTTGAAATAATCGCTGCATGATACATCACAAACGAAATATAAAGAGAAAAATCTTGATATAAATTATAATCAAAATATTTGGTATTTGAAAATACTGACATATTTGGTCGGTGACCACAAAAACTGCCACAAAAATGGGGGTGGTGTCATTGAGCCCCAGATTACTGGCATAAAGTATTGGATCACATGTACAAATTTTGTTATTTTTATGTGGGACTAGGATGATTCTACAAAATAAAGTTCATTTCAGCAGTCGGTGAGATTTTGGGTAGTCTCGCCGGAAGAAACCCTTATAATGTAAGTCTATGGAAATGTATTTAGGCGTCTCATACCAACTGACGACAAAATTGCCTCAATTGTAACGGTGTCAGAACAGTTTTACCATCATCAACCTGATCCGGTCAACAAATAGGCCATCTATAAATAGTTCAACATCATCGTAATAAAATATGACAGAACCATATATCAAAATAGCATCACCACATATAGAAAGGACATCACCATATATCAAAACCACTGCACCATATATAAATATGACAGCACCATATATCAAACTCACATCACCATTTGTTAAAACCACAGCACCATATATCGAAACCACAGCACCATCTATCAAAACAACAGCACCATTTATCAAAATGACAGCACCATCTATTAAAACCACAGCACCATATATCAAAACGACATCACCATTTATCCAAACGACAGCACCATATATAAAATGACAGCACCATAACTCAAAACGACATCACCATTTATCAAAACCACAGCACCATCTATCAAAACGACATCACCATATATCAAAACCACAGCACCATCTATCAAAACGACATCACCATCTATCAAAACCACAGCACCATCTATCAAAACGACATCACCATCTATCAAAACGACATCACCATTTATCAAAACCACAGCACCATCTATCAAAACGACATCACCATCTATCAAAACCACAACACCATCTATCAAAACGACTTCACCACCTTTAAAACGACATCATCATCTATCAAAACGACATCACCATATATCCAAACGACATCACAATATATCCAAACGACATCACCATCTACAAAAACCACAGCACCATCTATCAAAACGACAGCACCATGTATCAAAACGACAGCACCATCTATGAAAACGACATTACCATCTATCAAAACCACAGCATCATCTATCAAAACCACAGCACCATCTATCAAAACGACATCACCATATATCAAAAGGACATCACCATTTAAGAAGTGTGTATAGAAGGCAGCTATGGCGTTCCATAAAATCCTATCTCTTTCATTCTCTGCATATGGCTATGGTACCATCTGTGTTTTTGTGTGCAGGTATTTACTTATTTGCAATAAGATATGATCAAACAAATTAAACTTATGTCTGCTATAAAAGGAAAAATATCGGTTCAATATTGGTTGCACTGATTAAATCTTTCTCATTATTACTTCATTTGTTATCTCTGATATCACCAGTGGTTGTTATTTCACTTATATTTAATATTATCCACCACTTATAAATGTTTGCATAGTATCAGGGATAAGCATTCTATCGTAGAACATTTATTTTGTTGTCCATCTTTTCCACATCATGATATCCGCTACTCATCAGATTTGAAAATGAATGAAAACTTTTGTGAGTTTATTGACTCCACTAAGAAATCAGTTTGAAATAATTATTTTTCTTAAATACAGATTGAAAATGAGAAATAGGAATGATAAATGCAAGTGGGTCAGACGTGGGGTACTCATAAAAAATAATCATAACAAGATCTGTCCCTCACAAGTGACGAATGCCCCCGAAACAGGTGCCTCACAGTCTGTGTCCTCTCCATGTGCTCAAGAAATGTGCTATGTAATTTTAAAATCCTTCCATGCATGACAGAGTAACCATGCATACAGTTTTCCATTACTTTAAACACTAAGTGTGACCTTGACCTTTGAGGTAGGGACTTGGATCTTGCACGCGACACATCCGCTTGATGTGCTAGACATTTGTGCCAAGTTATTTTAAAATCCTTCAAAGCATGATAAAGTTATAGTCCGGACACAAATGTATGCATATATACAGGATTCCATTACCTATAAACTCTAAGTGTGACCTTGACCTTTGTGGTAGGGATGTGGGTCTTGCACGTGACACGTCATCTTGATGTGCTAGACATTTGTGCCAGATTATTTTAAAATCCTTCAATGCATGACAAAGTTACAGTCCGGACACGAATGTGTGCATATATGCATATAAAAAGGAATCCATTACCTTCAAACTCTAAGTGTGACCTTGACCTTTGAGCTAGGGACGTGGGTCTTGTACGCGACACGTCGTCTTGATGTGCTAGACATTTGTGCCAAGTTATTTTAAAATCCTTCAATGCATGACAAAGTTACAGTCCGGACACGAATGTGTGCATATGCAATATAGAGGAATCCATTACCTTCAAACTCTAAGTTTGACCTTGACCTTTGAGCTAGGGACGTGGGTCTTGTACGCGAAACGTCGTCTTGATGTGCTAGACATTTGTGCCAAGTTATTTTAAAATCCTTCAATACATGACAAAGTTACAGTCCGGACACGAATGTGTGCATATATGCATATATAGAGGAATTCATTACCTTCAAACTCTAAGTATGACCTTGACCTTTGAGCAATGACGTGGGTCTTGTACGCGACACGTCGTCTTGATGTGCTAGACATTTGTGCCAAGTTATTTTAAAATCCTTCAATGCATGACAAAGTTACAGTCCGGACACGAATGTGTGCATATATAGAGGATTCTATAACCTTCATACTCCAAGTGTGACCTTCACTTTGAGGTAGGGATGTGGGTCTTGCACGCGACACGTCGTCTTGATGTACTAGACATGTGTGCCAAGTTATTTTAAAATCCTTCAATGCATGACCGAGTTACAGTTCGGACACGAATTGTAAGTGGGGACGCATAGACGGACAGACAGACGGACGGACGGACAGACAGACGGACGGTGCGATTGTAATATGCCACCCTTCGGAGACATAATAAAAATAATCGCTTAATATTTCCAAGTTATCAGGTTTAATCATTAATTATGCATTTTATGCCCCCGAAGGGTGGCATATTAAAATCGCACCGTCCGTCTGTCCGTCCGTCCGTGCTCACATTCTGGTACTTAGGTGGCTATACAAACTAGGTCAGTACTTTATTTGTGTCATTCATTCCGTAATGCTGTTATGTGGCTTTTTCTGTTAAGTGGCTAAAGAACATGGGAACAAAAGGCTAGCCACATAAATATCAAAATTAGTACCGTCCGTCTGTCCGTCCGTCCGTCTGTGCGTCCCCACTTACAATTCGTGTCCGGACTGTAACTCTGTCATGCATTGAAGGATTTTAAAATAACTTGGCACACATGTCTAGCACATCAAGACGACGTGTCGCGTGCAAGACCCACATCCCTACCTCAAAGGTCAAGGTCACACTTGGAGTATGAAGGTTATGGAATCCTCTATATATGCACACATTCGTGTCCGGACTATAACTTTATCATGCATTGAAGGATTTTAAAATAACTTGGCACAAATGTTTAGCACATCAAGACGACGTGTCGCGTACAAGACCCACGTCCCTAGCTCAAAGGTCAAGGTCATACTTAGAGTTTGAAGGTAATGGATTCCTCTATATATGCATATATGCACACATTCGTGTCCGGACTGTAACTTTGTCATGCATTGAAGGATTTTAAAATAATTTGGCACAAATGTCTAGCACATCAAGACGACGTTTCGCGTACAAGACCCACGTCCCTAGCTCAAAGGTCAAGGTCAAACTTAGAGTTTGAAGGTAACGGATTCCTCTATATATGCATATATTCACACATTCGTGTCCAGACTGTAACTTTGTCATGCATTGAAGGATTTTAAAATAACTTGGCACAAATGTCTAACACATCAAGACGACGTGTCGCGTGCAAAACCCATGTCCCTAGCTCAAAGGTCAAGGTAACACTTAGAGTTTGAAGGTAATGGATTCCTCTATATATGCATATATGCACACATTCGTGTCCGGACTGTAACTTTGTCATGCATTGAAGGATTTTAAAATAAGTTGGCACAAATGTCTAGCACATCAAGATGACGTGTCGCGTGCAAGACCCACATCCCTACCACAAAGGTCAAGGTCACACTTAGAGTTTATAGGTAATGGAATCATGCATACATTTGTGTCCGGATTATAACTTTATCATGCTTTGAAGGATTTTAAAATAACTTGGCACAAATGTCTAGCACATCAAGCGGATGTGTCGCGTGCAAGACCCAAGTCCCTACCTCAAAGGTCAAGGTCACACTTAGTGTTTATAGTAATGGAAAACTGTATGCATGGTTACTTAGTCATGCACGGAAGGATTTTAAATTACATAGCACATTTATTGAGCACATGCAGAGGACACAGACTGTGAGGCACCTGTTTCGGGGGCATTCGTCACTTGTGAGGGACAGCTCTTCTTCTGATTACGTTAATCATAATTTAATCGATCACGACCAAAAACGGGCTGTATTCATGAATATTTTAGGATTTTTTTAGATTATTTTACGATTTTATTCGATTGTGTAAGTAATGTACATATAAATGATTGGATGCATAATTTAATAGTTGTAGAAAAAAATATTGACCGACACTTCCATTATATGAAACCAATTACATGTATACACTTATTCCTCACTAATTCATTGTTAAAGCTGTCACCTGGTGGGTACCACATCTACTGACAGTCGAACAAAAGTGCACATGAGTTCGAACTGCCAAACAATTTTTAACAAGGCAGTCTAAAAGACAGCTATATTACCCGCCGCAAATAGGAACATTGAAGGAATTAATGTTACTTAGTGTAGTTTATTCTCAGAGGTGCACAGCGTGGATTTCTAAAGTGAAAGCAATTGAATTTTCCATGTGCAGTAAAGAGTGTTCTACCCATGCTTCACCTGTATTTGATTTCCAGTGCCATGGGTTCTGTACATCATCTCGATGATGGGAACATTTGGCCAAAGTTTCATTCAAATCAGTCAAGCGGTTTACGTGATATTGAGGGGACACAAAAGCAAGACTCAAACGTAAGACTTTAAGTTGTGTGCTTGACCTTGAGTCAGTGTGACCTAATCATTGGTTCTACACATTGTGATCATTTGATTGTAGTTTCAATAAAATCCTTCAAAGAGTTTGGGAGATTTTGAGCGGACAGACTCAAATCTCTGACCTTAAGTTGTGACCTTGACCTTGAGTCGGCGTGGCCAGATCATGGGTTCTGCACGTTAACTTGATGAGGTTAACATTTGACCACAGTTTCGTCATAATCCTTCAAAGGGATTAAGGAGACCTGGAGCGGAATGCACAAGAATCATAACTCAGGCTTCGTTACTGATAGTGTTACTGCCCTTATTTCTTTTTCTTGTGTATAACGCATCTCGGAAAATAATAAGAGAAAATAAGAGAGCGAACCAATTCTTTCGCTTAATTACATTATAAGTTACTGCCCATTTACTTTTTCTAGTACTCAGAACGTAATTCAAGAAATTCTGAAGGGAACCATTTGATTCGTCATGAATTGAGTTACTTTAGAAGAAACTCTTAGTACATTGTTTGAAATAACATTCTTGGACAAAAGGAAATAATTGTTATTTTACATACAAAATAATGAGTGTTGCAATTTTCCAAGCTACCGTTCGGGGAGATATATGTCAGTTTCTAGTGACAGCCCTCGTTACCTCTTGTGACCGTCACAAATAGCATGGGCTTTTGATACTATTTATAAAACAACACTTTTTTCAAGTTGTATTATTATATAGATATATATTTACATTGTCGATAATCTAGCTTCTGAACATGTATAGCCAACAGTACTGCTCTCCGTTTTTACATTCATTTAATCAATTATAGTTCATATTATATTTATGATAAATATGTTACAATTCAAATGCGATTCAAAAGAGTGTCACTCTCACGCTGCTTCGTTGACATTTATAGCATTACTGTCAGACACTATTTTAGTATCTAATTCTGTATGCACATATTTCGTATATCATCATCTCTAGCTATTTCTCGGCCGGGTACCAGGGACAATTGCGTTAATAACTAGTTCTATAGTAAGTGGAGCGGTACGTGACAAATGATCCAGTAGCCGCAAGAATTATCACAATTCCCAACCAGAGCACTCCGACAACGATACTGACTATCATCAGAATTTTAGCGGTGTTAGACGCGGATTGAGCACCTGCCATATCACCTTGTCCTGCCAGTGAATTAGCCTGCAAACACATACAATGATCTGTTTTAATTGGCATTGAATGTATTTTATTGTAAATTTATTCATAAAAAATGAGTGCTAACAGTGTAAGAACAAATGTATGAAGTGCAACTGAAACTTTTACAGGGAGATAATAGAGCTCTGTATGGGATTACTAGTGATTAGCAGGCATATTATAAAATCTATCAGTTATAAATCGTGAGTCTATGTACAATCTTATTCAAAGAAATAAATTTAATTGCCACAAAATATGTCAGTGAAATGGTCATATCCTCTGGGAGAAAAACTGTAATAGGTGTGTTTACCACTCGGGGCAAAACAAAGTTCTTTCAAGATGTTGACAAACTAAATTGGGTTTGTATCAGTTTAACGCCTGTTTCAACTGTATTCCAGTCACTTACAGACGGGCAGTTAATCTAACAATCGTTCCTGGGAAGGACCACTACTAGATCCCTATCCTCTGTAAGAAAATGCTGTCTTTTACACATAAAGAGACATGGTCGATAGTAGGGCTCGAACCCATGACTCTCAATCTATGAAAGAGTTACAGTGACTCTAACCACTCGGCCACGGAGGCGTACTGAGACAGGTCCGATCACTCTGATGTCTACCATTTATAAGTGTGTGTCATATGGTATGTAACTGGGAATGAATTGATTCACAATTAAAAAACGTTGTCTGTTCCGAGTTTGGGATCGTTCTTTCAGTTAAGGTGCTTCGGGCACATACGAGCCCATTAAAACATAGACAAGTAAAACAAATTTCTAAGATGAACGTCTGGACCCAGTTGTTCGAAACTTTGACCGACCCTTAACAGTCGGTTACATTTTAGCGTTGTATATTTTGTAGTTTTATGATTCGAAATATTTGTTTCAGCAAATGTATACATTTAAGAAAACTAAAACTTAAACTTTTTAAAGTATAATCAAACTATTCCATAAGTGTTTCCAATCAAGGACCATAGTCTGAGACCGGCGAAAATACAATCGTACACTTAACAGCAAGTTACAGTTTCGAACAAATGGGTCCTAGAGAGCTATAAATTCAAGAAACACTTAACATCTACTCGATGCCATTTTTATACTTTAACTGAATGCTCTGATGACCTACCCTCATGGCATAGTAAATGGCACAAAGTCCAGTGGGCCAGAAACAGCAGAGACAGGCAAATACTGACGGTATAAGGAAGTCTGGTGGTCTCGGACCCATTACTACCGTCGCCACAGGTGCCGGTTGTGTAACTACCTGAAAAGCAGAAATTATTGTTGACTGTGTGATTGGAATGCAGGATAAAAAAAATATTGAAATCTAGCCTTTCTGTCCGAGTAAAATGAATCTATACGTCCAAATTAGAAGCAGTAAAAAATCATATCAAAAAAATATCGAAGGGCAAAACTATTCTCTAAATGTATATAGAGGCAAAACTATTCTCCAAATATTATAGACGCAAAACTATTCTCTAAATGTATATAGACGCAAAACTGTTCTCTAATTGTTTGTAGGCGCAAACTATTCCCTAAAAGTGTATAGACGCAAACTTAAACTATTCTCTAAATGTCTATAGACCCAAAACTATTCTCAAAATGTGTATAGACGCATGTCTAAATGTATATAGGCGCAAAACTATTCTCTAACTGTATATAAGCGTAACTCTGTTATCAAAACGTAAATAGACGAAAAGCTATTACCTAAACGTGTTTAGACGCAATACTTTAATCAAAATGTGTATTGACGCAAACCTATTCTGTAACAGTATAATGACGCAAAACTATTCTCTATATGTATATAGACTCAAAACTATTATCAAAATGTATATAGACGCAAATCTTTTTTCTAACAGTTTATACACGCAAAAGCTTTTATCAAAATGTGTATAGAGGTAAACTATTCTATGTTTTGAAAGATATCACCCGATTATACTAAAGAGATATCTCTCAACCGCACAGAGATATCTCTCCTACCTTAAAATATATCTCTGAAAAAGAGGTACTTGTTAAAAACAGAGAGATGTCTCTTAAACTTTGAGATATCTTCCTTATCATGACAGATATCTCTGTTTATATGAAAATATATTTATCATTAGAAAGATATCTTTTTATTTTACAAAGATATCATTGCAAAATTGAGAGATATCTCTCGCGTAGTACCTTTTTGCCATTTTCATTGCTCCCTTTTCGTAACTTTGACCCAACAATAGTATGTGATTTGTTTGTCTATGTCATATTAAACAATCTCTATGGCATCAAACACGACTGTTTTGAGTTTTTAAGAAGACGAATTAGGGAAGCCCGGTCGGACAATGTTACCAGACCGGTTATGCACTAACCCCAGACAGTTTCTTTCGAGTACGAAATAAACTGAACCAAACCAAAGTTGACGGGATCAGTTACATGTGTTTGTTGCTTTGAAAGATATCTCTCACAGATAATTTTTGAAAGATATCTCTTGTCTTTTAAGAGATATCTCTTATTTTCAGAGATTTCTCTATTGCACAACACGATATCTTTCAAAAAAAGATATCTCTTCTACTTAAAAAGATATCTCTGTAATTGTAAAGGATATCTCTGTAACTTTGAGAGAAATAGCTCAAGTAATTTTAAAGATATATCTTTCGGTTGAAGATATATCTCTTATAGTGTATGATATATCTTTCAGTGATACAAAGTGAATCTCGACCTGAGAGATATATCTCTACTAAAACGAATTTAGAGAGATATCTCTTTTTTGGAATTCATAGTAAAATGGCCTGCCATACAAAAACGCTTTAATGCACTCCGGGATTCTATTTACCACAATCTCGTAAATAGTGTTTCATGCACGTACGCTACTACGGAACTTCTATGTTTTCACTTTTGCAATCAAGATGGAGGCAGGACATTAAACCGACTTCCTGTTGGATGGACTTTGCTACTTCCTTGTTTGTCTTAAGTTTTCACGTCTTAAGTTATTTGTCCTACATTCACAGGCATTCTTATCGTCAAATAAATGTACGGCTTAAGTGTTAAAACCCAAACAATAAGTTCATCAGCATCTCAAATCTTAGTCTGAATATTGTAAAAAAAAAAAGAACGCTCATGTATTGAACTGCTTATTAGTAAATAAGGGAAACAAAAGTACAATGTACATATATGCCCGAGAGTAATAAGTAGTATTTAATTATAAGTGCATACTTTGCAATATCCTTCGTTCATGCACTTGTCTGATTGTAAATAAGATAGCTGACTTTTAAGAAACAAATCTTGTTCGAACGGAACAAATATGTGTATTTTAAAGCGTACTTTGTGAACAACCATACGTCAAACGGGAAATCAACCAGCTGTTAGTTACTATATACTTGATAAATACAAACATTACAAAATACATGTTTCCCAGTTGATATGATGCTATGATATGATAAGCGTTGTGATTAATTTTATTTTCAGTATTATAGTTGATATGTTGACATTTTACATATATATTATATATATTTATATAGCTATAAAACCATCCCTTTTGTCGGAGAAAACAAGCCTACGTTGAAAGATGACCGGGGGTCACGATCAAGTTACTTGGTTTAGAGTCACCTGTAAGACATTATTGAAATGTTTAGGTATCACATACTAATTGTCTGTGGTTTTAATGGTGACAGCATTATTCGCAACAGAAACACTGTTTGTTGTCGGTAATACGCCGTCTGACACGTTATTTTATAGAAATATCGATACAATCTTTGTTGCTTTTTTTGTTTTTTTTTTACATTGTTTATAGTCCTGGCCGATCCTAGGATTTCTTCTCGGGTGAAACTGCCAAGCCCCCTGACAGGTGCAGACAAGTTGAAGACCAGGGAATCCAGGAACCAGACCCTAGCTCTTTACGAAGACAGCCCTTGGTTCTTTAACGTGCCCGTTGTATAGCAGCGATACACGCGAGACTACCTATGGGTTTCTATCTAGTTCATGTCTAGATAGGAGGGAACACTGAAAATCGTTTCTGAAATTTCCAGTGCCTCGGTCGGGATTCGGACCGGAAACCTCCAGATTGGTAGTCAGGAGCGGTAACCATTCGACAACCGCACAAGCATCAAAAAGTGTTGAAGAAAGAAAGCAATCATCATGGTAGTTTTCAGTTCATGAAAACCCTACACACGAAAGCACTAAGGGTGCGAATCCCCGGTACAACTTTCACTTTCAGTTAGTATTTGTAAAGACAAAGAAGGAAATTGTCATTTTGCAATTTCCATACGGCTTTATCGGAAGATTTTACAGTAGTAAATTTAGAAGCAATACTGTTGCTACCAACACCGTTTGACTACCAGTTATATTCTAGAGTTTGTTGTTAGTCCTGATACTGTCTGTTTTTCGTATGAATTCCGTATCGTACCAGACACACAAGCCTGAGTTTGTGTTATTGATTTATGTTATTTCTATGTATGCATGTATATAGGTAAACTTTTCTTAGAGAACGATATCCTCTCCCACCACAACCCCACCCTCGCCTCATCCCCGTCGCAATACACACATCCGCGCCGTCTGCAATTTTAAAAAAAATTACCAGATGCTATTACCGGCCATTTATTAAATCAGTACTTAAATAATCATTTTGAGAGTTTCATTAGCATGATTATAACTCGCTTTACATGACCTTTTCACGCGTTACTTTTAGTACGCTATAAGAAAAATATTTTTTCGCATTCAGTATTCTCCCGTTATTTGAATATAATTATCCACTTTTGGCGCGTCACCAGTGGAAATATTAAGAAAGGGTATTATCCGAGATACATAGGACTGAACTTTAAAGAAGGCTTTATATTAATAGAAGAACAGACATAAATACTTACTACTGTGGTTTGCTGTCCATACCCGGGCTGGTACCCTCCTGCCGGCTGGGGTGGATATGCTCCGGCAGGCTGGGGAGGATATGCTCCGGCCGGCTGGGGAGGATATGCTCCGGCCGGCTGGGGCGGATATGCTCCTCCGGGCGGCTGGTTGTAAGCTGGTGGCTGATCTTGATTGTACCCTGTATTGTATTCAATACATTTTTATAAGCTCATGTAATTTTAGAAATAAAACATGTTTTTAAGCATATATAATTTTTGTTCTAATGCAATTACTTTTGTGAGACGTTGACACAAAACAGGAACTTCCAGAGAATCACGAATATTTTGAGCAATAAGTTTTCTTAAAGTATGCCTTCAAATAAAAAGAAGAAAAAACTTAAACGGATCACTCAATAATAACGTCATGCTATTCTTCTTCGAAGTCAGTTAAGCTGTATGTCAAATTTGGTATATTTCATTAAGTACTGTATCAAATGAAATAACTCGATGAAGTTAACCTGTATGTAAAACTGCAGTGACTACAGACTACGTCATTAGCTCTCACCCTGCGTCCTATAAAAGCTTTTCTTTTTGAAAATTCCAAGCGTTTTGTAACAGGACTTGAAAATACGCCTTTACAATGTACTTGCTAAAGCATATCTCATAAATTATTATATACAATTTATAAAAATAATAGAGTAGGTTGCTGATTTTGCCCCAACACGCCAAAATACCAGAACGACAAATAAAGCGCGCCAACACGATACATGACATATTTGCTGGCGCCCCCCGACAGGCCAACATATCAAATTCACACTTATCGTATTGTCGTGCTTTATTTGTAGTTCTGGAGTGTTGGCGCCCATCAAACGGTAGAATGGCAGAAATCAGCCATCACATAAAGCCGTAAGTTTTCGGTCATTTAAATAAATTGTTTACCTTTATTCTCCTCCATCGCTGCCGTTAGTATTTCACCACTTCCTAATATATGAAAATAAACAACAAGTGGGGGATATATATATATAACCTTGGTCAAGCAGTTCCGGAAAACACTGTTAGACTCAAGAGGTAGACCAGATGGATGTATGCCGTTTAAGTTTTACAAGTGCCTTTTGTCTTATAACTAATGTTACTGACCTTGGCATGAACTATAAATCACGGTGGGGAATCACATGATCAAAATAATCTCTAAACAAAAGCAAATATATGAAAAATGCTAAAACATAATGAAATACGTTCAGCTGTGAAATAAAAAGTAACCTATCTTACAACAACATAACTGTATTCTAGAACTACTCAGGTCTCGATAACAATCACCTTCTGATTGTGCTGAACACTTAAAAAATAAATTAGTTCAGTGTCCTGAAGTGTTAAACAATATCGGAATGAGACAATAATTGAGACCTGTGTAGTTTTAGAGTACGTTAATGTTGCCATATGATAGGCTACATTTCATATTTATAGCTAAACAGCTTTCATTATTTTTTAACATTTTTCATAGATTTACTTTTGCTTCGAGACTATTTTGATCACGTGATTCCCCACTGTGTAAATATGACAAGAGCTGTGACAACATCGATTGAGGCGTTTTCGGATGAACAGCACACATCTTCTGTTCTTGCAGATGAAAACTTAACAATCTTCAATTCATTTGCATGAAAATTGTAATTGAATGCAAGCCAAACAAAAAATAATAAGGGACGTAATTTGATCATAGGCCAAGATACAATAATGAGTCTTGATCATGGCAATTCCTTGCACTATCCTGGACATTCATTGTGTTGAATACATGTATCAAGTAAATGTTTTGAACGATACAAGCATAATTTCACATGATAAAGGGAGATAATTTATTGTTTTGGAATTATGTTTCTCATATGAAAACAGAAGATAATTAAAAATAAGGTTAGCTATATTTATGGTTCTTAGTCACTACACTCTTAATGGCCTCTATCAATGTTAGAAGTATCAACTCAATCCCTTTATTAAATTTTGTGGTATGCCCCGAGACGGACAGGCGGACGGACAAACAACGATCATATCCTCCCCATACAAGTAAATACCTAAACACCATCAATTGCAACAGGCACCAGCAACCAGTCCCACGCGCAGAAGAATGAATCACTCAACTGTGCGAATTGGCCGGAGACAAGGTACACTTGCAGCTTAAATGTATTGTTATATACAGGCAACTCTTCCGACAAGTGCAAAAACTAATAATAAGAACAACATCAAACACATAATAACGCAAATACGCCACAAAGCACCGAACAAACTTAATGATGTGGATACAACACAGTGTTTCTACACCGCCGCTAATGTTTACTTTTATCTTACAGCAAACTCTATTGGCTCAAACAAAATAATAACTGATCTTACTAGTAGTAAAGTGATTGCCCTGAAGAGTACAGCTTCATAGAACTTCAGATTGAAGAACTATTTCTATTTCTAAATTAATCTAGCATTTAGAAACAACTCTTTCTATTTCTAAGTCAAATATAAGAGACTGGAGAGCAACTCTTTCTACTTCTAAGTAAAGCCTAAGATTGAAGAATAACTCTATCTATTTCTAAGTTAAATCTAAGATTGAAAAACAACTCTTCAAATCTCTAAGTTAGTTATAACATTAAAGAGCAAATCTTTCTATTTCTAAGCTAAATCTAAGGTTAAAGAGCAATTCTTTCTATTTCTAAGTTAAATCTAGAATTGAAGAACAACTTTTTCTTTTTATAAGTTAAATCTGAAATTGAAGAAGAGCTCTTTCTATTTATAATTAAAGCTTTGTGGAAATAAACTCAGATGACTAGCCCCGGAATATTCTTTTTTTATGATGATTCTTGACGGGAAACATTGGTGGTCAGATTTTCAGTAGATGCTACATTGTCCGAGAAACTGATTCTTTGATCTTTCTTTAACCACATTCCGTAAATTAAATATTCTAAAGCAGTAGATCTAACTTTTGTAAAATATGCATTGCTATAGAATTAGTTCATGTTAGCAAATGTGTCAGCATTATTGCAAAATAAGTTGAAATTTATTAAACAATATAGTACAAAATAGTGAACTTCCTACAAGTCCGGAAGTGTGTGACGAATATAATCTTAATTACTCATATCCGTATCCTCACAATGTGCTTGTCTTCGTTTGAAGATATGGAACGCCGAGGCTATCTTACATTAATCGCTTCCCATATGAAATCCAAGGCGGCCACCCCATTCTGATTATATTTGGCGATGTTAGATAATGGCGTTTTTCAGGAATCTAAAATATCAATTGACGAATTACAGAAACCCTTTGTTAAACCGGTTCAAAGCAGTGCAAAACACACAGTTTGCTCTTGCCCCCGTACCATGTTTTAACTTCAGGAGCGGCTCAGTTTGTCCTTGTTTTAAGTTTGTGCCGAAAACTGGTGATATCACATTGAGCATCCTGAAGTTCTGTACAGTTAGCGCTAACATATGAGCCCCGAGGAGGTACACTCAGTATCTCGGACCAGATCCACATTTGATGTTTTTGAGTTAAGCAATGTAAAATTTAAGCAGATGGTGACAGGAAAATGCAGAAATAGGGAATGAAGCAGAAAATATAAAGATAGTCTGTGAGAATATTTGTGTCTGTGTTTGCTTTGATCTAGATATACAGAAAGGTCGGATTTCTACCTTTCAAGAAGTATGATGTAGGGGAGACCGTTTTATTTTTTTGGAATTAATTTTTTTAATTCATTTAGGACAGTATGATTTCTATCTGATTTTAAAGATCATTTAAGTTTCGAGTCTTGGCTATCTGTTTAACCTAAGAATACTCAAACCTAACTATTTTTAATTACTTGAAATCGATCATTCAACATCAGTGGTCAAATGTAACAATTTGCCCTTGGCAATGATACAGCAAGCGGAGCAAAATGTGACACCTTTACTTTAACATTCCGTAAGTCAACATTTTCAAGATTGCATTTATCTAGAACTATTTAAACAGTCAAACAAAACTTATCAGCTTATATACAGCTGAAAAGTTCCAACAAAAATCATTAATTGTCATTTTATATGCGTATTATATAATCCATTCTCTCTATGCTATAAGGGAGGGAACTTTGCTTTTCCTTAATTTTAGTTCTTATATTTTTTTCCAAATGCCATCACGAGAAAAAAGGAGGGAACTCTGTTTTTCGTTAATTTACTCATTAAGATTTACCTTCCTTTACTTTAGTGCAAATGGCGTCAGCAGAAGAAATGGGGATTTCTCTGATTTTCTTTAATTTTAGTCAGCACAATTTGTCTCCCTTGATATATTGCAACTGGTGCCAGAAAACAAGAGGTTTACTCAGCTTTTCCGAATTTAAAGTCAGTAAGATTTGTTTCCCTTAATCTTTTTCCAGATGGCAGCAGGTGAAAAGGGAGGAAACTCAGTTTTTTTCTTATTCTAAATCATTTAGAGTTGACTCTTTTGAAAATCTTGCAAATGACTTGAGATAATAAAAGTCTGTAACTTTTACCTAAACAAATGTCAGTATAACTTGCCTCCCTTATTGTCTGAGCAAACGGTGTCTTGAGAAAAAGGGAGGGTACTTTATTTTCTTAATCACAGTGACGTTGTTAATCAAGAAAAACTGTGACGTCGTTTATCTATACCCGTTACTAATGTTTTTCGTAACTTGAACTGTTATTGCGTACCTTGAAAATTCGAACCATTTCTATAAATGAAATTGCTGTTACATTTACTTGAAAATTATTAAAGTTTTTTCTTCCTTATGAGAATATTAGTTGACGTTGATGAACAATCTGAAACACTGCATAAACATCTTTCATGAATGAAAGTCGCATTGAAATAGCGTCTTTACAGTGTTCGCGGGCAAAATCTAGGTGCGTAGCACGCAAGTGTAAATTACGTTCGATGAAAATAGTTCTCTCATTTTCTTCAAAAGTTGTTTAAAATAAGTCGTGTTAGAATCGAAATAATAAGTATCCAAGT
Source organism: Saxidomus purpurata (assembly GCA_022818135.1). Lineage (NCBI taxonomy): Eukaryota > Metazoa > Mollusca > Bivalvia > Venerida > Veneridae > Saxidomus > Saxidomus purpurata. The sequence continues at coordinate 37,849,206 of JAFMSR010000008.1, read as the reverse complement.
TTGGTTTATGGTAGAATAATACATTTAATAATAATAATACTCAATTATATTTGTTATAGTTAATTATAGTTAAGAAATAATATGTATCCATGTTATCGTAGAATAACCCGAGTATGTCGTTCTTACGCGTAATAATATATCACTCATGCAGGCCTTCGGCCTTCATGATATATTCTTGCGCATTAGTAAATTGCAAACTCCCCAAGTTTGCCGTCGACTTGTCAAATTTGGTACAGTAAACTCTGTATATATCGACTCCGGATGTAACGAAAATTCGGATATAAGGAACAAAATTTCTGCATGTAGCAGAAAAAGTGTCACAGCCAGGGCCAATACACGCCACAAATTTACTATAGGTTTGTATAGGAGCGCTGTCATTAACTCGCGATAACATTTTAATTAATAAAGTTATTTTAAAATCACAAACGGGATGATAAAATATAACATTTCCCCTTTTTAATGAATATTTTTTTATTTTTCTGAGACTTTATTTGTTTGGTCTTTTTTTAACTTAAAAACTCTACCCGTCGTTTTACTATATAATATATAGTAAAACGCCCAAAATGTCACAATTTTAAGTGAAAATTTTGCAGCTTATCTTCAATTTGTTCAAAAACTATAACACTTATTTTAGAATCACAAACGGGATTGAATAAAACAATCATTCTCCATTTAAGTGATATATTTTATATAAAAATAAAGAAAGAAGAGAATGGTCTTTTTTTAAGGTTTTGTTTAACAGGTATATAATTTCATTTTTACGATCGGAGCTCGGTTGCTTCCGTAATGCTGACCGAACACTTCCGAATGATTGATCTAACTGCTTCAGGCCATCGATAAGTTTTATGGCCGGACATTACGTAACATTTACCATGATCTTTAAAACGTTGTATATTGGGTTTTGTTTTTACATTAAAATGCAAACTGGGTTAGAATCTTCAGTTTTTTTGTTCATAAAAAGGCAAAACCTTTCATTGAAGGAAGTGTCTCCTCGTCCGGTACCGGACGGGGAGACCCAGGGCTGCGTTTCATCAAAGCTCCTAGGACAGAATTTAATCTTAAGTTAAAAAAATTGTCGTAAGTGCGTTTCAATAAAATTATTAGGATTGCTCTTAAGTGCAAAAATGCTCCTAACTCTAGGAGTGGTCCAGGGCTGTCCTAAGTGCAAATTTTGTCTAAAATTAACTGCATTTGTGAATAATGAGCAGTTTTAGAGGTAGTTTTCCGCTTTTTATAGGTGGTTTATAGGTTACAGGCCATATCATACAAGTATAAAGAATTTGTTGTGAAAATTGGATGGTGACAAAAAAATGAAAATCAACTTTTTCTCAAATTTTGCTTCAGAATTGCTATAGATTGATAGGAAATGTTCTAACTAAGAAAATGAATACCAACAACAGTATGTTTATTTCAAAAATAAAAATTCTACAGTCATTTTTCGATTTTTATGATGACGTGCTGTTTGCCTATAATCTATTAAATTTATTTGTTCTAACAGTATTTTTATGCAAAAATACATCGTAAACCTCGAATTGTAAAAGATAAATGAATAAATAATAGGAGAAATGTAATATTTTATTCATTTCTATCTGTATTTGTGCTTGCGAAGTTCCTAAGTCAATTATTTTCCTAGGAACGTTTGTTGAAACGCTCCTAGGATAAATCCTAAGATCATCCTAGGAGTGCTCCTATCTTAGCTCGGGCCCGATTTTATTCCTTCTGTATTAATCTGAAAATGCTGTACGGATATAACGTACTCCGGATATAAGGTACACATATAAATGGTCCCAAGGAGTTCGTTATATACGGAGGTTACTATAGTAACAAAACTGTAAAACTTTTACTCCCTCTTCCTATACCAGTAACCACTAACCAGTACGATTGATATCTAATTGGACAAAACGTTAAGCAATGTCATCATTAAAAGGTTTTTCGTAGCAATTAGAGATTCAATGTGTAGACAAATAGAAAATGGACAGATCTATGTTGACAAAGGCTTAGGGGATGCTCGGTACCAACAATATTGGGAGAACAATGTCGGTAGCATCTATAAATGGAAATGTAGTTGGCTTTAGAATCCGATTATACGTTTGAGTTTCAAATATGCATCACATTAAAGTAACGCGGAATATAATTAGATCTTTATACCAAATAGTAAAATTGCTTTTAAAATCATTTTGTCATATTGTTAACGGTACACGTTATGTCCGTTCTGTACAGTTTACGGGGAACCATTACAACCCGACTGGTGTGCGCACATCTGTTTTGAACCAGTACCCTTGAAATGGTGGAATTAAAAATATGTGTAGAGTATGTATAGCCCTTACAGTATGCAGGGAGCCATTCACCACCGATGATATTTCGAACTACATGTACAAAAATTGAGATCAAAATGTTTAAAATCTTTGACATATCATACATATCGATGTATCGCAAACAAATGACCACCGAAACAAACGGTTGTCATTTTCGAGTATTTGGTAAACACGAGAACGATAAATATCCACCACTTGATTTTAAATCGAGTTTATCAGTGTGGAAAATAAACTACCGCTTCTTTACCGTTTCCCAAGTGAGAAGTACGTTTGATTAAAGAATGTCAAATATTGACCCAAACCTTATTGAGGTTCGACTTTTTGTTTTCCTCCATTTATTTTCAAAACATAAACTTGGATTTTTGCAAGCTTTTTTTTCTATTTTTGACTCCGTGTTCATGATACCAGCGAATGTAGACTAGGCCCCCCAGCTTAATTTCTTAACTTGTTTTTAGTCTCTTGTTTCAGTTGACCAGGAAATCCACGCTGAAAGAATCAAGAAATCAAGAATTTAAAGTATTCAGAGTGCAAATCGAAGTCCTTGTTCCACAACGTGTTTAAATATGACATTTGTGAACATTTCAAATAAAGTTTTAGCTTTTGTCTCTTAAGAAAATAAGCACTTGTAGTGACTACCGGCCTGACATTTCACGTAACAGGGTTAGGCAGTTCTTCAAACAATTGTTCGCCTGTTAATAAAAATGCTCTTGAAACTGGAAAGGTCAAAGAAGTGCTCAGCCCGGAAATTACCTCCGAAGTTTGAAGGAAATCAACCAGTTTAAATCAATTTCTCTTCATTTCTGAATATGAAAGATTACAAAAATGTTATGAGAGGTTAAGGTACATGAATAAACAAATAGATTCGGTCGAATATCCGAAAATGAAAGCCTGAAAGGTCATGCAGTAACGATAAATATTTACGGTCCATTTTCTTTACTTTAGTTTTTCACACTGTTCAATTTCATCTAATTTAATTCGTTAACCTAGTAAAATTTGCACCCTGATATAAAAATATCTGTTCTATGGATTATTTACGACGTGATGCTAGATCTGTATGTGGAAGTCGTAAATCAAACTATATTATATTTGTTTTATTACGGCACACCATTCCTAATAAAACTTCAAAACCAAATAAATCACCTTTAGAATGAGGCCGTATCTAGATCTACGGACTCGTCCACAAATACAAGCTAATATAATTGCTCTTATGGACGGACCTTTATAAAATTTGCTTCAAATCAAATCAAATCAATGCCGTATCTAGATTTTTTCAGTTGATAATATGCATTACAGACCTTTAAAAAGGCCATTTCCCCTTTTCACTTACCGGTACTTTAGGGAAAAACATGAATTCCGCATGATCAGAGGGGAACAACACAACACTTTTTCATACAGTTTTTAAAAAACGTGACAGCATACATGTAGTCTTTTCTTTACATGTACGCTGTCGCCATTTTTTTCTAAACTGTTCGAAAAAAATCCTTATCCCGTGTACCTGTGGGAAACACCACTTAACTTCAACTGAAATATTTATTCACCTATTTTGTATGGCCCTGTTTCCGGGCCTCGTACAGACATTTTGCAATTTATGCACACACAATGATCATGAGCTTGTTTTTATTGTTATATGAAATACTATCAAATTTCCAATGGTCTTTCTATCATAACTGGAGACAGCCTCTCGATTTAAGTTGTTTAAACTTTTTGAAATACCACTGTTTGTTTTTATTTATGAGGCTATTATTTGACGTTTTAACACAAAGGTTATACGGGTTACAGGTCTTTAAACTGTAACAAATAATGTACACATGTAATTTCCGTTTTTTTATTCAATGTTAAGAAAGCTGTCGTGGGAATTTTTTTTCTTATTCTATCTATTATCAACGGATTGATTGGCGCGTTTTGCATATTAAAATGAGAAATGCGGACTAAATGACTGTGCAAAAGTTTTAATGACATGATAAGTGAAGTCTTTTTAACACAACTTTCAATGAGATAAAGAAATCCGGTACAAATGGAAAAGATAAACTGTCTTAAAGCTTTCACTAGGGGATGCGATCACTGGTGAAATTTTGACCGATAATTGTCGCGGAAGAATTTGACGGATTAGACACGTCTGTGTTTAAATATCACAGAAGCTTAGCAGCTGCTTAAACACAACCTTTTTTTATAATTTGAAAAACTGAATTTGTATCGCTGTTTGATAGATAAACCGATTCCTTAGAAAGCGTATTAACAAATAACAAGTTAATTTCAAACAATGCGGACTTATGTTGGATTATGATGTCATAATAAAAGTAGAAGTTCTGAGCTTCAATTTTATTAACTTATACTGCTGTACTAAACCTGCATTTGTATGTTAAAATACGTATGCGTTACAAAATCTTATTTATCTAAAACAGAAAATAATAGTTTTAAATCACTCTCTTACACAACGGACCGCTACGTTCAGAGAGAGTGTAAAGAACGGTAACTCTGCAAGAAGCGTGCAGCTGTAAACATGTAACGCAATGACGTCTAACGTCACTTCTGGCGTTGCTAAGTTAGCAACGACGTCTGGATAAAGTTGCTGAGAACTGAAGCAAAGCTGGTGAATAGTTACGCAAAATGGACAGTACTTATATTTAGCTAGATTGGAATGGCTAGTAAAAACGATCCGGCGTCAACTGATTTGGATTATTATTCCAAACCAGAAAACTACACTGGTTCGAGCCTCCAGGCATTTCAACGCTTCGCCGTTGACAAAAATAAAGAGGAGAGGAACAAGGGAGATAACCAAAAGAAACGTGTCGTGAAGGATGCAAAATACTACTTTTTTAATCGATATAAGCATGTTCTAAAAGATGTGATATTTTTGGACGATTTAGTAGATATAGAGAAAGACGAGAGTTCGGACGAGGAGGTGGAGGTAAAAAGAGACGAGAGTGGAGAAAAATCAGATGGGAAAACACCACCAGCCGACACTTTGCAAACGATAGCAGAAGAAAGCGATGCATGTGGTAAGTTGATGCCTAAGATTACTCGGAAAGAAAACTTTTTTGTTGCTGTGTTTTCGTTGCAATTTTCATTTGCGTTTGCATTCACTTTAGTTTTTGTACATAAACTGACTTTGACCATCTGAAAGAGATGTCACTTTGCTTATAAATTCTGCGACAAATCATCCATTTTGCCACTTGCAGCTTTTAAATTCAGTTGACGTATTTATGTCTGCTATACATTTAACATATTATGAAAGATAATGGACTCGTCAACAAGTTCTGTCCTAGGTCCCCTTCTCTTTCTGTTATATATAAATGACCTGCCTGAAAATTTAGTTTCACAGGTCCGGTTATTTGCCGATGACACTGCTGTTTATATCGCCGTCAATAACAATTCCCAAGAAAGGATCTTACAACAAGACCTTGACAGGTTACAGCTATGGGAAAGTAAATGGGACATGGAGTTCAACCCCTCTAAGTGTACGGTGCTAAATATCACCAAGTCAAAACACCCATTTAAGTCAGTATATTCACTCCATGGCCAAGTCCTAGAAAATGTCAATGATGCAAAGTACCTGGGTGTCACTTTCTCCTCTAATCTGAACTGGAACAAAGATGTTAATCAGGTTACCTCTGAGGCTAGTAAGACCCTAAACTTTCTTAAAAGAAATACCCCTTCTAAAAATTCAAGCGTAAGGGAATTTGCATACAAAACCCTGGTTAGACCCCAGCTTGAATATGCCAGTTCTGTCTGGTGTCCTTACACTCAGCAGAACATCCACAAAGTTGAAATGGTCCAGCGCAGAGCTGCGCGATGGGTTACTAAGGACTATTCTACATACAGCAGTGTCTCCCATATGTTAGATAAGTTAGGTTGGCGTTCCCTGGAAAATAGGTAGATCTGATGCCAGACTCCTAATGTTTTACAAGATTGTGCATGGACTGGTTGCAGTGCCCGTACCCGCTTATGTTCAGCCCTCCCTCCGTCTCACCCGACACTCACATCCTCTTTCTTTCAGGCAGATCCTAACTCCATGTAACTATTACATATATTCCTTTTTTCCAGCAACTATAGTCCTATGGAACTCACTGCCATCTGAACTTGTGCAGGTCCCTACCCTGGACCAATTTAGACAGGGAGTGACCACTCTTCCCCACCACGTTTAAAATGAAAATATTGTTTTTATCTGTTTTAGCTGTATAATTTCTCTTCTTAACTAACACTATCAACTTTTTATTTCAACTCTCACAAATACATGTATAGTATTACTTTTATTCTCCTTTACATTTCTTCTTTTAAACTCTCGCACAGACACGCACCTGCACATAATACTCGAAAGAGGGTGTTGCAGTATAGATAGATAGATAGAAGTTGCAAATAAATATACCGACTTTCTAAATCATTTTGCTTTCGTATTTGTACATTATGTTGTACCTCCAAACTAATGTTAATTATAAGTGTAGAAAAATAATAATTTCTACCAAGGATTAAATGTATTTTCCTGATGCACATGCCACGGTACGGACTTAATCACAATTTTTCTCACTCTGTGACATTTGGTGACTTTTTACTACATAAAGATAAAACTCGACAGGAATTTTTACTATATATATATGCAATCTTTCAAACTAAAAATCGCGCCAACCATCTTTTTTAAAAGTAGTTCTTGTTTCAAGTTATACTCTTTTGCAAAAGAAAGTGTGCACTTACGTTTGTATATAATTTTACGTATAATTTATAGAAATATATTATGTGTGGTATGCTCAATTTCATGTACATTAATACAAATGTAGTACGTTCAATCGATAACAATTGGTGTATAAAGGTAGTGTTAGAAATTTGAGATCGGTACGTTTTATCAAAACGGAGATATTTAAAATTAAAAAGTGAACAGTCTTTTGCAACTTTTGTAACTGAATGTAGGAAACATATGTCAGAGGTACATCTGACGATCCTTGGCTATTTTTTTTCTAATGCATGACTTCTCTTGCAGCTATTGTACTCGTGTGTTCCTTAATTAATTTATGCTTATGTTTGTCGGAAAATAGTTTAAATTAAATGTTACTTGCATGTCAATGTATGACCACTTAGTACACATGCATTCTTTCTGAAGAAAAAGAACAGCCGAAATGCGCGTCACCTGAAAAGTTCGTGGGGTCAACTGCAAGTGGTATGACGATAGATAGATCGACCCCTGATTCTGGCCATGCGACACCAGGTGGTAGTACGAAGAAAAAGATGTCCGTAGCAAGTCCGAGTGGGCGACAGTCCACGGCTGTGCAAAGAATGCACATTGACAAAATGGCGAAAGAGATTAGAGCTAAACAGGTAGGCAAAACGTAGTCGTGAAATTAAATATCTTGATAGCTGTTACATTGAATTCTAACTTGCTTTATGGCTAAGTAAAAATGGTTTAGAATGTTAATGTAAAGACTTCAGAATATACAGTGGTTTCAAGTTGTTATTTTAGGATATCCGCCATTTTGAAATTTAATTGGTGGATAGCTCTTTTTGTTGATGCGTTTTCTTGGTACGTTTTTCGCTCGTACTGTAGTTAATTGAATGTAAGACATTTGCCCCTAGTACATTAGCACTTATGCCCTTTTTTGCACCAACGGACAATAACCCCTTCATGATTTCATAAATTATGTTTGGTTATAATTAACTATTTTGCCAAAGTATGTAGTGATATGTATTAAGTTATTATTTTTAAAATGAAATATTAATGAACGGATTAAAGGGGTACGCCCCACATCTAACAGATTATTTTCTCATAACATAAATAATGTGTTCAATGAACGTAAACTGATCAATAAATACATTTTTAAAGAACACCATATATCGAAAAATGCCTCATTTTAGCACCAATAATCAACATAGAGACCTTCTATAATAAATCGCTATCCATCCATTAACAACAACTTTACATAGATTATTGAAAGCTTTACGGTACTGCAACATATTTTTAAAAAAATCTGATTTTACCAATGATGACTGGAATGAATAGCTTAAACTTTTAGGCTGAGAAATAATACTTGCAAATATTCAATTATTTATGCTTTTGAAGTTATTTAATTTGACATCAGTTTTAGGGAGTGCCTCTTGAATGTCCGCTTATACATAATCATGAAGGGGCTAATGTCTGCCTTTGCAAATTCACGAAGGGCATAATGTCCGCCTTTGCAAAATCGAGCATAGAGGCTATTGTCCGTTTACCTTTTTGAATGTATTTAAACACACTCAGATAATGTAAGTTTCAAAAACCGTCTATTTAATATTTTTATAAACCTTCATATAACACTTCCTTAGCAACAACTTAGTCCCCTAGCAACCAGTGAATTCCCCTGTTTTCAGTTGAAAGAGAAGTTTATAACATGTGTGAAAGGAGTAAAGGCGGTTTGTAGATTTTCAGCATCAGCTAGAGGAAAGTAAGTATAGATTTCTTGACCTGTTGGTGAAAACATTGGAAACATAACATAATTTGCAGCTTGTTACATTAAAAATCTGGCCTTTTAATTTTGTAAATCATTGTTTGGTTATGTATTTGGAAGAAGCAGGGAGGAAACGAGGGGTAGTGGAAACAACAGACAGTGTAACCGGCAGACTAGTTTGATCAGCAATTTAGTAAATGCATTCATTTCAGCATTACGTGCGGTTGTCATATTGTAACCGATTATAATGCCATTAAATAAATAAATAATGAGTTAATACCAAAAAAGGCTTAATGAACAAAAAGTAATTATGAAGCATAAGTGGGTAGAAAACGAACCGTGCACTAAATGGGCACTTTAAAACCATAAGAGTATTTCTAGTACACTTAAGCACTATTTCAAGGAGCTATATGAAACAAATCGGTAGACAATAACGAACGAAATTAAAGGCCATTTAAGAGGCTTAAAGATAGGCGAGAACAAACACCGGATCATCTAAAGGGTAATGAACGGGCGTCTTACACTGTGTCCTCCGAAACTGATATCAGTCAAAAATAGTGATACAGACTTTATAAATGTTTGTTTGGATAATTGAATCTCTGTTTACCGAAGCCAACGTTAGCACTAGTAGAATTGAGATGTAGCATATTCCTGCCACAATTGCATCTTTCTTTCTGATATTTGAAGTTGCGATTGTTGTAGTGCAGACAGAAAAGGTCATGTATAAACGATCATTAAGTTTTTCTTAACAAATCCTTATATTTAAATTCAGTAACAAGCACATAAGTTTTAATCAATTTCTTATAAAATCGTTTTAGAGCGGAGAGCATGAAACGGTAAAAAGGTGCATGCCAGCATTGATGTAGAATATTTGTCTTTCTTTGCTCTTCGTGTTTAATCGGTATCGTAAAAACCAGAACTAACAGAATCGAAGAAAACAAAATAAAAACTTTGGTAGCAGTAGTTTCTACTTTCTATGGATAGTGAACACTCGGTAGCAACTTTCTTTCTTACCTCATCTTCCATCATACTCTTAGTGTAGATGTAGTCAAATGTAAAACTGTCCGAATATTAGTACTCTTTTAAGTGCGTCTTAAGTAAGCGTGCACTTTGATAGCATCGGGAAATAACTTCAGATGTGTGATGTAACACTAACATGTTCAGTTTACAATATTATAATGGGTTCAGCCGAACGCCACAGTGACTGATTGAGCTTCAAATACTATAAGTAACATTTTAAGCCATGAAACGTGCTTAATTGTACATGAGCGTCAATTTGGTAGGTAGTAGGTAGTTGGTAGTTGGATATTCGAATAACCAACTACCTACTAGTTGGTAGTTGGTTATTCGTAATTCCAAACTATATAATAACTGGTAGTTGGTAACTCAATACACTATCACCAGAATGAAATGTTCAAACACACCATACTCCTTCCTTAACACAGAATAAAGCAGGGGACCTAGTTGGTTATTAGTGTGAATCTCAAACTACCAACCAGAAGATATTTGGTAATTCGAACTTTGCATCTATTCCTCTCAAAATAGAAAGTATTTTCCCGGAAGAAATATAACTGATATATAACAAGATAGATGTGTTCTACGACATGGTAACATGCCCTCCCTACGTCCACCAGGGGACTCAGTTGATTATTCGCGTGAATCCCCAAATACCAACCAGAAGATAGTTGGTAATTCGAACTTTGCAAGTATTCTTCTCAAAATAGAAACTATTTTTCTGGAAGAAATGTAACTGATATATAACAAGATAGATGTGTTCTACAACATGGCATCACACCCTTCTCCCTATGTGCACTAGGGGACTCAGTTGGTTATTCGCGTAAATCCCCAACTACCAACCAGAAGGTAGTTGGTAATTCGATCTTTGCATGTAATCCTCTTAAAAAAGAAAGCATTTGTCCGGAAGAAATGTAACTGATATATAACAAGATAGATGTGTTCTACAACATGGCAACATCCTCTTCTCCCTATGTGCACTAGGGGACTCAGTTGGTTATTCGCGTGAATCCCCAACTACCAACCAGAAGGTAGTTGGTAATTCGAACTTTGTATGTTTTCCTCTTAAAAAAGAAAGTATTTTTCCGGAATAAATGTAACGGAAATATAACAAGATAGATGTGTTCTACAACATGGTAACACCCCCTTCTCCCTACGTCCACGAGGGGACTCAGTTGGTTATTCGCGTGAATCCCCAACTACCAACCAGAAGGTAGTTGGTAATTCGAACTTTGTATGTTTTCCCGTTAAAATAGAAAGTATTTTTCCGCAATAAATTTTACGGATATATAACAAGATAAATGTGTTCTACAACATGGTAACACCCACTTCTCTCTACATCCACCAGGGGACTCAGTTGGTTATTCGCGTGAATCCCCAACTACCAACCAGAAGGTAGTTGGTAATTCGAACTTTGCATGTTTTCCTGTCATAATAGAAAGTATTTTTCCGGAATAAATTTTACGGATAAATAACAATATACATGTTTTCTACAACATGGTAACACCCCTTTCTCCCTATGTGCACTAGGGGACTCAGTTGGTTATTCGCGTGAATCCCCAACAACCAACCAGAAGGTAGTTGGTAATTCGAACTTTGCATGTATTCCTCTCAAAAAGAAAAATGTATTTTATATTACCAACTGAGTCCCCTGGTATTTGTAGGGAGAAGGGCGTGTTACCATGTTGTAGAACACATCTATCTTGTTATATATCCGTTACATTTATTCCTGAAAAATACTTTCTATATTGACGGGAATACATGCAAAGTTCGAATTACCAACTACCTTCTGGTTGGTAGTTTGGGATTCACGCGAATAACCAACTGAGTCCCCTAGTGCACATAGGGAGAAGTGGGTGTTGCCATGTTGTAGAACACATCTATCTTGTTATATATCCGTAAAATTTATTCCGGAAAAATACTTTCTATTATGACAGGAAAACATGCAAAGTTCGAATTACCAACTACCTTCTGGTTGGTATTTGGGGATTCACGCGAATAACCAACTGAGTCTCCTAGAGCACATAGGGAGAAGGGGTGTTGCCATGTTGTAGGACACATCTATCTTGTTATATATCAGTTACATTTCTTCCGGACAAATGCTTTCTATTTTGACGGGAAAACATGCAATGTTCGAATTACCAACTACCTTCTGGTTGGTAGTTGGGGATTCACGCGAATAACCAACTGAGTCCCCAAGTGCACACAGGGAGAAAGGGGTGTTGCCATGTTGTAGAACACATCTATCTTGTTATATATCAGTTACATTTATTCCGGAAAAATACTTTCTTTTTTTGAGAGGAATAAATGCAAAGTTCGAATTACCAACTACCTTCTGGTTGGTAGTTACGCGAATAACCAACTGAGTCCCCTGGTGGACGTAGAGAGAAGGGGGTGTTACCATGTTGTAGAACACATCTATCTTGTTGTATATCCATAAAACTTATTCCGGAAAAAATACTTTCTATTTGAACGGGAAAACATACAAAGTTCGAATTACCAACTACCTTCTGGTTGGTAGTTGGGGATTCACGCGAATAACCAACCTGGTGGACGTAGGGAGAAAGGGGTGTTACCATGTTGTAGAACACATCTATCTTGTTATATATCCGTTACATTTATTCCGAAAAATACTTTCGATTTAGACGGGAAAAACATGCAAAGTTCGAATTACCAACTACCTTTTGGTTGGTAGTTGGGGATTCACGCGAATAACCAACTAGGTCCCCTCGTGGACGTAGGGAGAAGGGGGTGTTACCATGTTGTAGAACACATCTATCTTGTTATATATCAGTTACATTTCTTCCGGAAAAAATACTTTCTTTTTTGAGAGGAATAAATGCAAAGTTCGAATTACCAACTACCTTCTTGTTGGTAGTTGGAGATTCACACGAATAACCAACTAGGTCCCCTGCTTTATTCTGTGTTAAGGAAGGGATATTGTGTGTTTGAACATTTCATTCTGGTGATAGTGTATTGAGTTACCATTTACCAGCTGTTATATAGTTTGGAATTACTAATAACCAACTACCAACTAGTAGGTAGTTGGTTATTCGAATATCCAACTACCAACTACCTACTACCTACCAAAATTGACGCTCATTAAATGTACCATAAATTTTGGTTTGCTTAACATTTCTATATATATCCGAGACTTATGAGACATTTTAAAGTTAAGTCTATTTCTATATTTAGGTAACCAATTGGCGACATGGCTATATTAGAGTATTTACAAGTTAAATAATAAAATAGTTCTAGTATGATAGAGGCAGGTATCTACGGTGCACGTGAAGTGACATGTGATACATTTTTTATTTCGTAATTACGAAATTTAAAACGAAATAAGATTTCGTAATTTTGAAATGTTATTTCGTTTTCACGAAATGTATTTCGTAATAACGAAATAATATTTGTTTTTTAAGAAATCTTATTTCGTTTTTTACGAAATGTATATATTTCGTTTAAACGAAATGTTATTTCGCTTTTACGAAATCTTTTTTTCGTTTTTACGAAATGTTATTTCGTTTTTACGAAATGTATTTCGTAATTACGAAATAATATTTGTTTAATATGAAATCTTATTTCGTTTTTACGAAATCTTATTTCTTTTATCGGAATCTTATTTCATTTTTACGAAATGTTATTTCGTAATTACGAAATAAAAAAATGTATCTTACTTCACTTCACGGGCACCGTAGGTATCTGATGATACGATGATAATAATAATAATAATAATAATAATAATAATAATAATAAACTAATAAACCTGTTTCTGTATAAAGACAGGCAATTTGCTGATATGGCTAGTATTAGAATAGAAAAGAACAGAACATACTTTATTTATAAAAACAGTGATAAGCATTCTTCTTTTGGTATATAGGCAAGCATCTAGTAACACGCTTAGTATGAGAACGTTTATGGACATTGCAAGTGAAGGGGCTACAACCGAAGAGAATATGAAGAATGCTGGTCTCTCATTCGATCCAAGCTACTTCAAGGCGAAAAAAGAGGTATGGTCCTTCATTTAATCCGTGTCTTTTCAAGACAAAATAAGAAGTAATGAGTTTCATTTGATTCCGAAATAAGGGAAACGGGATTTCAATTAATCCGTGTTTTTCCAAGGCAAACTAAGAAGTACGAGGTTTCATTTGATTTTAGCTATTGAAAGGCGGAATAAGAGGTATGGCTCTTCATTTAATCCGTGCTTTTTCTAGGCGAAATGAGATGTACGGGATTTCATTTGATCCTAGCTATTTCAAGGCGAAATAAGGGGTGCGGGATTTCATTCGATCCTAGCTATTTCAAGGCGAAATAAGGAATGCATACGGGACTTCATTTGATCCTAGCTACTTCAAGGTACAAATGAGGTATAGGATTTCATGCTATTTCAATGCCAAAAAGAGGGCATTGATATTGTGGTATTTTGGCACATAGAACAGAACGATTCCTATGCGAAATGTTTAGAGGCACAAAGTTAGCGAATTTGCTGGAAAGGCACAAAAAGTACTGTAAAAACTTATATTGTTAAAGGAAGTTTACAAGCCTTGATACTGTTTATAAGAAGCATTTTATACCATGATATACCAAAAGTTCAGGTAATGTTCTTGTTCATAAAATGCAAGACAGAAGTCTTTATGTAGTCTGGAGAGTATGTAACGGAAAATTCTAGGACTCGGTTTATATATACACATCAAAAGAATATTTCCTTGCGTTTTTCTCTCACTATTACAGAAACAATATTATTTTTTTATTTTATGCTAACTAATGAAATACTGTGTTATATCAGTGAAATATAGAATTCACAGTGTGAAAACAGTGTGGGTGATATAGGTCTGCCGGAACTACTTTTTTAAGTAGTGCATATACATAATTTTGCTTTTGTTTTAATAGCTAGCATAAAATAAAAATAAAATTTGTTTGTTTTAGGTGGATATATGAATATATCTCAACTTAAAGCGATACAATTTTCACATTTTAACTCGCGCTTCGCGCTCGTGAAAATATTACAATTGTATCACTTCTCGATGAGATATATTCCATATCCACTCAGAACAAACAAATATCCTCTATATATTCAGAGCTTTAATTTTAAAATCATTCTGATGTTTCTTTATTATAAGCTTAAAATTTGAAAATCCGTACATATATTTGCAGATATCGCTGAGTTCGGAAACAAAGGCAATTCTGACCACGGCCTCAGAGCAACGGACGCCGGAACAAGTGCAAACAGTATGATATTGAAACATTTAGTCCCAGAAAATGTGTTACGAAGGCAAATTTGATGTATCTCAAGACATACATGTTTTGATAAAATAGGTTACAATACATCATTCGAAACACCTTAATATATGCGCATGCGCGTTATAAAAATCTGTCAGTAGTAAGATATTAATACAGTAAACAGCGTGTATAACGAACTCCTCAGACCATTTAAATGTGTTCCTTGTGTCCGGAGTACGAACGTACGTATACGTTCGTATACTATGTTTAAATTTATAAAGACAAAATAAGAACAAAATCGGGCCTATAAAATTTGTTCCTTAGGGTATATCCAAATCTTCGCTACAGCCGGATTCGTTATATACGGAGTTTACTGTATAGAGTTATCATAACTTAAAGCTCGTAAACAAATATGCAGTTTTCAAATATGCACAGAAGCCACTGCCACTCAACATCAGAGAGGTTTATAGCAATATTTGTCAAATATGACTCGTAAATTAAATTTCCCAGGGTCATTATCTGAAGCACTGCCATCAGAACACAATTACTTGTATTTCACCTTCTCTTGAATGCTAATAGATTTATGTCAGTAACTTTTCTATCATATGTATCTCTTGTTTGAACAGGCAATGTTTGGGCTACAGTGTTTGCGTTCATATGCAGAATACCCGTTGCACATGCAGGAAAAACTCGCCAATGTTGCCTGGTATGAAATGTAAGTGGGAAACTAAGAAGTTTTACCAAACATTACATACGTAAACGTACACAAGAATTCATGTATTTATTCAGATATAACTAGTTATGATAATAGTATATAAATAGTTTTGTCTGCAATATACAGCGTTACCTCTGCGGTCGAGTTCTCTGAATAGACCAAGGTTCTCAGCAGATATGAACAACTGACGATTGTTTTCAGATCTCTGATAATGAACACGGTGGCTGATTTCTGCCATGTCCCTTTTTCGCGTGGCGGGTCGAAAATGCGAAGGCGAAAATGCGACAGATTTTGACTTGTCGCGTTTTCGCCTCAGCGGGTAGCGGGGCAAAAACGCAAAATTGCAAGCAGCACCAAGCGACAATTGTTTACCTGCCAACGCGACGAAAATTCTCTCGCGTTTTCACCTTCAAAGTTTCGCCTTGTTTTAACATTTTCGCCCCGCCATCCGCCGATGTAAATTGTAATTCGTCGCATTTTTGCCTTTGCGTGTTCGCCCCGCCACGCGAAATAGCAACATGGTAGAAATCAGCCACCGTGCACGAATGATAGCTCGTCCATGAGAAAACTTATCATCAATAGTCTTAATTTAGGTGTTCTAGGAGTTCACAGTAAGTTGAAGGATTTGAAATAACAAAACAAAATCTCTAGAGAAGATGCGAGCTAAATATTTCTAAATTTTAGTAATGAATTCTACTTACTTTTTGTGAATACCCCTGGCGCGAATATGTGTACTATAGAGTATTTTCTCCGCTTGCTCATACTGGCTGTTTTCTACTTTGCAGAGTGGCACCAAAGCGCATTATTATTAGACAGGGTCATTACGCCGAGAATTTCTACTTTATTCTGTCCGGTCATGGTAAGTTTGTGTCGTACATTCCACGTTTAGGCTTTTATTGCAGTGGTCATAGCTACGGTGAATCAGTTAATTATACATCTTGAGATAAGATGTAACCGTGATCCAAAGTTTTACTATGTTCTAAAATTTCTATTTGTTGTATGCACATGTGAATGTTGTACTCTACACCTTCCGTGTTTTTATATCGATGATTTTGCTGACATTTCACTGAGTTTTTTAACAATAATCAGGAACCTTTGTTTTTGTTGCTGGCTGAATGCAGTTGCATTAATATTTTTTACATAAGTTACAGTCACCAGCCTTTAAGCTTCTTTCTGTCGACTAAGTGCAAAAAATAAAAATATTGATAATTTATTATTATTATTAATAGTATTATTATATTAAGTGCAAGAACTGACGCTTGTCAAGACTGTTCATATAATTTACAGCGGTTGTTACGATTTTACTCAAAGATCCTAAAACTGGTGCATCTTTCGTCAAAACGGCCACAGTGATGAAGAAGGGCATGAGTTTTGGGGTAAGTATTACAGCCTTACAAGAATGCAAAATAAACACCTCAATTACACCAATACACTCGTATAACATAAATTTAATTGTGTTATTGTAAAGTTCGTCAGATATGTGATAATCTTGATGGCTGTTTTTGAAATGCAGTAGCCATACAATGCATGTCCTTTATATATGTATAAATGCTATATTAAATGAAATATGTTTTCCACTATTTAGTGCAGATTCTATCACGTATTATACATGTACACATTAGAAATCGTTGACTCGAGTTTGGCGATGCTGTCGTAAGTAATTCATACCAGTTTACGTAAGCTCTTTGACTTAGTCTTTGTGTATGGTTCCCAGGAATTAGCTCTTCTGCATCACTCTAAGCGCACAGCCACAGTTACAAGCCAGGATACAGTCCAGCTATTGTCGATAGGTAGAGAGGATTTCTTTGACATTTTCATGTCTGGCACTGAAGGTGATCTGCCCGATCATATCAAATTTATTAGGTACGTACAAATTCGTTCCAGAAGCAGCAAATAATGCTAAACAATATAGTTTACCTTCAAAACCTGAATGAGAATGAACTTTTTGGGCTTCGGTAGCTCAGTGGTTATGGCGTTCGCCTCCGGGGAGGTCCCCGATTCGAAACCCAGCCCGAGCAAGAAACGTGTCCTTAGGCAAAGACACTGATGCCACACGTGCCTCGGTTCATCTAGCTGTAAAATGGGTAGGAACGATGAAAAACTCGCTGCCTGTCTTTCGCGAGCGAGATGACATCTAGAATGAGTGAATAATATAAGCTACGAAAGTTTTCTTCGTAATCGAACTAAAATAAATTCAAACTCAAAGTTTACGCCAACTGCCCCTCAAATAAACGTAGAACTTGAATATACCATTTCATCGAAATGTATTTTCTGTATTTTAATGATTACTATTATCCACTTGTATGTTTTCGTTATTATTTCCTTTACTCAAGTCAATTTTCCAACTATACGTTCTATTTTTAGCAATTTGGATTTCATGAAACATTGGCCAATAGAAAAGCTAGTTGAACATCCTGAACATTGCCTCCTCCATTTCTACAAGTAAGTGTTGCTCTAAAAGTACTTGTTAATTCTATTTCCTTCACTTCTTTACAAAGTTTGCCCGCTCCACTACTTTACTCCCTTCTACGAATTAAAGAAATATCGGAAATAGGAAAATCGCAAAAAAGCGAAATATAATACTTTCACAGTATACTGAACCATATCCATTACTTTTTCGACTGAAATTAGACAAACACACATCTCTAGTTGCCACTTACCGCTGCAACAGCCTGTGTATCCACTTCTCGTGTTCCTGCCCTTTGTCGTTATACAGCTGATCAATGTTTCCGTAAGTCTCTCTGTAAAGTATGAGGCCGATACTGCCCAGTATGGATGCTGGAAAAGCTATTTCAAATATAGCGACGTCTCCATTATTTTCAGCTAAGACCTGCTTCAAGTCTAGACTATCTTGTTCTGTCTATGGAAATTAACGTGTTTGGTGACAAGTTTCAATACGAGTTTTTGTTTTGTTTTAAGATTTCCTGTTATTTGCCATGTAGATATACATGTATATTTAATTAAAATGAATCGTCGAGAATGCGTCACGAAATAAATGCTTGTAAATACATTTATTTGCAAAAGAAGTGACCTAAGTTCAATAATTTCTTAAAATATTTTTGTCCTTTATGTCAGGAGAAATACTTCAATTGTTGCAAACAGTAATAACTCTGAGTGGGTCTACATTGTCAAATCGGTGAGTAAATTATCCATTTCGTTAAGGTTGAAAGGGGGTGTAATGAGTACTTCCTGTTTTATTACCACTTGGACTACTTTGGAATATATAGTTGTTACACTAAGCATATTTTGTACCTGTGTGCAGTGGTATAAAGGAGACTAAGAGGTCTTGGGTTCCATCCCTGAAGAGCGTATAACTTTTCTTGTATGTGTGTTTTTTTAGATAGTTAAATATGCCTGAGTTTGTACACGACACCCAATTAACTTGTATGGTATTATTCAGATAACCAGTAAATTTCAAATGTTGTAATTCATTACATAATTATCATTCTATCCATTGCAGTAGTAGAGACAGAATATAAAAATGATTTACTGGTAATATTTTAGGGATCGTGTGTTGTTCTAAAGAAATTAAAGGGTGTCACAGCAAGTGCTTACATGGCAAAACCGAAAGTTAATGACAGCCAGTTTTCTCCCGCCAAAATGAAAGCTGTTATTTTCGGTATGTACAACAGTTTAAAGTGATTCTCTAACTTTGTTGTTTGCAGGCGTTTATTAGTACATGTATGAATGAAGGCATTCAGTATGCCAGTTACAGACGCTGGTCTTAAATACATGTATAATTTTATCTTATCAAATCATGTTTTTTTCTGTTATAATATGTCGTCCTATTGAAAATAACAGCCAATCGTAAAATACTCTGTCACATGTGCTCAAGACATGTATAATATTTGTACTCCAATATGCCTTATAGTGTAAATATTATATGTGTCAAGCACCTGTGTGCCCTGCCATAGAATCTACGAGGGGACATCTGATGTTTAGTTATTATTTTTATGTGTGCTATTTTGGAAACAATAACATATAAATAACAGGAAAGAACATATTTAAGTTGGCAAATATAAGCTTATTTAGTACTAATAAAACACACGTGGTTACATTCCTCAACGTGATTGTTACATATAGTCGATTGTTATTTTTTTGTTGATTGTTAACAAATGAATTCAACAATTAATGTGAATCACTCAATTTGCTAAGGTTTTTAATTCAATGTATGTGTCAAATGGATATGGACAGTGATCTGTTATATTTCATGATCTCATTGGCTATGTTTTGACTTACAGCACCAAAGGTGGACTCCCGTTTAAGGAAAAGGAAACCTTCAGCAGATGAAAGTGACAATAAAGAAGTATGTAATTTTTTATGGAATTTCTGTAATTCCTGCTAACTGGTTTATTTTGTGCCCTTGTATATGGGTTTTGGATGAACCTACATAAAAGCAAACTAATCTATGTATGTACCTTGCTTTGTAGGTGCAAGGAGGTGGTGGGGGGGGGGGTCTTAAAACTGTGATCTATCTGAAATAGAGTAGGTAGTGTAGGAAACTGGCCATGATACAAATCAGATACAGAATTGTTTGCTCAAACAATTCGTCATTACTCGAAAGTAATTAATCTCGCAAACAGTAATCCATCTATTACATATAAGTAAATTTCGTACGTTCACTTATCCATTAGACGTCATTGTGTATGCAAGTTGCATAATAAACACGTGGGGTAAATGTTAATATTAATAGGGACTGCTCATGTTCATTTAAGTGCATTTGTCTTTTGAACAATGTTAGACATCCGACAAATCTGTATGTTATCTGCTTAAAATATATCACTACACCTTTTTTTTACGACAGCAGAAATGGTTCAGGTTGTTACTTAATGTGTGTTGCCATACTCGTCATGGAATCGAGTTTCTGTGGTTTACCTCAGCCTTTTGTATTACGCACATAGTTACAAGAGATCGAATATGTAACAGTGCGATACACGTCCTCTAGATACGTTCGATACTGTACAACGTTAAATACCCGAAGCATATTGAGTGTAATAACGTATTGCGATTAAAGTGGGTGTCCTGCGCTAAAAAACTATAAATATATACGACATTGCTGATTTCTGAAATCTCTGACTGACATTGTTTTTCGTTTAAACTTTCGAACCCACGTGTTTGATTTGAGAAATCGTCACCATTATCTCTATTGAATCTGTCTCCTTTGTGATACTTGCAGAAGGCGGAAGAAACAGCAGAAGATGCAGACGGCACCAAATTTTCTAAAGAAAATTATAGCAAACACCCAAAAACTAAAAGAGCACACTTTGTAAGTTGTTAAGAGTTGGTAAACAGAACTAATCTAACTTACGTATCAATAAGTTCCAATCAGTATAGTGTTAAATAATGTAATTTTTCCCTTTTTATGATTATCTCACGAATGAATAGGAACAACAAAATTCAGACGTGACCCATATCTAAATCTGTCTCCAATAAAAATGTTTTGTCATCTAGAAAACCATGTATAAAGACTGACGAACAACATCAAGAAATATAGTTTCCTCTGGGCAGACAAGAAATTGATTTTACTAATAAATATGTGGATATACCTTTATAGCTCTTTAATAAGACAGAGTTTAACTCGAACGATCGTGCCGCACACACCGTTAAACAGGCATATTTGTTGTACATAATAATAACCACTTTCAAACTTTTTAATAGTCAGCAAAGAGTACTTTTGATAAAAGAAAGAGGTACAAGCCTCCCACAACCTGTTTGCCCAAGAAAAGAGCCACTACACCAGAGCCGTCAGCAGCGCAAGCAAAACCAGGTCCAGTATTCGTCCAAGTTTCCATCATGAAACCTCGAGATGTCTTTGTAAGTCACTTTTCTTTTACATCGCTCAGACTAACTCATCAATTACTGTATTTAATTTGAATTCTCATACTTTAAACACCTTATATAACGAACTCCTTTGGACCAATGTCTTCTTTATATCCAGAGTACGTTATATCCATATATAGCATTTTCATATTTATATAAAAAAGGACTTAAATCCGGCCCAGAAAATTTGTTCCTTATATCCGAAATTTCGTTATATCCAGACTCGTTATACACGGAAAATACTGTATAGATTTATGTTAAATTAACACTCAACAAAAGACCGATTATAAAAATATCTATCGTATATGGCTAAAAAATTGATTTCCCATGGTCATTTTTCGAAGCAGAGTCAAATTTGTTCCTTATATCTGAAACTTTGCTATATCCAGAGTCGTCATATACTGAGTTTACTGTTTATAATTATATATAAAGCAAAGTTCGAATATCATACGAGAATAATTCATGACAGTTTAATGGTTGCATGACAGACTGGAATGCTTTCAATATTCAGTTATATAATGCTTAAAATGCCTAATATCATGACATAGTCATACGCGGTCTATTTTTCCTTTTCAGGGTCTCGATTCTGTACAATATGAGGATGACATTATGCGTGAACATACATCTGTTAGTCTTGTAAGTATATATATCCATGAGTTGTCTTACATTGTGGTAGTTTCCGTGTTGTCAGTCATAATAATTGTAAGAGTTATAGTACAAGTGGGAAAAACAAGATGTGGTACAATATGTCTGGGAGTAATCACTAGCTCCTCATGTATATATCCCTCTTGCCGCCTCCGCTGTTCACGGTACATGAATCTCAATGCTTTCTCAACTATAGGTCTATAAGAATATTAGGTTTAAAAGTATTCTTATATGATGCTAACGTAAATTATCAAGATTTTTATGTTTACATACTAATATATACTAAGGGGATTGTCTTTTTCACAGGTAACAGTATAGGAGTTGCTAATGGCCAGGGATGCTGCTCAATCCAGATGAGCATTCAAAGAATCATTACAAAGATAATTTATTGGTTTCTTGTTCAAATCCCTAGGTGAGCCGTGGCGCTGAATGTATCATGCTATCAAAGGCCTTCTTTGCTAAACACGCCAACGAAGCCGTCAAGAAAACAATCAGAGAGTCGGTGAGAGCATACCCTGCGGAGGACATCTTCCAAGAAAATCTACAGGTAGGACATTTTACAGGCAATAAGTTTATACATGTAGTTCTATTCAATTCTATCTCTCGTACTTATAGTGCCAATTTAAAATCATTTAATTTTTAAAAGATAGACATGGAAATATATCTTGATTCAACTTTTCTGTGGTAGATTTTATACGCTAGTTTATAGACCTTTGTGCTTTATCTTTCCTTTCCTTTAAATATCACATTTTATTTAAAATATTTGTTTTTAAAAAATTAACTTTCAATTTAACATTCAGCCATTATTCATGCCATGAAATTGCCAAACAATTTTTCTTTGTTCTGTATAACAATCGCGAGAAATTCTCAGAAATATGGTAGCTCTTTTGTGCCATGTCGTGTTGTCGTGATGTCGCATTTCTAAATCATCAATACTTATTTTGACGGGGTCGCGAGCAAGTGAACGTTGTCTAAGAATAAGTCCTTTGCTGACTGTTATTTAACCATGATTTATGTCTTACATTACAGATAAAGGAAGACTGGATTATGTACAAGAAAGTTATGCTGAATGACCTGACCAGTCAAATCAGAGAAAATTCGTGCAGATAAGTCACGTGACATTGTATATGATATTTATATGTTTCTATCTATGTCGGAGAGGATTTTGAAAGTATTATCAGTAATTTATAGTATTATTTTTAAACAGCATGACATATGTATCTCATTGAGTTTAGAAACTGTGATATTATTTTAAATAAATTATTTTTCTTCTCCGTTTATTTCTTCACTTATAATCTGAAAAGTATCACTATATAAACCTCCTATACAGTAAATGCCATATAAAACAAACTCCTTGGGGGAATTAAAATGTGTTTATATATTTCCGGAGTACATCATATCCGTAGAGAGCATATTCATATTAATAAAGAAGGAATAGGATCGGGCCCAAAAAAAATGACCTTATATCCGAAAATCGCTACACCCGGATTCGTCATACAATGTATACGGAGTTGACTGTAATACTAATAACAAGAAATTCATTGATTTAGAATTCGTTTTAAGACTTGATATGCAGAATTTCTAATCATTTTGTAGATGATAAAACAAGACATGCAATTGTATACCGGAGTGGTTTCTAATACATGTACTTGTAAATGTGCTCCTGGGACTTTAACGAAGTTAAACAAATCAAAACGTAATATCCTACTTTAGCAAAATTACGGACAAAGTATGAGCAGTTTAATGATTGCTTAAGTGTTCAATTGATTAAAGTTGCACTTGAACAAAGGATTGATCGAGAGGGTAGTTGTAGATTAGATAATACTTATCATGAAAGTTTAATGGCGATACTAATACATTCATAGAAGTTCAGTTTTATTTTATTATTATTATTTCACTTTACATTTCAAACCATATTTCAACTTTTATGTACGAGCCCAGACAGATGAAAAGAAACGGGAAACGAATCATAGCCACATGCATATAAAATGGAAGGTGCAGCCCCTGACATGTAATAAATTAGTCGGAAATAGATTCAAAAAGTTGTTGACATGTGAGTTACAAAAAGAAATGGTAGATGATAAATACCTTTTTATTAAACAGAATAAATACACTGATCTCATGAAGCAAACAAAGAATAACTAATAAATTTGTATTTAAAATTTAGTGTTCATGACAAGAGAAATTAAATAGTATTTAAGCAAACATCATTCAGTGATATCACATTTTGAACATCGAAGTTTATAGCCAGTGTGTCAGTGATTTTCAAATTTTTCAATGTTGAAGACCTGACTTCATGGTTTCTATGACTATCAATGTTTATATGACTACCATGGTTTTCTATTACTACCATGGTTTCTATGAAGGTTTATATGACTACCATGGTTTCTATGACTACCATGGTTTCTATGACTACCATGGTTTCTATTAAGCTTTATATGACTACCATGGTTTCCATGAAGCTTTATATGACTACCATGGTTTCTATGATGCCATAGTTTCTATGACTACCATGGTTTCTATGACTACCATGGTTCACAAGGATCAGGACAGTACTGTAGCCATGTCTCGAGGGTACCGGAGTTAACTTGCATCAGCGCACTGTACGTTGTCAGCTGAAACATACATGTACATTGTCACTATGTCATACCATGTCTACATCAGACGACAGAATCATTATGTAAATCAAAGGTTTATTCAACAAGTCATTAAAAAAACATCACTATAACATCACTGACAAATTTCCCGCTCACCCCTCCTAAAACTATGTTTTTACGTTTGTATCGTTCTTTTGTTGTTTATAGTCCCGACTGACCGTTGTATTTCTCCCCTGGTGAACTTTCCAAGACCCCAGTATGACTCCCATGCATATTGGTACCAAACAAAATTTGAAAATTTGCGAAGCTTTGCTTTACCTGACTGCAATACTCAGTCAGTTTTGTTCAAATGGTATGATCATTCAGCCTAATTATGTAAAATAACGGTAGCCAAAAGGTAGGTGATAGGTTTATAAAGCATGTTTTATAAGTTAAACCTGTGAAGTGTCATTTGCAATCTTTGCTAAAATCAGATTTGCATCGCTGCTACAACTGTGACAGGAAACCATTCTAGACATTTTCAACAGTGAAATTATATATGCAAAAAAAGTTTTATATCCCTGAAACCTGTTAAGAACATTTTAATGAATGAAATGTGTCCTCGATTTAAGGACCGGAGTTGTTGAGTGACGTAAGAACACTTAAGCAGGCTTGTTGAGAAGTTTCAACAGGGCAGACAGTCGCCGACAAGAGTAGTCAAGCATTGGTTGACATTTATTTTTACAACTTAATATATAATTTATAGATCTATATACAAAACCTATGTATACATTCATATGAAATTTCAATGCTAAAATCGGACAAATATGTAATATCAATCAGTTGAACTTAGGACTACAAGATATATATCTACAATACTTATGAACTTAAACTGTACGTCAGTAGCCTCAATGTATGTTATACATAAACATATTACCTTGTTGAGAACTGGTTTCGACGATAAGACATTGAACATCCCAGCGAATCCGGTATTCTACACCAAGAAGGAGAAAAAACTATTCAATAACATAATCACTGTACATATATATACAGAGGTAAAATGGTAAAAAATCAATATCCAGACCGTAAAAACTGCATGTACAACGAAAATTGTTAGTCTTAACCCATCAAGGTTTGATGAGTTACTCTATCTGCTTTTTGAACCAGGGTCCAAGGGTCTTGAAAAGACCAATAGAAGCAATATTATAAATTTGTAATGGTAGAACTATGAGAGTAAGGGTTTAAAATGTGCACGTGAAGAGGTGATCAGTAGTGATCAACTGCCTCGATCACCAATCGAAATTTTGTTTACTAACCTGATCAAATGTTTGTAAATTTAGAACAAACTTTACCTTGATGCCCATTTTTTGCATACATTTATTTGCGGGATCTCTCCTATCATCTAGGAACAATGGTTTCTTCCAATGGTCATAGTTTGTCTCGAGGACGTACCAGCCGCCAGCAGTTTTGTCCGTCATCGGCCAAATGTCTGTACCGTTCACCTCCCTGTTTCTTGTGATAACCACACCCTGATTTAGACAATTGTAAGTATTGAAGTAGTAGATACAATGTTAATTATTTTAGTGCCTATAAACGTAATTCAATATGTTACATGTAGGTATTACAAAAATTCAAGTTGTTATACTTTGCATCGTTAGCCACTTATCACGCTATAGATACCGCAGTGAGGTACATTTACAGGCAGTCAGACTGATTTGAAACGGTATGATTAATTTAGGTATTAACTTAATATTTGGTACTAGTATTTACCTGCTTAAAATGTAATATACCAACTCTACCAAAAATCCTAAATAAATTACTATACATGACAATAATTATTAGATTGCAGAGTTGGTATGGACTATGTATGAACCTGTGCATAAATAAAAAAAAAATATCGTAACTTGACCACTTTTTGTTTTTAAGGTATCTCTAACATGAATACAAATATAGTTCAACGTCTGTGAACGAGTCGTGGCTAAATCGTTTCCCTTGGTGTTTACTGTATTATTCCAATAAACAAAATAAATACATTTTCATGATCTATAATCATCTTCAGATTGAAATCATTTTTCTAAAATCTAATTGAATGAATAACATTGCACATAATTACCTCTCCCGGTGTTGTGCCACCCAGTATGAAGTAAGCCGGTGCGATAAGTTGGGTGTTGGCCAGTTTGTCACGTGCAGCGGCGAAATCAGAGGCGAACTCCATTGTTTCTCGTGCAAGAAAACTCATCCAGCTACCTTTCTTATCACGTATCCATTCCAAAATACCTAGTACATTAACCAAAATAGACCTACCAAGCCTGTAACTTTCAGGTACAACATCAACTTTTGATTAATCAATTTCGTTTTTGTTTCTAAATTAAACTTTTGGTACACAATCACATCAAGTCCTTACACTTGCATTAATAGATACTGTAGCCCTTTTCTCCGACACCTATACTATTGCCCTTTTTAACACGACTCCCTTTGCATTTTGAATTAGGAAAGATGAGCATATTACTGTGTAATTCCGGCTTTAATGATAAACTTCGTACACTTATGGTTCCTTTTACCAAATATGCGGCACCAATAGTTAAATCAAGCCCTTTAGTTCAGATAATTTGCCCAGAAGTCAGTAAATTAGCATATTTAATGAATTTAATGACAAAATACACTGAACATGCACCAATAGTTTTGTTTTGCGCGCTCTTAAGTGCCCATTTTCCAACAGCACTCTTCCCTTTTAAAATCCTAGTTGGAACACTGATGCATGTTATGGTTGTAAAACTTTTGTGTACGCATATATCTGTTACGTCACTGGCGCATTATCCTAAACGAACTTGTAGTAACTTGAATTTCGTATGTACATGATATGTCAAAACTACGACAAAGAACTTTGTCAAGATATACGTTAAACTTCATTTTGTTGATATATACAGGCAATACCAATATGGAACAACTTACCCATATACCCGCCGTCCACACTGAACCTCTCGTCCATACTGAACGTAAACTTGTTCTGAAATATAAGTGAATCATGGATGAGTGTTGCAACAAACATGTCAAACAAACGAATCTCGGAACTTTCTGAGGCAGGAAAGCAATAAAAATTATAGAACAAATTACATATATCACTTGTCACAGAAAGAAACTTCCTTTGCATTTTTCAAAAGCTTTCAAAATCCGATTCTTTACAGCTTCAAACGATGACTGGTCTTCCAAAAAAACCTTTGTTTACAATGAATTACACGTACTTGTTCTTGCGTAACATTTGAAGTAATTGTTTTTATTTCTCTATTGGGTGAAGGTCATGTCTTGAGCAACAAACGTTTCAACGTAAATCGATGGCCCCAAATGATAAAAGTAGCAAACTTTTTTTTTAATAAGAAGGCCCATATTGATGTGCTTAATGTTAACATTTTACGGCGAGTAACGGGCGTCAGATGTTACCTGTTTGATTGCAGTCAAGACACCAATATAGCCAGCATAGTTGACAGATTTGAACACAGACTGACCTCCCTTCTGCCAGTCCAGTTGTACAATACCAGGTCTAAGGACATCTGTCAACTCCCATGTACGGTTCTTCGCATCCCAGCTATAGAAAATTTTGTTATAGAACCATTTTACAAGATTGGAAGTGTACATGGATTATATTCTAGCTCATACTAAATGTACGACATTTCTGACTTAATGTTTACATTTTCTGGTATGTCCCTCGTGACCATCTTTGGAAGTTTCGTTAAGGGCCCATCAACATTTTCAATAGATTTTCTCATATTGCTATGTTGAATTTCACATGTTTTGTTGATTCTTGCATTTACTTTTACATTTTATGTTTGAGTACATGCATATCGTTTTTAGTGAAATATATTTTTTTCACAAGAAACAGTGGGCGAGCAGCTGTAAGACTTAGAAAGGACGCAACATTTTGTGTTAAAAGTCCGCCTGCAAAATTATACTAAATCATATTTTAATGTCTTCTATTAAATGTATGGGGCAAGTTCTGTGTAACTATATAAGCCTATATATACACACCCTAGAAAAAGTCCGAAGTCCAGGTTTCTGGCATGGTACATCTTACCGGCGGGATCTTGTGCAACGATAGATGTACAAACAGTAAACAGCTCATAGAATATGTTGTACACAAACAACTCACCTGTAGAAATTAAACATGTAGACTAATATTACAAGCAATTAAAGCTCTAACCAATGATATGTTACCATTCTATAACACAGCCATAATCTGTTGGTTGTGAATACTACAGTCCAATTATAGATACAGACATGGCAAATTAGTAATAGGTTTTTTTTGTACAAATAAATTAAACTTTGAGCTTATCTGAAACTTACATTTCCATTTTTCCACAAGAAACCATTTATACCTTCCTATTAAAACCCCAAAACCGTTCCTGTCAGCGTATACATATGAATAAAAAAATCCTTACCAGTGTAGATTCCTGAAGCGTTTGCCATTCCTTTAATCTCGTCTCTATAAGGATTAGGTAGGACGTTATCAATATTGTCCTGAAATGCAATTGTTTTTAAATAATACGGAGCGTGATCTATGTGATAAGCGAGAATAATTACTTCATGTCGAGGAGGCGTAGCCTCCGAGTAGTAATGTACATTGTAATTGGTCGAGCAAACAGTTCGCTATCTGATGGCCAATTTCGTATATTACTCTACTGAAACTTTGATTTATTTCAGATAGAGTACAGTTTTTAGTTCCACCCTCTTGCACAAAGCAAGGTATCATACTTTCCAAAGTCATGACACAACATTCCGATAGGTCGCATTGCTACCTAGTTTTCAGAAACATAAACAGATGAATATTCATCCAACACCCTTGAGAACACCCGTACTTTTTGAAAACTTGTTTCATATATAAATTTTGATTTTGATTTTGAATTTTTTTGTGTTGTAAATAATTCATTGATCAGTATAACATCATTTCCCCCTTTTTATACCCTAAAATTCTCGATAATAAGCCGCGGCTTATTTTGTATAATTTTTGCGTAAGGGCTTGATGGCGTATATTTCAAATTGGCTTATTTCAAGACCCGCTTATTATCGATATTTTAGGATATTTCCAGTGGACAGAGAAACAATGTTTTAATCATCTAAATCCCATATCATATGGCGAATGAGGTGTTCCTACATCAAAAAAGGTACTTACCCCTAGTAAATCAATAATCGATATTATTTCTCCAGATCCCCACTCCATCAGAAACTTTTTAAATTCGATTATTATGGCACCAATCTAAAATAAAAACATTTTCAGATAAGAAACATTGTTATACAATAAAAAAACAACTGCTTTCTGGTCATCTATCACAAGACATAAGTTCAAAATATGTCATTTGATTCTCTGAACAAATGTAAGGTTCGCAAAAAAATGAACGAATAGTTTTTATTGTGATTACACAATTTCAAAAGTAAAATTGGTGGTGCTTATGGAAGCTAAATCTTGAAACATATATGGATACGCGGTCAATGGGTTTAAAAAAGCTGATCGGCTTCGACAGCTAATACTGTATCCTGCGCACTGGCGGCTAGCCAGTTTTACAATAACCACCTGGTTAAGCCTGACTTCTGTTTCTTAGCATAGATTCTATAAAACTGCAACTCTTCAACATTTCCTTTTTTTTGATCTACAAATACTGCTTTACCTCGTGTCGTTTTTCCTTTGCTATCTGCTGCCACCTTTGTTCTGGTGGTAGATCAAGGTTGATCACATACTCCTTAACCCTTCGTCTAAAACAACAATGGCATACATTTACTATATAGTAAACACCGTATATAACAAACTCCTTGGGACCATTTAAATGTGTTCCTTATATCCGGAGTACGTCATATCCGTATAGCAAATAAGGAATTAAATCGGACCCTTTTATCCGAAATTTTGCTATATCTGGAATCCTTATATACGGAGTTTACTGTAAAGTGTATGTGAATTAAAAACCATCCGAAGTCCTACACGTGACAAAGTGTGATAGAAGATAATCTTAAGCAGTTTCATAAAGGCTCACACAGAAAGCTGACACTTTTAGAGTAAATAATCCATACATAAACGTTAAAATTTCATTAACCTTTATTGGCGTCAGACTGTATATTTTGAGCTTTGGTGCAACCTCAAATCTTTCGTACAGGAATTAAAGAACGTTTTACTTACTGCGGAGGAGGCGGGTATTGGCCCTCTACACAAGTGTCATTGAACTGTAAAACAAAGAAGAATGGTCAGAAAGATGTCACAGATAATCACAGAACTTCAAGAGTGGTTGTCTGAAAAGTTCTTATGGCAACGCATCATTTATTTCGTCTCGCTTCTTTTCCCTGCGAACATGTACAGTTACTGGAAATATGTTTGTTCAAATCACGGAATTACAACATGTATATCGTAATGTCAAAGGGACAATGTAATATATACATGTAATGTATGTCTTCTTCAACTGAAGTGTTTCTTTTCTTTTACGTAATATCGTAAATTAAAACTCACCTATGGAAATTCTGATTGAAATACAACACTTGCGGATTCCAGAGGGTGGGTGTATCGAATCATACTTTTTTGACATACATGTAGTTCAGTCTTTAAAACTATTATATGAAATATATTACTTACCCCTGGGTCCTGCGCAGCCACACATAGAAGGAAGAAACACGCCCCCACAACTCGCAAAATCATGACTCCTTATATAGTCAAGTTTTGCAATCTACATTTTCAAGATAGAATAGATGCAACGTTAACTAAACATACAAACTGCTCGCATGTCTTTATGTTTTTCATCATAGATTTGTAAAATACTTTTTTGATCAAGATTAAATGACAGTAATTTGCTATTGTAACTTATCTGATAAACTATATTCAAATTCAAATTCAAATTGTATTTAATAACGAATTTATATATCTAATTTATATGTTGTCCGAGTTATTTAAGTAACACAAAAGAAACACAATGCAACTTTACTAAAGTGTATTTTTTTCACCTTAATTGAAAAATAATCAAACAACTTACCACGTACGATCAATATATTTCAACCGTTTGGATGCAGCTGATATAAAGTCTACCGTCAGAATTCAGCCACCACTAAATGAAACAATACAATTATAACAATAACATCTTACACATGTTAAATGTTATGATTAGATATGGTAAATAATACACAATAGCTATCACATGTTTATGTACCATAGATAACTTGGTCAACGATTGTTTTTACTGAACACAAAAAGTTTTAAAACTATTTGTAATTAATACCGTATTACGTGTTGTTTCGTTGTCTGTCTTCCACAAGAAAGATATTGAGTAATGTTGGCATGCTACAAACGGTTTAAAATTTAAATCATTTCGAGAAACTGGCCGTTCCAAAGCGACAATTAACCTTGGATTTAACCTAATACTTAAAACTTATGTTTGTTCTGTTTACATCGCATTTTGTACTTGCCTTGTACCTTGGCTTTACTCTGTGATTAGGTGGTGTTAAGTGAATACTTCATTTATTTACTTAGCTATCTTGATAAACAATAGGCCCTAAAGGGTCAGTATCGCTCTACTGGTCAGACTGGACTGATCTGTGTAATTTTTGTGAAAATCTTTTACAATGATATCAAGGAAAAGCTGACACAGTTCACTTTGACCTTGACCTACTGACCCCAAAAAGAGTAGGGGTCATCAACTCAGTAACACCAATAATTCTATGACCTTTGAAGACTGGGTGATGTAGATCTCAAGATATTGAGAGGAAAAGATTTTCAAAGTTCGGGTCACGGCGACCTTGACCTTTGACTCACTGACCCTAAATACAATAGGGATCATCTTTTCAGTAAGACCAATTATCCTATGAAGTTTGAAAATTGTGGGTCAAATAGATCTCAAAAACTTTAGTCGATTTTTTTTCACTGTGAATTTGACTTTTGACCAACCGATCCCAAAAACAATAAGGATCATCTACATGTTGCAGGGAACCTTCTGAGCAAGTGTGATGAAAGCTAAATGAAAATGACCAGTAGAGTGTAATCATGGAAATGCTATCTTGACCTTTGACCCCAA
Source organism: Saxidomus purpurata (assembly GCA_022818135.1). NCBI lineage: Eukaryota > Metazoa > Mollusca > Bivalvia > Venerida > Veneridae > Saxidomus > Saxidomus purpurata. Next base: position 37,816,455 of record JAFMSR010000008.1, on the reverse strand, counting down.
AAGCAATAACGATCATCTGCATGTTGCATCCTCATCAGCAAGTTTCATCAAAGTCAAATGAAAATTACGACCTTAGTAGAAAATCTAACCGAGGTCACTGTGATCTTGACTTTTGACCACTGGCCCTAAAAACAATAGGGGTCACCTACATGTTGCAGGGAACCCTCTGAGCAAGTGTGACCTGTAGAGTGTTATCAGGGAAATGCTATCGGAGGTCACTATGACCTTGACCTTTTAACAACTGACTCCAAAAAAGATAAAATCTACAATTTGCAGGGGTCCTTATCACCAAATTTCATCAAAGTCAAATGAAAATTGCGCCCTGTAGAGTGTTATCAAGGAAAAGTTTACGGACAGACGGGGTCCTTATCACCAAATTTCATCAAAGTCAAATGAAAATTGCGCCCTGTAGAGTGTTATCAAGGAAAAGTTTACGGACAGACGGGCGGCGGAGAAACCACCATGGCATAAGCTTTGCTGGACTTAGTCCAGTAGAGCAAATAAAAAGGTCACATGGAAGGAAAGCTTTTTAATGCCAGCAAGTATCGCATTAGTGTCTATAGCGCTATGCAACATTGAGGATTGAGACTAGATCTGTGGTAAAACATGTGCGTCAGTTGGCAGCTGAGAATGGGGGATGAAAGTAACTTTGTTTTTTTCGCAAATAAAGGTAGTTCAATCATAAATGGTGTCTTGAAGTTGGGAGATTTTGTTTCGCAACCAAGTCAGAGTAATTAAGAAAATATGTTTGACTTAAGTCCGGGCTTCCTTCACCATGGTCAGAAAATGTACGTTAATGGAAATACTCCTTCGAAACAAGAGGGCCCTATATCGCTCATCTGAGACCTAATTATGACAAAATGTGACCAAACTTCAACCCTAAACAATATATCATAAACACAAACATTCTATTTGACCTTGACATGACAAACCTTTTGACCAACTAACATGATGATTGGGATGTAAATGTCACCTGTATGGTGTACACAAGGTTTTAACCGGGTGACTTCAGATTACCTATATTCGAACTTGACCTAAATGTCATCAAGACAATCATACTGACACAGTTTCATGAAGATACAATACAAAAATGCAGCCTATATTCCATACACAAGGTTTTTGTATGATTTGACCCCGTGACCTAGTTTTTGACACCATATGATCCATATTCAAAATCGACCCAGATTTTATCCAGGCAGTCATTCTGACCAAGATCCATGAAGATCCAATGGATCCATGCAACCTCAGAAGGTATTACTATGATTTGATCCAATGACCTGGTTTTTGACCCCAGATGACCAATATTCAAACTCGACTAGATTTGATCAAGGCATTCATACTGACCAAGGGCCATGAAGATCCAACAGAAAATTTAATCTTTATTGCATACACAAGGTTTTTCTATGATTTGATTCAATGACCTAGTTTTTGACCCCAGATAAAACATATTTGATCTTGACCTAGATTTTATCAAGGCAGTCATACTGACAAAGTTTCATGAAAATCCAGTGACAAATGCAGCCTCCATTGCATACACAAAGTAAAGTGTGGGCAGAATACGGACACCAAGGGATGACAATAGCTCACCTTTCAGCACTTTGTGCTCAGGTGAGCTAAAAACAGGACATACATCAGGGTGAAAAACTAGACCATTATGCCATGTTACAGAATAGTTTCATAAACTGTTGATTGGTGGACCCTGTTATCATAGTGATTTTTATCAAGAAATATACAGGAATACAAAATTGTCCATAATATTTCTAGGAGAACTACTGCCAAGGACAAGATATTAAATGAAAAGTCAAACATCAAAACAGAACTGTTTTTATTATGATATCAAAATAAATACACATGTACATAACAACAAATTAACAGATACAGACCCTGTAGAGATGGAATACAGAAAAGCTTATATAAAATATGAGCATGGAACAAACAAGTATCTCTAGACTATATCATTATATTTTTATTACATTATATTAGTTCTTTTCACAAAGCTGAACCATTTGTTTGTCCAGCTCATAATTCCTTACACTTCACCATTACATAAATTTCTATATAGTCAAAATACATTTGCAGTGTTTACTGAACTCGAACTTGGACCAATCTTTTGCAGTTACTAATTGTCTCAAAGTAACTGGCAAGACTCACACCTACAACTAGATAAAGGCACAAGGACCAAACCATTGCCAAAGGTAAAAGTAATGTTTTAAGTCAGCCTCTTTTGAAACATACTAACCACTTGCTTTGCCTTCTTCAAAAAAGTTTCATTGTACAAAAGCAAGCCATATGAAATATTCATAGTACCGGTAAGTGTATTTTATGTACATCCGAGTAACTAGTTTACAATGAAATGAAAAAAAATAATAGCACAGTATATTGGATATGCAGAAGAAATAAAACAAGAGGGTCATGACGGCAATAAATCTGTCCTCGGAGTACCTTTGCTCTTACTGTCACGGTTAAAGTTTAAAGCCGCAAAAATCCCTGCCCTGGTAGGGAGAAATTGGTAGGCGTGTTTATCAGATAACAAGCTATCACTCTTGCAGAGGGACGCTGTACCTGTGCTAAATATAACTGAAGTAAACAAACACTACAGTAGAGCAGAGCATAAAATTTACTGGCCATGCTTTGCATTGTATAAGCTTTGAATCCATTCATTCCAAATTGTTTCTTTATAATGAAATGTTTTGTTTTTTAAAAGGACTGGTATTTTGTATGTCATTTCTTGATTTCTTTTATAGCCCACAATTTTTTCAGATGTAATGCCCCTATTTATGTTTCCATTCCAGTCTAGTAATGCTAAGTCAATCCTTACTTTGTGAATGAAATCTCTTGTCTACAAACTGTAATAGAGCATTGTTAAAAGATGTAATGAGTGTCCATACAGTATTTATACTTTTCTGCTTCTTATAAACTGGCAATCCTTTTTAAAAATCAGTTAGAATTTCAACAGCTCTGTCACTTTTCAACTGGAATTTGTGGAGGCTAACTGTTGTCACTATCCATGACTATTTTAATATCATGATATTTTCTTAAATCCGAAGTCAATGTAAACTTATGTTAAACACAGTGACAAGGCACAAAATGAAAAGTTTGTGGAATGGTGCAGGCCTATTTCTATCACCAAATCAATTAATTTCAATTATCAACAGGGTTAAGATAATATAGGCAATTAGGGGAGGACTGTCAAAACAATACACATTCATGGCATCAATTTCACTGATAAACTTTGGGCACTTTGTAACTGGCATTTATTTTGTTGCCTTGAAAAATTAGCATCAGAAAATAATGCATGCGGTGAAAAAAGAAGTATGTAATTATCATGACAAATTAACAAAGGATTGGGTAGTATACTGGTTATGTGTCAGATAAAAAGTGTTTGCACTAACTTGATGACTTATCATTATTATTATTGTAAATCAGTTTCATAACAAAAAGGTGATTACAACTAAATTTCTAACTAGAGGTAGTGATTGTGAATCTCCTTTACAGTGAATTCTCGTCTGCTACAGAATGCCTTGTGGATGATAAACAAAACCACGTGCTAGTAATGTTTACATTCCTCTCTATCTAGGGTTATGACCTCTAAGCTCCTCCCGGGAAATTCAAATTTTTGACAGTTGGGTTTAAACTTTTTGGAAACAATACTTATTTGACTTTTATTGAAAAAACTAAATGCACCAATAGAAAGAGAATATTACAAAATACACTTGTGCAAATTTTGAAATTTTTTACTTCTGTAGTTCTTTCAGTGTTTTAAAAAGGGTTCTCTGATGTTAACCATGTACATTTTATATAGAAACCTGCCCCAGCGCCATCTTCTGGCTTTTATATCCCAGTTGGGGGTTTAAGGTCAAAGACAGCCAGGCTTAAACACTGCACTTTAAATATCCAGACGTAACCTTATACCACTTTCAATACTTTTATGTACTGTAAGATAAAGTGGTTTTATTGCTAAATACACACTCAAATACTCTGCAATAAATAGTCTGCCCTCATCTATAGCGTGACTATAGCTTCTTACATTCATTAAACAATGGCTTGAGACTTTGTACATGTTTTTGCTAGATCAAGGGCACATAACTCTGGATAAACCCACAATACAACCTGGCCAAGATCTCATGTGAATACACATTTTATCTAAATCTAGTACAGATAGGTGTTGCAATGGAAGTGTAATCATGTCAAAATTATGATAACACCATTTGCTGATAAATCAACGACACACAACTCTAATAATCTTAAAAACTAATGGTCCAATTTGGCTCATTTGGCCTTAATCTTGACACATATACCATTTATCAATGCAAGCTTTGATTGTGCCTGCTCTATAAGTGAGCCTGTCAGAGTGTGATTTAGATTGTTTATAGTCCTGGCTGATCCTATGAGGTGAAACTGCCAAGACCCCTACAGACACAGGTTGAAGAGCAGATGCAGATACAAGGGAATCCGGGAATCCCAGACCCTAGCTTTTTACGAATAGATTCCTTGGTTCTTTAATGTGCTTGGTGTATTGCTAAATTAGGGGCATTAACTATTGAAATACTGGCCACTGAGAACCCTGTGGCTATATAATTATATTGTGTCAAAGTTTGATTCAGATACTGCATCAGAAATGTAGATGATAGAGTGTAAATAAACCAGCTGTAGACAGACAACAGAATGACAGACATTCAATGCTTCATCAACTATAAAGGCAAATAGACTGAAATACATAATTATTACAAGGTATATATTTATCACAGATCTTGATGAATTCCAACAGTCTTCAGAATATGTATAACAATTCAAATGCGTGCAGCCATAGGGGCAATAATTGCATCAAATAAACCATTATCAAAGTGAGAGATTCGTCTGTTGTAATAATATATACATGCAACTTGAATGTAAAATAGACTAAGTAACAGAATTTTAAAGCTCAGGTGTATGTATGTAGATGTTTTAATTATATGATATTAAAAAAATCTCTAATAATTCTGTACTGTTTTATATTTGACATGTTTTTATATGTATTGTATTATGTGTGTGTATGGATGAGACTGTAATAAAAAATATAAAACCTGCAATTACAGCTGCATTAAGCTGTGTGCTAATGTTTTGCACATGTTTCAAAAAGAAACTCCCCTGGTTCTTCTAAACATGTCTTCACGAAATGATTCCATGATAAACAAAATACATTTGTACATTCAATAGTGTTACAGTAATAGATATGGCATTTTGTATCATTTTAAGACAATTATCATGTGCTAAAAACTACAGATATTTAACGTAAATTATTCTGCTCTGCTCAAAATCACTATCTATACTTTAAATTGGGTAATTTTTGTGTCATTAAAATTTCGTAATTTGTTTGCAGACAGCCTTATTTGCAAATTTCAAATGTGCAAAAGGATAATTCACTAACAGTAAACCGATTCTAAACAAATCTTTCATGAAATTTGCAATTTAGCAAAGTGGTAAATTTGTAAAAATTAAATCATAGCAAATATTACCCAATTAACAGGACTCCCTGCTTTATCAGCACAATAGCAAAGTGACTGAGCAAAACTAACAATACGGGGATAATGCCTCTATCATATTGTATTGCACATTTCTTGCTGAATTGAAGTTCACTGATAACTGTAAGCAATGTGCAATACAGTAAATATGACCCTTGTATTGGTTGAAAGTAACATGAGCTAAATCCATAATATTATACAAAGTGTCAAAAACAATCAAAATGGCGATGAACAGATATACCTTCAATAAAGCTTAAGTATGTAATCAAAATAAGTATAAAAAATATCAAAATACAAACTATCAGCTTTATTCAGAAGGTACAATTTTTGTCTTGAAAGCTAACCTTTCCTTCTTAGCTTTAAGTCTTATACAAGCACCAGCAAGGGCATCAAAAGCAAACATCAAAAAATTACAATGATACCAGTGACATGATTACCTCACCCCTTTGTTGATGTCCTACCATTTTTAACAAAGGCATCCACTGAAACTTTTTCTACATTAAATTTTGTTTACTTGTCGCAGGTAAAATCCAAAGATTTGATGGAAATTATTCAAAACCAAACTTTGATGAAAGGAAAGGATAGTGTTGTATGTTATGACCATAGCTTTCAACTATCCTACACTTTAACATATCTACCTCTTTAAACTGCAATTTTTAAAAAATCAGAGAAATTTCAATCATGCTAAGCTGGCAATGTCTGGAATCTTCCATCAGACTTACCTTGGTGTGTGACAAAGCCCTATGAATACATGGAATGTGAAAAGTCTAGGTTATGGTGCAACTTTTTTTGTTTGATGCCAATATTTAATCTAACTTGTTTAAACAATGCTACTTTTTCATTTCCTAGTTGGAACAAAATAAAACTTTTACCAAATGTTGATTATATACATGATTGCTATGGAGGACTGATTGACAATTCTAGTCCACTATAGCACCACATCCATTCGGAGGCTATTACCCATGACAAAAGTATTGCCAATAACATCAGAGTATCACAAACGTTGATTTTTTCAAAAGCTAGATATAGATTATAGTTTGTATATGTTCCAAGCCTCCCTAACTTGCAGTAACTATGCATGGGGCTCAAGCATAAATGTTGTTGTTTCAGCGACCCATCTGTTACCATGGTTACCAGGGTACACAAGGATCCTCACAATACTGTAACCAAGTTTCGAGATGTCCAGAGTTAACCTGCATCAAAGCTGTATAACTTGTTAGCTGGAAAAAAAAAAACCAATGTAAGACACCATTTACATAATACATGTTCATGTATTGACAAATAACCTTTTCAAAATCGAAGAAGATAAATGTATATAAGCAGTCAATGAAATACCAGTACCCTCCTTCAATACTGGAAATTATCTAATTAGTAAAATACATATATCTAATAATTTTTACTATATTTCAGTTAAGTAATGTCAAAAAAAAAGTCACGTCTTGTAAGGCTTCAATCTGCATTTGTTCATTGAAAATTTATGCTCCACAGCAATGCAATTTCTCAAATCTGGTAGCCGTAGGTGTGCTGTGCATATAGCCAGTGTTGTCATGCATGTATACATTCTTTACCAGTGCGTTGTGAACATTTAGATATCAGTTGTTTCTCATTTTGGTTGTGGCAGTAGTAGAAACGTTGAGGCATTCTAAATGTGCATTACTAGACAATGTTGCAATATGGTATGGGTTTGAATTCCAATTTCTGCCTTGAAAATTTACATATCCTTTTTCTTTACAAACTAGGCAGCAAACAATTAACTTGCAAAATTTCATTATTAAGACTTGATAGAAAAGATAAGAAAACCGTGATTTTTTTTCCTTTCAACAACAACTCCATCCATTCTATCTTTAATATATTAAATGCTCTGAAGACTCACTCCAGATAGAGTCAACTTAGCATGCTCAATTTTCACCTACCTTATTAAGTACTGGCTTTGAGGAGAGAACATCAAACAATCCTGCTATACCAGCACCCTGAAATGTAGCAAACTTGCAAGTAAAAGTTTTTTATTTTGTCTCCTAAAATTTTCAGTGTTGAAGTCTGGAATTTAACACTTCTATCATGACAATAGTCTGTCAGCAAGAATAATACAAAAATTATATTGTTTTGAATGTTTAAGTACGTACTACCTTGTATATGAAATACTAAAATATAATCTAAAATAAACTTGTAATATACCATGAAACCTCTTTGCCAACAAGAATATTACATGTGTATAAAATATTCTAGGCTATAGATGACCACAAACTATGTGAAGTTTCCCCATCAGCTGACCATAATAAATCACTATAACAGTTCTTTTAAGAGCCATCTACATTATTCCAGTAAGTTTTACTACATACTACGCCCACTGGAGATTTTACCAAAACAGTTTTTTAAAGTGATATTACCGTTCAAAGTGACCATCATAATTTTAAATAAAACATTAATCAATGATTTATACTCCAAGAATAATAAACACTGCCACAGTTAAAAACAAAAAATAACGATCTTTATAACCGTTTCATGTAGTAGTAGTTTTATTCGGTAAAAGTGTACATGACATGGCAATGACATAATGATGCATAATGATACAATATATATAACAATAATCAAATTATTAAGGAGACTAGAAATATGACATGACATAAATATACGACAAAATATAAATATATGAGCCATGTAGTGCCCACCAATACCAGGGATAACACAAAAAAGAGGAAAAGATTCCTCTTATTTCCATTGTGGTCCCTTACATTGGAGGCATGACACAGAAAGTCATGTTAATTTGTATAAAATTCAATTAAATTCTTATATTATTCAATAAGGCATTAATTGCAATAATTTAGTTGAGATCGCACATATCACAGTTCAAGTTTGTATCACATTAAAATCACAGTCCAAGTTTGTATCACATCAATGCAGTGACCGGGAAAGGATTTTTTTCTATGTGACAAATGTCACGAATGTGTGAAAAGTTATGTGACATTTAAAATTTTTATGTGACATTTAAGAAAACGTATGTGACACTAAGAGTAAGACAATTTACAAGCCACATATTAATAAATGTGCAAGACACTTGGTTTAGAATATGGCCCTGGCTGTACGAAAGTGAGGGTGCATTGTCTTCTTCTTCCAAGTTAATGGCCACCTTCAACTTGTTGACGATTTATTGCCAGGGTGCGCAAGAAGAGAGAAAATAGAAATAAAATTGAAAATATTAACAGTGAAGGATAAAACCAAGAGGAAGTTAGATAAAGTGTTTGGAACTGTTGGGCTCTGAAAGAGTCAACTGACCCAGCTGACATGATATCTGCAGGCAGCTTTATAATTCCAATCTCTAATGGTGCGTGAAGAAGGATTGCTGTCGGTATTGGGTTCTGCAGAATGAATTGTAGAACTTACTAAAAGAATTTTATTCCGTTTTCATTGTCTGAATTTAAGATGTTCTGTTGAAGACGACTTTTGGTGATGGCAATTTATTGTTCTGTAAAACATGTGTGACCACTTTGCACCCTGATACAAAAGCATTGTGCTTTCCAGAGTCCACAAACGTTTTACAGAACAAGGCATTCACACTTTTGTACTGCCAGGGCCATATTTTAAACCCAGTGTCATGCTCCTTACATGGCTTGTAAACTGGCTTCCTCTTAGTTTCTCTCTTAGTCTCAGTTGGATTCGTAAGTGGAGGAAGATTATTTAGCTGGTATTTTCCAGCTGAGCTTCGTTACACTCGTTTTGTCTACAGATATGTTAACTGAGGCTTGTAGCGTTTGTGTTGTACCCAGATCGTTGGTGTCAACGTCTTGTATGAAAGATTTTAGCGAGATTTGGCCAGCAATAGGGGCTAGTTTCCGTTTCGGAAACATTTCCTCGATAAAACGCTTTATTTTGTGAAAGAAGCGCTTAATTGACACCGATCATATAAACGCTTGTATTTATGGCAAAGTATACAGTAAAGCGCCTGATCGATACACGTTTCGTACTCAAAATATTTCGATTTTTTTTGTATGCGACACAGGGCGCATTTGATGGATTTTTTATGTGACATTTTTGCATTTTATGCGCAAATGGCGCATGGCGCGTGGGTTTCCCAGTCACTGCATCAATGAATCATGAAATAGTGCATCACAGAAATTGTCAGTCAAACTGTAAAAATTTAATAAAAATTATTATTAACGTTAAATGTGCAAGCTAAAAATGGGTAAATTACTAAAGGACAATCACAACATATGTGTGTTGTGCTTAAACTTAAGAATATGTAAAATCTGGGACTCTATTAAGACTATTAAAAGATTCAAATACTATTGAAAATTAAACTAAAACTAACTGGCCATTAAATGGGCTTTGATGGCATGCTTGAAGGTGTGGGAAGATTGAATATCTCTAAGATTTTGAGGAAGGCCGTTCCATAGAGCAATACCATTAAAAGCGAAAGATTTTCTACCAAAGCTTCCTACCTTTGGTAAAGAAAACTGTCCTGTGTCACTAAAAGAATAGCTTACATTGGAATCTGATAATGAAAATGCAGACACTCTGGACCTGGTACAGCGGTCATGGACATGATTAAGGGGTACAAAATGCTCCTTAAGGTATTTTGGGGCTGTGTCAGACTTTATTTTATGGACATGGCAAAGAGTTATCTGATCAACTCTTTTGGAGACCGGTAACCAGTTAAGAACCTTAAATTGCTCTAGCCCAACATGTGACCTGCTGCCCTTATTCAAAACAAAACAAACCAATTTATTCTGGGTTGTTTGGAGCCTTTTCTTCCAATACTGAGTCAAACTTGGGTACCAAAAAGAACAAACATAATCAAAATGGCACTGAATTAAGGACATGACCAAGAGTTTCCTAGTGTGGAGATCCAAGAATTGACTTTTCCTATACAAGTATTTCAGCCGGGCATTTGCTTTCGTAACCACTGACCGTGCAATTTCTTCACAGGAAAGGTTCTGGTCCAAAGTTGCACCGAGATATTTAACTGAGCTGGTAGCCTGGATATTTGTACCATTACATGAAATATTTAAATTATTTTTTGACCTTAACCTTGGTTTTGAACCAAACAGAATAGACTCTGTTTTACCAAGATGAAGTGAAAGCTTTTTATCGACAAGCCATTCACTTACATGCTCCATCTCAAGTGATAAAAGAGATTCAATGTCGGAAGCACTTTTACCACACACAAGGATCCCAGAGTTGTCAGCATACAATAATAGTTTGTTTCTGATGACAGCCGACAAATCATTAACATAAATTAAAAATAAAAGGGGGCCCAATATTGATCCTTGAGGTACCCCACAAGTGACGGGAGCCTGGCTGGAATAAACACCAGATACCTGAACTAACTGTTGTCTATCTGAAAGATAAGATTGAAACAATCGGACAGCATCAGAACTGAGGCCAATTGCGTTCAGTTTCATTAATAAAATACTATGATTGACCGTGTCGAACGCCTTCTGCAAATCAAGGAGAACCATTCCCACCATGTTACCTTTATCCATTTGAAATTTTACAAAATCAGATAGATGGATAAGACAAGTGTCTGTAGAAAAACCACGTTTAAAAGCAGACTGAAAACTGTATAAAATCTTGTTCTTACACAAATAACTTTCCATTTGATCATAGATGGCCCTTTCAAAAATCTTCGAAAAAACACACAAAATAGACACTGGCCGATAATTACCGACTTCAGTTTTATCACTTTTCTTGTAAAGAGGGATAACCCGTGCGTTCTTAAGATCATCGGGAACAGAACCCTGAATAATGGAGAGATTGACAATATGAGTCAAAGGACAGGCTATAACTGTTGCACTGTCCCTTAAGAACCTACTGGGGATACCATCTAACCCAGTGGCCTTATTAGCACTGAGCCTATTAAGGTAATTGAGAATTTTGTTCTCAGAAACAATTGAAAATGAAAAGCTATCTGGAAAAATACCTTTAGATGAATAAAATTTTCTTACAAAAGATTTATCATATTTAAAACAACTTCTTGGTAATTTTTCAACTAATTTTTCCGCAACAGTAGTATAAAAACTGTTAAATTTTTCAGCAACATTTGAAAAATCAAAGCTGATTTCTCCATTAATTTTTAAACCAATGTTACTAGAAGAACTAACACCTTTTTTCGATGGTAAACCAAGCTGTTTTAAAGATTTCCAAAGAGATTTGGAGTCAGATTTATTGTTTTCAATACAGTCTTTAAAATAGTTTTTCTTGGCATTGTGAATTAGAGACTGAGTATTATTTCTAAGCTCTGTAAAACTATTATAATGTTCTAACGTTTTATTCTCTCATTTACATTAAAGATAGAGGAAATCTGTAAAAACCTTTTTTGACTATCCTACCGGTAGTCAAAAATAAAAAATCCACTTTTCCTATTATTAGGGATGTCATTGATTAAAATTTCTGTATCGATACATCGATTTATAAATATCGACGATACAGCGATATATCGATACATGGGCGTAAAAAAGTCACTGACTACATTTTCTACCAAATCTCTTGACTTTATTTGTACTAAACATATGGTTCTGGTCTATAATATATATCAACCCTTGCAGTGCTGTAATATTTTTGCCTATGAGACCACATTTCATTAAATTATTATTCGTTAGAAAAACACGGAACTCTGGGTAGAGTGATTGTTTATATTCCGGTTGAGTTTTGATGGAATTATCGAACGTGAAACTGTAGATCATTGCACGGTAAAACATTATTCGATGTACGATTTTTCAAAATGGCAATCGATATCGAATCGTAATTGTTTTATCGTTGATATATCGATATCGTTTGAATCGATTACATCCCTACCTATTATGTATATCTTAGTTGTTATCTGTCAATAACAAAAATATCTTGGTAAAACTTATTTCTTAAACTGTATTTCAGCATAATTCTTGACTGTATCCCAATGTGGTCATTTTGAATGGTAATATAACTTTAATCTAGTTTCTTACTCACCTTTTGTGTCATATTCTTCATACAGGCATTAGCAGGTGTTCTTCTATCATCGAGAAAGAACGGTGGTGCCCAATGATCGTAGTTCGTTTCCAGGATGTACCAGCCTCCGGCTCCCTTTTCTGACATGTGCCACACATCTGTACCATTTACCTCTCTGTTACGTGTTATAACACATGCCTACATAAATCATGAATATTCATTTTTAAATTAATACACCTTTTTACTGCAAATTGATGCATCAGTTTCCATTATGGAAACATTAAAAGACTTAGGTTCTGACTAATCAAACAGTCAGTTAGGAAAAAATAATCCTAACTACATATTAAGAAAAATGTCCATGTACAGACAAACCTATTCTAAGATCACTTGTCAACAAATAGTACTTCTACATCTTCCAGCCAGTGGATTTTACTTACAGGTTAGATTGTTCAGTGTTGAAACATTACCATGGGTTATCTTAATATTCAAACTCTTACTTTTTGATTCAATTCTAAATATATTGTTTTATGAGAAACATATGACAAAGGATAAACATAACATCGAGGGTTGACCGCAAAACTGTTTTAAGTCCTTCTTTGTTTCATATAAGTTATAACAGTTTTAAGGTCAACCCTCAGCATTTTATATCCTTTTAAAATACCTCTCCTGACTGATTGCCTCCCAGTATAAAGTAAGCCGGGGCAATCATTTGTGGAGCCATCAGCATGGCCTTCGCTTCACTGAAACTTCGTGCTTGTTCCATCACAGTCCTGGACAGAAATCCCATCCAAGTCCCTTTTCCTGTCAGGATCAGATCTATGAGTCCTGCATATACACAAAAATTACTCTGTTTCAAATAATCAACTGAAAATATTTTAAACAGTTTTGATGCATTCTGCTTGCTCACACCTATATATGTTACAAATGAAAATTGGTTATCAAACTTGGCCTAAACATAATGCAAAACTGACTACAAAATTGGAATAAACACTTACCTCGGTAACCACCATCTAACTTAAATCTTTCATTCATTGAAAATGTGAACTTCCCCTGAAAGCAAACATGTAACAATCATGGGTTATGGGTCCTTATCTGATGCGTCTGATTTACTTTTAAAAGATTGGTACATGTATTGAAATTTTACCTATTTATATATGTAAATTTGGTAATTTTTGCGTAATGAAAATTTCATGCAAAAATTATATGATTTACATTACTCCTTATCAATTGATCATGAGAGTGTTCTCAAGACTGTTACTTTTCTGGAAATAGTTTAGAAAGAACATGATGTAGGCAATGGGCACACAAATTTATGAAAAACGCCATGGGAATATAGCTACAGCAAAAATCACTGTTGGAAACATAACATGGGTCATAATCTTAACATGTAGCTTTGATAGTAATGCATCCCATAACGGGACTGCTTTTCTTAGTTTGGACATCTGAGAAATTTGAAAAAGTGACCACACATTTCCATATGTTCACCAGAATACAGGCAAGATGTGCAAATTTAACTGTGGTATAAAACATCATCAGTCTTACCAGGTATGGCTGTAAACAACTCCGCAGATCAGGTGATAAACAGGGGAGACAAGCAAACATATGACTGACAGACAGATAGATAAACCAACAAACAGATGACCAACAGGCAAATAACTGTCCAACTGACAAACAGAAACACAACCGATAAACAGACAGACACTAAATGGCAGACAAACAGACAGACAACTGACTAACAGACATACACTGACTGGCAGACACCCGACCAACTGTCAGACACACAAACAGGGAAACAACCAACCAACAAACACACAGAAAGAAAACGCATCACATTTTAGTGAGAAAACTATGACCAGGCTACCAACCAAGGAACAAGTCAGAATAAACATCTACTTACTGGAGAAACTGCAGTCAGTATTCCCACATATCCTGCAAAATTGACTGACTTGAACACTGTCTTTCCTCCCCTCTGCCAGTTCAGGTTGACTATAGAAGGTAGTAGCTTCTCTGTTATTGACCATGTTTTGTTCTTGATATCCCAGCTACAGCAGTGAAACAATTTACCATGTAACGTTCAATATTTCATAGAAATTAAACAAATGAATGTGCATAAAGCAAGTTTAATTAAACAAACTACATTTAAAGTTCATGTACAAACATCAAGAATCGATCACGAGATTTTAAAATCAGCAAAGCGGGAAATTCGCGAAAATTATCCAATTTAGAGTACTATGTGGTGCAGGTTATAATTGAGTTTTTCATGTACTATGCATTTATATGACTGAATTAATGAAAAATACATTACCCCATAAACAGTCCAAAGTCGAGATTTCTTGCATGGTAAAGTTTCCCAGTTGGACTCTCAGCAATGACTGATGTACATACTGAGAATATCTCATAGAATATGTTGTACAAAGTTATCTCCCCTGATGAAATAAATTAAAACATGATGTTATAAACATTGAGTTTTCGGAAAATTGACTGAGTGAAATAAAACATAATTATATACAATTAGCAATTACTTCTCTATATACATGTACCTAATACTTAAAAGTTTGCAAACTACCATTTCAATCATGGCCATCACAGCAGAGCTGGAACAGCTAACCAGAATGCTCTACAGGAAGGAGGGATGACTAAATCTGTGCTGAAATAGTGCAGAGTTAAGGTACCCAAGTCATTCCTCTACCAGTAAAAACTGGCAATCTTAGTCTTGTAAAAAAAACATATCTGTATATGTTGACATCTCATTCACTTCTGTTCAACAACCTGTAACAACTGGAAAATGTGTCTGTCTACCTGTCACTAGCTGGAAGTTCATCCTTTAGCTTCAAATGTGCTCATTAAGATATGAATGGGGCTGGGATATGTGTCGACTCTAAATCACTGCAACCTCTCATAGATTGAGGGTCATGGGTTCAAGCCCTAGAGTCTAGTACAGCCTTTTCCCAGGAAAGAGTGTTATGTAAACTGCCCA
Source organism: Saxidomus purpurata (assembly GCA_022818135.1). Classification (NCBI taxonomy): domain Eukaryota; kingdom Metazoa; phylum Mollusca; class Bivalvia; order Venerida; family Veneridae; genus Saxidomus; species Saxidomus purpurata. Next base: position 37,801,056 of record JAFMSR010000008.1, on the reverse strand, counting down.
CCTGTAAAATGACTAAAAATATGGTTGGAACGGGCGTTACACTCATACAACATGTGATTGCGTTCATTTAATCTTAAAACATGCAAAAATAAATACATTTTGATTTGCTACATCGTCAGGGCATTTATCTACCAGTCATAGTGTTTGAGATATCAATTACATGATCCTGACACACCTACCTACTTCCATGCCAGTCACATTTGCAATCCCTTTAATTTCGTCTTGGAATGGTTGTGGTAATGAATCTGCAAGTACTGGCTGAAAAATAAAACAGAATGTCAACTTTTACTTATACTATAGGGATACTAATGTCATGCAAATAACATCATACACAAAATTGCACCTAAAGACTGGTAGCCTGTCTTCTGTGTAGATATTTGAGACCCCATGCAAGTATGAACATTTCTTACAGAACTACAAGGCTAATACTGTAAGTGCATATAGGCTTTAAACCTACCTTAAAGACTAGACTTAAAGACAAGAGTGTCCTGCCTCTTGCAGATCAGCCATTCCTCGAAAGGTCTCAGTTAATCTGAGTAGTATCTTTATAGTTTTAATATCATATAACTATAAAAGTAGTATTTCTTCGCAAAGATTTTTTGGCTAATTTTCACAAATGAATGATACTCAGAAAATACTCACCCCTAACAGATCTAGAAGGTAAATCATTTCCTCTGGCACAACACCAAACTGGTCTAAGAAACTCTTAAAGGCTCCAAGTATACTCCTTATCTAAAAGACAAGAGAGAATGATGAAATCAAAGCACTGAAAGGACGAGAAAGAATGATGAAATCAAAGCACTGAAAGGCAATCATTTGTTTTGTAATTATAAGCAAGGTGCATGCAGCAGAAGGACAAGACATGACAAAATTATTCCATCAACTGATTCCTTGGTTTTGGTTTTCTTTGTCAAGCAGTACAGTAGTTTTAAAATTTCAACCCCAAAAGACTGACTACCTACACTATCAGGACAATTTTTCTCAAGCATCTGAAATCTAGCCATTTATTTTTCACGCCTAAAACTCGTAAGGTCTACTGTTCATTTCTATGTACTGCAAATTTGCAAAAGAAGAATTCTATAAAAGTAAATAAATGTGAATTGAATCTTTCGCGAGGTTTTTAAATTAGCAAAGTGGGAAATCTGCAAAAATAGCAAAATTAAATGATTGCAATATTATCCAATTTATAGTGTATAGTTACACAACACATTCACTTCTCTCTTTCAATAAAAAGAATTTAATATTTTTTATTTCACTTGATGAATACAAATTGTCACAAAGCAATACTGTACATAACAATAAAAAGTAAATTTGTATACATGTAAATACCTCATTTCTTTTCTCATATGCCACTTGATTCCATCTTTGAGAGTAAGGTAGGTCCAGATTAATTATATACTCCTCAACCTTTCGACTGGAAATAGACCAAAGTCCTTCAGCTGACAAAATCTTGTTATACTACTTTCATTTTCAAGAAGTTTTACATCAGTTATGCAATCCACTGAGTGAGTGGATTCAATAGTCTTTCTAATATGTCAATATAGATACAGACAAAAAGTTTCTAACTTAAACAAAATGGCTGCAGTTTTCTCATGAAATTACTAATTTATCTATTCTTGATTCTAAAACAAGTTCTCTCAACTTAGTTTAATCACACTCGAGTCTCTGGAATCAACCTCGAAGTGAGAGAGTCAATGTGGAAATATCTATGTCATGCTTAAGGACACTACCACACTGGTGGGGATCGAACCTGGAACCCTACCATGAAATTACTTATCTTATTCAAAATGAAAAATTAATTTATACCAATATAAAAAATATGTTCAAAATGTTTGAATAGTCACAACAAAATCAGTCAAAACTGATGAATAATCAAGTGTTTTTATTAAATTCAAACAAATAATTGCAAAAGATAGTCCAGCAAGTCTTCTGTACACTCAACAACCAAAATAACTGCGAAGCATTCTCTCTGATAAAAGATTTCTGATCAGGGTTTATGCTGATTTTCAAGGTAGACCTGGATACATGTTTCTAAACTCTAAAGACATTGAATTTAGTCTAATACTTTAACTTGGTTGGCACAGTTTACTTTTATGGATGAACTTACCTTGCTTTGGGAGGGTATGTTCCATGCACACAAGTTTCTGTAAACTGTAAAATAAAGGTTTCCAAAATAAACCTAAAGAATTTTACATTTGACATAGTAAGGTGTAGACATGCTATGAAGTAGACGATTACACATTTTCAAACTTGTGTGAGACAATGTGAGACAATGCAAACTAAACACATTGATGACAGTCATTCCTGGTAGTGGGACCTACCTATTGTCATGATTGTAACACTAACAGCTTTGGAGTGAAGAGAACTTTTCTATATGTCTTAGGATTGAATGCCTGTTTCAAATGTCTTTCAGTTACTTAAAGACAGGGAGTGTCCTTGGAGTGAACAAGTGCTAGACCTCTATTCTCCAGATGTTTTTTTATATCTTTCACATGGTTGGTGAAGACTGGTTAAAACTGTAGGAAATTGGTTGTCAGAAGCCTCATTCAAAATATAGAGGACTCGTTCAAAATGCAGGAGCCTGGTTCAAGTTCAAAATGTAGGGGTCCTGTTGGCAGAAGCCTGTTGAAAAATGTAGGAGACTGCTTGACAGGAGCCTGGTTTAAAATGTAGGAGACTGGTTAGCAGTAGACTGGTTCAAAATGTAGGGGACTGGTTGGCATTTAAACTCCATTTAAACACAGGATTGAAGTATAATGCTTTAATAGACAACAGTATTTACTTTACTTAACAAACTTACCGGAGGTACCTGGCCTTGTACAATAATGATGACTGACATCAACAGACACAAGATGATATTAACCATATTCTGAAATTGTACAAAATCTCTTTTTCTCTTGTACACATGTATATGGCAATGATACAAAGTACAATGTTTATCACACATGAGTTTCACATATATAGTATATTAATATTATACAAAGTTTTATTTTCCAAATTCTGCTTTAAGCTGATATGCTGTCAATGATAGTACTTGTACATTACAGCATGCAATTATAACTGGAGAAAATTTAAAATTGATTTGATTTGACAATGTTTGAAGACATCATGAATAATTTCCATAGTAAGCTCAGGAACCGTCTATAACTTTTAGAGTATTCCTGGTAAGCTTCACCTAAACAATTATTATCTATTTAAGATAAAAAGCGGGGAATAGTACTTTTCTTCTATTTTATTTCCGTTGGAATCCTTAGTGCTGTGATCAAAGAGAACTCCATCCTTTGTGTTTTTATGATACACATGTACATGTATTACCTATTTTACCACAATCTAGCTATCTATCTTACCCTCAAGCATGTCAAGTGAAAGTGAATTTGATGGTTGGGTGCATTCTATAAAACAACAGCATGTGATTGATATGTCCCATTAACATCTGCACGTTATGAAAATTGGATGTATTGTTCGACTAATTAGCTAATTAGAGATTTTCTAATTTTCAGTTTTGATAACAATGAATGGTAAAGTTGAATATCATCATTCATAAAAAGTAAATACTAAATAGTAAGAAAATATGTGTGAAACTGTATTTTGTGACTTTTTCAAGTTTTGCTCAAATCTTGCTTCCAAAGTTCGAAAAAGCTGGAATAATTATTATACACATGCAATCGTAGATCTAGCCCAACAAATTGTGCGCCAGGGCTTTTTGTTATATATGACGGCCGCCCTTCTGTAAAGACAGACATCTATGTAATATCAGTTTGTAAAATCGGTCGGTCTTGCAGTCGAAATATTGGGGCTAGTCGTAGCACAGGTGTATGTCCAGTCTTGGTGCCCATAAAAAAAACAACAAATCAAACAAAACAAAAAAAACAATACGAAACCACTAATTATAATTCTGAAACGAAAAAAATAATTTGAATTTTTTTCTATATGTATATTGATATATTGAAAAGGTCTCTATGTTGCCCGTAACGCTATGGGGGTTTACTAGCACACGCTGTGGAACAAACAAAATACCCAGTGCAGTACAAATGCACGCTTTCTCGCTGCCGTTTTCACATCAGACATCTAGCATTTTGTAAACAATCTTAGTCTGCTTAGTCTACAGCTTTGAAGAACTTACACTTGAAGTCAAACACGCCAGTTTTTAGACACTGATAAAACATCGTCCACAAGCGGCCATTTTGTTGAAAACGAAAGTAGAAAAAAACAAATTCAGTGTGTTTGACTTCAATAACGGCGAGGCATTTATTATTTCGATTCTAACATAATAATGTGTTGAACTAGAAGCATTTCATTGTCACTTACAGCTTTGAAGAACTTACATTTGAAGTCAAACACGCCAATTTTGTTTTTCTACTTTCGTTTTCAACAAAATGGCCGCTTTTGGACGATGTTTTACCAGCGTCTAGAAAATTGGCATCTTTGACTTCAAATGTAAGTTCTTCAAAGCTGTAGTCAAGCAGACAAAGATTGTTTACAAAATGCTAAATGTCCGATGTGAAAACGGCAGCGAGAAAGCGTGCGTTGGTACTGCACTGGGTATTTTGTTTGTTCCACAGCGTGTGCTAGTAAACCCCCATAGCGTTACGGTCAACATAGAGACCTTTTCAATATATCAATATTCATACAGAAAAAAAAATCCAATTATTTTTTTCGTTTCAGAATTATAATTAGTGGTTCTAATTGTTGTTTTTTTCTGTTGTTTTTTTTATATACATGGCACAAAGACTGGACATTCACCTGTGAGTCGTAGATCTACTTCCGTGGAAAAAGATGTCCCTTTAAATTTTAATAAAATGCCAGTCAACCAGTATTTGTAATAAAACTTTTGTACTTACTGCGATACATGTACAATCTCTCGCGCAGCAGTAAATAAGGTATAACAGTGTAAAGATGTTTATTTTGGTAGTTTATTTTTGTTACTCACATTTCAATACGAAACTGAAAGTAGGTTGTAACTTGACGAATTCAAGATAAACGAAATATTATCATTACTTTTCATAATCTGAAACAAAGATAATGGAAACACTTTCCGTTTAGTTTAGTGAATAATATTTTTTGAACTTTAGGTAAAAGAATTTAAAGCATGCTAGATTTTAAACCTAGTAATAATTGTATTCCTATATTATTTTCGTCTATTAGTCCTACCGTAAACTGTAAACAGACGTTTATTAGACCCTTGTTTACAAAGGAAAGTAGACGTGTAAGGAAGTAATTTGAAGAAAATGTCTGCACAAGTAAGGAGTTATGAGATTTATTTTATTCGTATTGAAAGACAAATCCAAATGTGGCTGACCTAAAGTTATTTTTAACCATACAATTGTCTGAAAACTAAAATATATCGGTTAAAACTAGCATAAATCGATCATTGTTGAAAGACGCTCATTGAATTTTAGTTGAACACGGATGCAGTCCAAATTCCAGCAATCCGTGACAAATTATGTTAATATATTTAGATTATGCATTGCTATAAAAATTATTGGCTGATTAGAACAACAGAAGTCATTATCCTCACTATCTTAGGCTTTCATCAAAAGATGATTCACAAAAAGAAGATAGTATCATTGGCTAAACGACAAGCGTGAAGTTGATTGTAAAGCTTATAACTGAGGACGTCTGTCATTTTTTAGCTTGACTATTCGAAGAATAAGGAGGCTATTGCACTCGCCCCAGTGTCGGCGTCTGCATTGGTTCAAGTTTTTTATAAAGTCAAATATCTTGAATATTATCAAAGGTATTAACATGATTAACTTGAAACTCAAAATATATCTTTACCATCAACATCTACACTTGAGGAAACAATCCCCATAACTCTGTTTTGATTTTTGACAGATTTATGCCCCTTTTTAACTTAGAATTTTTGGTTAAAGTTTTTTTATAAAGTCAAATATCTTGAATATTATCAAAGGTATTGACTTGAAACTCAAAATATATCTTTACCATGAACATCTTCACCTGGGGAAACAATCCCCTTAACTCTGTTTTGTTTTTTGACAGATTTATGCCCCTTTTTAACTAAGAACTTTTGGTTAAAGTATTTTATAAAGTCAAATATCTTGAATTCTATCAAAGGTATTGACTTGAAACTCAAAATGTATGTTAACCATCAACATTTACACCTGGGGAAACAATCCCCTTAATTCTGTTTTGATTTTTAACAGATTTATGACCCTTTTTAACTTAAAACTTTTGGTTAAAGATTTTTATAAAATCAAATATTTTGAATTCTGTCAAAGGTATTGACTTGAAACTCAAAATGTATCATTACCATCATTATCTACACCTTAGGAAACAATCCTCAGAACTCTGTTTGGATTTTTTTTACAGATTTATGTCCCTTTTCAACTTTTTAGTTAAAGATTTTTATAAAGTGTAATATCTTGAATACTATCGAACATACTGACTTGAAACTTAAAATGTATGTTTACTATCAACATCTTCACCACTGTTTTGGATTTTTGACATATTTATGCCACTTTTTTACTTATCCCCCCCCTTTCTCCCTCCAGTTGGCTTACAGAATCCAGGGTAAGGCTTTGAACGTAATGTACATTTACAGAGGTCTTTCAACAAGTTTTATATCTTTAACCTTAATTCTTAAAGACAATTACACAATACACCAGTCCTGTTCTTAGACAAAAAAAACCATTTTACTGACAAGCTTTCGAATAGTCGAGCGTGCTGTCATGAGACAGCTCTTGTTAAAAATTGAACTTTCAATTGTTTAAGCTGATAATTGTTATTGATTATAACTGGCAGGCACAGTAAGGATACAGTCAAATTAATTTAAAATATCTTGTGTAAAGTTTAAAAGATCTACAAAGCTACAATTAAAACAGAAAAGATAGATTTAATGGAAATAGTTTAAGAATTAAAATAGGTATTGAGGAAATCAAAACTGCAAATTTGTATATTAAGAACAGTTATTCATTATAAGATTCAGTTTAGGCCAAAAGAAATACAATCATCTTTCAACTTTCATCAAACTTGCTCAGAAGGTTCACTGCAATATGTAGATAATCCCTATTGTTTTCTGGGTCAGTATGTCAAAGGTCAAGGTTACAGTGACCTCAGTTAGATTTTACTTGATAATGCTCTGTGGGTCACAATTTTCTTTCAACTGTCATCGAACATGCTCATTAGGTTCCCTCCCTGTAACATGTACCGGTAGATTATCCCTATTGATCTTTGGGTTAGTGGGTTAAGGGTCAAGGTCACAGTTGAAATTTTGAAAATATTTTCTGCTGAGATCTATTTGACCCACTATCTTCAAACTTCATAGGATGATTTGTCTTACTTAGTAGATAATCCCTATCGTTTTTGGGGTCAGTGGGTCAAAGGTCAAGGATACAGTGGCCGGAACTTTGAAAATCTTTTCCATTCAATATCTTGAGATCTTCATCACCCAGGCCACAGTCTTCAAACATTATAAGATGATTGGTCTTAGTGAGTAGATGATCCCTACTATTTTTTGGGGTCAATTGGTTAATGTCACAGTGAACTCTGTTAGCTTTTCCTTGGTAACATTGCAAAAGATTTTCACAAAACTTACTCAGAATAATTCAGTCAGATAGACCAGTAGAGTGATGCTGGCCCTTTTGGGCCTCTTGTTTTTAAATATTACATTTGCCCTCCTGTTTTGCAGACATACAGGTTTAGCATGGAGATGACCTGTGGAGGATGTTCAGGGGCTGCTGAAAGGGTGCTAAAGAAACTTGGAGGTATAAATTGCTTAAATCTTAATAAAAAAAAAACATTGTCAGTCCTCAACTTTTCACTGCCAACCTAAAATTTGTAAAGTTATAAGAAAATGATAAAAGACCAATTTTCAAGGGTTTTTAGAACAAAACAGGCCATAAAAAATAAGAAATGGAAAAAAATCTGACAATGGACAGTCTGACCTTAATTTTTTGGCAAAGAGACTTGAAACGGACATTTTTGTTTGTTTGTCCTTATTTAGTATGGTAAATGTATATAGTTCACAATACAAATGTCATGTAAAGAGCAGTTCGGCTACATTTGATATTTTAGTTGAATATCAACACTTCATATAACTAGATTTAATGAAGCACATACTATCAATTCTAGTGTACGACAGTGTGTAGTCACTGCCAAAATAAAATCTGTATTATGCCATCAACACACAGTTTGCTACAATTTCTTAAATCTCAGTTTTGCCAGCATTCATAAGTGCACTCTATAATATGTTGTATTTCAGATGAAGTTTCCAAAATTGATGCCAACCTGGAGACAAAAGTAGTTACAGTGACCTCGACCCTGAGTTCTGACAAACTATTAGAAGCCCTGCAGAAAACCGGGAAAAAAGTTGAACTTTTACAGGAGTAAATACAGTTTCATAGTTAAGCTTCAAAATTTTATAAGTAACATGTAGATATTTTATGGCTTTATTCAGAATTCTTCGTCGACTTCACAGAGTTCCAGAAGGGAAGGGTCTGTTACTTGCCGCGTATTGTCCAACTGATTATTAAAGCTAATTAGATTTGGTTGATTTATTGCTTCAATTATTCACTGACCAATCACATCTGCCGAACGGTCTCTTCCTTAGTTTCATAATATAGCCATTACATTCAGAAACTGTGTTGTTATTAAAGCAAAAATAGGGTTAAAATGAATTTCAAGACCGTCTTTCCACTGATGATTGTCTTCAGTAATAAAAAAGTTTTTCAACTAATTTAGTGCACAATGTATATACATGAAATGGTTTCCAACATGTAAGAGATGTGTTATGACATCTTTTTCCCATGTTTATTTCACTCATATATATTTATTTTTTTAGTTTCATAAAACCTTCATAAACTCTTGTTTGGGATGGATAGTGATTTATTTCTAATATATATTGGCACACCGTGCATAAAAGAGACATATCTTGATATATTATGTTCTTATTGAAAAACTTATTTATCATTTTATATACATTTAGCTCATTGTTAACATTTTGAGAAAAAATCTGCTGTTTGTAGGGAATGACCCTTTAATGTATTTTTGGTATTATAATTTCTTAGTCCTTTTATTTGTTAAGTTCTTCTCTTGATAAATTTCAGCTAATCAACCTGTATAGACTCATCAGGAATAGGAACAAATTTGCTGGACACAGAATTGCAACAGCAAACTTTTATACTACGGTTGTGGTATTTTAGGACAATGCAAAATAAAATATATATTACGCAGCTTTATACTCTTTGCATTTTGATTTGCTTGTAGGTTTGGTATCTTTGTACTTACACGAAACACACAAGTTAAAGTCCCAGGAGCACTTTTAAATACTCTTATAATATTATAGAAAAATGAATTTTAAGATAAGATTAATGATATAAATGTGGTCTATTTAATCTAAAACAGTGTTGATTATTCCTATATTTCATATTTTGTCACTTTTTCACTGAAAAGCTGTCAGAAAGCGTTTCTTATTTTTTGCAATATAGTTGAAAAAAATACTGTGCTATATATATTTAGCCAGTATTTAGCATGTACTTTGTTTTAAAAAATGTTTTTAGTACAAATAATGGTAAGACATCTTTCCTGTTAATATAAGGGAACAAGTAATTTTACATCCAAAGTGCTCCTGTGACTTTAAGGTATTTGTCCAACTCTTTTATAGTTCTGATAATATTTGTGAGATACTTTAATTACCGCCTTTTTTGTTTCAATTTGCTTTGGTTTGATAGGGTTTCCATGCCTTTTTTGCATTCTGGGAAAGCCTGTAAAGTTTTAAGGCTAGAGTTAGTATTTAAAATATTGGAAGTTTGCTTAAAGCAGAAAAAAAACATTATTGGTTGTCTTTTACACTACCCATCACTATTCACTTGATTCCTTAAATGTGTCAGACTTGAGTACCATTTTGTTTCATGAATTTACACATGTTCAAGTCTTGAAAAGTTCTCAGAACTAAGAAAGATTTGAAACCTTTATTCAAAGATATCATTCTGCTGTACAAACCTGCAGATATACATGTACATGCTTCTGATTTCAACATTCCTTTAGTGTAAATGAGGTATATTTGTGTGTGTGTACACATGTCACCCTGCAAATACTGATTAAGTGATATTAATTTACATTGATCATATAGCATGTTATTAACCAGATTCAATTGAGATACATGTGTTATCAACTTAAATATTCGGTTATCTCGCCTTGTACATTGATCAAGTCAGTGTGCAATAACTCCAGTTTGATTGGGAAGCAGAATATATTTATTGCTGTACCTCAAATATAATACAGTCAAACCTGTGTCAAAGACCACCATGTAAATTAAGACCAGCATGCAAATTAAGACTAGCAGGGAGAAAACCGTGTACCATTCAGCTGTTGCTGAAACAGTTGTGAATACAGGCCACCTGTCGACAAAGACCACCTTATCCTCTTCCTGTCAATGGTCTTTGTTCACAGGTTTGACTTTTGTTGAGTTAAAAAATGTCTGTAAAAGGGGTCATTTTCAAAATCATTTCTCAATTGATTTATTATCTAGGTCTGTTTTGTTGGAAAACAGTGAGTTTTGTCTTATAACCAAGTAAGTTCTTGAAAATGATGTGATTACCGGTAATTATTATAAATTATGTGAACTTGTTTAACCTAGTGCAATATTCGAGGGTTGTCCCAGAAAATCATGAAAATTGTTGATTATTTCTATATTAAGTGACACATCAAATAAAAATCTCTGTTACTATTAGAGATATTGCCTTCAATCTTTGTCATTACTTTAATAAGATGTTATTCTAAACATTGATCAATTTGGAAGTAAAAATGTTTTTCACATTTTTAATATTGAGCAAACAGCAATAATCACAATTTTGTGAGACAACCCTTGTAAACATCGAGTGGAGATCTGATGAAGAGGCTATTTAATGCAGGACAGTGTTTTGTTACAAGATTTGCAATACATCAGTATTGGTTGTTTATTAAATAAATTTGCTGTTTAATTCAGGTGACCACTAACACCTGGTTAGCTGATCAAACTTTACCACTGGTCTCGAAATAGCAGCATTACCTGTAGCACTGTTCCTGTATTTAAATTGATGCTATGGATGAAACGTGTATTATTGAATGTTTACACTCAGTTATGTAAAAGAAACATACAAAAATGTATTTGTATTTCGACTTTGTTTCACTATTTATTTTCCTTTCATTTTCCTGTGCTAGTTAAGACTGAAAAGTGCTTTATCAACTTATACATGTATTTTTATAGTCTGAGCAGTAAAGAACTTTTTTAATTGTTTTAAGAAATCTTTGACAGACTCTGTTCAAGTAATCTTGAAAATTTTGTTACAAGACTAATGTAGTCTTTTTTAAACATACTGGGATGTTTAAATAGTTATACTTTATTTTGAAGATCAGTAATACTCAGTAGGTCAAAGGTCAAGGTAGGTATCAGTATTGGACTCGAGGCCTGTAGCAATCATGGCAATTGGCTTCAGTTACCGGGACACTATAAGAGCAGAGATAGGTTCCTCTGAACTACTTTTTATTGTACATCATCATACAAATTTGCTTTCCATTGATTGTGTATTATAAGTAAACTAGATAAGCAGATAGTTGATTGTGACACTACTCATTCTACGTGTTTTAATTTTGCCGTTTTATTAAGTGTTACTGGATGGGCTATGAGATTTATAAAGATGATCTTGTCTGGAATAAAATATACATGTATCTAATCACAATGAGCTGAATTGTTTCTTTCCTCTCTGTTCAGTATCGAGGCTAACCAAATGCCCTAAATAGTGTCTGAGACCAACAGCTGTTGCAGCACCAGAACTTGCATCTTATTTGATAAACTGATAATCATATTGAAGAGCAGAAAAATAGTAGCACGGTACCATGTGACCAGACATGAAGGCAAAGGACGACTAAAAGCTGTGACTGAAGTCAAGAAGCACTTTACTTATTACCAAGTTTAACAACCATCTGTAAAATGTTTATTTGATAAACTTTCTATGTTGAACTGTAACCTAGCCAGTGACCTGAACCTGCAAAAAATCTATATTGAGTTATACATAGTGTTAGTTGACTACAATTTTGATGTTAGTGACATGATTTGAACATTCAATGCTACACAACAATTATCTAAGCTCTGGACCTCATGGTTTTAGACAAGAAGATTTTTATACCTCAGTAAATAAAGTTTAAGGGGGAATACTGGAGTCACCTTGTCCTTGCGTGCCCATTTTGTTCATGCTATTTCGCAGCAACCACAGCACAGATACCAATGAAACATCCCAGAAGAAATTGATACTAAGCCTGTTTGTGCATATTGTTGGCATATTGCACTAGGATAATGTTCTTTTAGTAACGGCCCTTGAATTTTCCAGCAAATTTTGTCCGCAACCACAGGCCGGAAAAGAATGAAACTTCACAGGAGTGCTCGATACCAACCTTTTTCTGCATTTCATTGGCACATTGTCCTTGGATAACTTTTCATGGTTATGCCCTTTTATTTTTAGCTCAGTTTCAGCTTCATGCAAGGAACTTCCCTGCCTAGTTTCATCAACATTGACTTAGTAGTTTCAGAGGAGATGCTTAAAGGAAATGATGGTCGGGTGACATATGGTGAGCGATCCAAATAACCCAGCTAGACATTTGTTTGATTTCTTATTTTGTTCGGGTAAAATACCCTAAGTGAGCCTATCTCAGTCAGGTTCCTGTGGCAAATTGGTATACACCATTTGACCGCCAGATTTAATTAATCATACTGGTCCTGTATAAATGGTCATTAGAAGGTGGAGGTTTTGCATCAAATGTGTCTACATTCTAAGTTTTGAGAGTTATCCTGAACAAACAAATAAGCCATTGGAAATATGTATCAGTATATTTTTGTCTTCCACTGGTGTATGTAGTTACAAGAGCTTCATTGTTTTCTTATTTATGACATCAAGAAAAAATCAATATCGACAACTGTTGAGGAAAATAAATACAATATGCAATATCTATGAAAATCAGGAACACAAAGCAATGACAGATTAAAAACATACATATAAATAGACCCGAAAGAAACAATTCTGATAAATAACTATATTAAAATATACAACAAAAGTTACAAAACACAATATCTCAGTCAAGTGTGAATTTAGCATGGAAAATGATCAATTATCTATCAACGTCATACACTAACAGAATCATGGAAGATCAAAAATACCCCTCTAAATACCTTTCACACACACAAACAAGGCCAAAGAAGATTTTAAGTTCAAAGTAATTCATAAGTAATGGCCAATAACTCAATGCCCATGTACAACAGATTTTATTCACTAAGTGCAGTTTCAAGTCATATACATGTCAAGTCTCTTTGAATATCACATGTGATATTTGTGATGGCATGGGCAGGTTATGGCAGCCAGGCCAAGATGTGATGGCTTAGGCAGGAACTGACAACCTGGGTAGAATGTGACAGCTCGGACAGAATGTGATGACTCGAGCAGGATGTGACAGTCAGGGTAGGATGTTACAGCTCAGATAGAATGTGATGGCTGAGGCAGGTTGTGACAGCTGGTTTAGGATGTGGCAACTGGGGAAGAATACGACAGACACTGGGCAGGTTTTGACAGCTGAGGAAGGGTGTGATTGACGAAGGTTGTGACAGCTAGGACCAGACATGACAGATGGACCAAAGCAAGGGCTGACAGCATAATTACTATACATCAACCATTTCATTTTGCAAGGAAGGGATAGAAATTACCTCTCAAAGCCAGTTACATCAGAAACAAATACAAGTGCAAATATTTCAACAGAGTTATACACATACTTAAGACCATAGAATGATATGTGCAATATTAAACATATAACAATGAAGCTCTAGCACATACAGCAATAATGCTTTTACATGTACATGTAAACAATATTCAACATGGAAACATGGTACAAGCATGCCTAGTGGACATTCTGAACTTATCACACAAATCATATTAAGTTAAACCCATTAGTACCTACTGTCTATCACAATATATACATTTTCAAGCAGATAGTTATTACACTTCGAAGCAGACGTCAATAATGTCATCTGATCAGGATTTTAGCTGTAGCCATTTGATTGAAATTGCTCAAATCGGAAGTCACATGATTCAATTTAAAACATCTAGGCATAAATGGGTTAAAACATAACAGTAAGCATTTGCCATAACACTGCATACTATTGAAATAAAAATGTGTTTTGTTAACTTTGCTGTAAAAGAAAAATGAAACATATACAGGTATAAATTTCAACAATTCCAATGAAATATACTTTCTTCTTGTGGTAACTGGTTAAGAACAGTCCAAAATATAATACACTAATAGTATCTGATAACTACATACATGATATTCCCAAGATTTCACCTACTGACCATATTTCATGACTAAGGTACTATGTCCAGCATCTTTGCTAGGTAGTTAGACTATATTTTCTCTATCACCAAGGTACCAAGGGCAGTAACCCAGTTTAATCCCTCAGATAGCTGGTAATGAAAAGGAATCTTATTTTTTCCAGATAAAACTTCAGAGTTAAACAATACTGAGCTAATGAAAGTCTGATAAAGGTACCAAGGATGACAAGTAAATCTACACAAATCACACCCTGGGTGTAGATGCCAGTCAAAAGTCAAAACAGGAAGCTTTTCTTGACCAGACGGCTCAAAACAAAATGAGGTAATACACTGTCCATCTTTGTAACGAGTACCTGTCACTTTAATATCAAAACTTTGCTAGAAATAATTGCACATTTAATGTACTTGAAGCTGTAGTAGTTTCAGACTTCTGCCTATCAAAAAATATCTAATGATAATACCATTCTGTCTTTTTGTAGTAATTTTATGAAAAAAAAAAAATTGTGTTTAATACATGTGTATTGATAAAGATTTTTTCAAAATATTTAATTTTATAAATCAAAATATTTGCTGTAGCTTATTTGTATGAATAATGCTGGTCACAGTGGCTGTGCACCTACCTCAAACCAATAAATGAACATGTACATTAAAACTTGGCTAACTGCTTACAGAACAATGTTACAGAACAACAACTGCAGCAACATCAAATATCACAGAGCAGCAAATAAGTATCTTTCCCAGCAAAATATCACTCTTCAACTAACTTGCAATATAAGTAAACAACACTTCAAAAGCTTTGCAAACTGGTAGACAGAATACATAAGACTAATAATTGCACATCTACATACATGCACACACAATATAATTATTCAAGAGCATCTACCGGTATACAAAATAAATGCACATTTTTAAAGTAAGACAATTATTTTTTGTTTTATGCTACAAAATCTACTTCAATTTAAATTCCCATGTGCCATTTTCTAGTATCTAATTTCTGCTACAGCTGACTTCAGCTAGAAATGCCCTCTAGAAATTCTATATAAGATCATACTCAATTTGTACACATATGTACACATGTCAGTTGTTTGAACAAAAGGCAATAAGGGGAACATAGGCAATGTTTTTTTTTTATTAACAAATAAACAATTATGGTTTTGCATAATTCATTTCTGTGTTAATTTGCTTACCACATATTTGCAATTTTCCTGTCATTAAAAACTAAGATACCTACAAATTATTGCTTATCATGTAATAACACAAATAAAAAGCAGTATTTGAGAGGAAAATTGACTTTACAAAAGCCATGTTCATCAGCATAGCATGGTATGTAAGGAAAGCAAAGTTGAAACACAATACAGTAAACTCTGTATATAATGACTGGATATAGCGAAATTTCAAATAAAAGGAACAAACTTTTTGTGCCTCATGCTATTTCTTCTTTATTTCATTTGAAAATGATATATTGATATAACATACCGTAAACGGTCAGCCATAAGTCAATCTATGCCATAAGTCAAGGGTGTAGTTTTAGCTTTAAAATGAGTTATTTAGGCTAGTCCCTTCCATACGCGGAGGGAGGATTATGGCTTGACATAAGGAGTAATTATTGTTTCGAGATTAACAAACAAACAAACAGCAACACTAAAATTTCACCATTCTGTTCATCAAATATTTTCTTTTATCGGGTACTCCAGATATAAGGAACAAATTTTAGTGTTCCTAAGGCGTTCATTATAAACAGAGTTTACTGTAGTACTCCTTGGTGAAATGGTTTTGTTTTTGATGCATTTGTTATTCATTACTATCTGACAAAATGATAGTTTCTCTGGTCCTCAGAAAATACAATCTAATGTTATTGTAACAATCTATATAAAGACATATCAAAAATCAAAAAGTTAAAGCCAATGAGTCACCGACAATAAACATGTATACATACACTTATGTTTTACTTAATGAGGAAAAAAATATATACATGTCTGTGCCCTAAAATGTCTGACAAAAAGACTTCAACTCTGTAAATAACACGAGTCAGCAAATGTTGATTTTCTACATTTGTAATTTTCAGTCTTTACTAGGCCTGAAAATATATATCTTCTATTTTACCTCTAAAATGTAAAACACATCAATGGCAGCCATTGTTTATCTAAAACTAAACAATTGTACATAATGTCCAACTGCTTTAAAGGTCAGATGATCCTATTGCAGTCCGGCTCAGGGATTGGCTGAAAAAAGTACAGGGAAATCCGAAAGATTAAATGAGACATTACCTGATTGGTAGAAAAGGTTGTGTTTACAAATGAAAAATACTTATTTGAAAAATAAAATGCAATGTCATCTGCATGCGAATGAATATTTTAGGACTGGTTATCATAATAAATAACACTGAAATCGCCATATAAATAGGTGTAGACATGCGGTTCCGACCCCTCAATCTCACCTGAGTGGGGTGGTTGTCTCCCTTGCCAAATTGTTAAAAATTGGGTTGGTTACGCCCATATAAAAACAGCATTTTCTGGTGTCCGAGAGACTAATCTGTTTGAAAAAAGCAATTTCATTGGTCACCACTCTATAGGTGGGTATGATACAGGGTCACCTTTTGACTAGATTTATAATGTAAGTCAATGGGGAAAACAATAGGAGTATCTGACCTAAAGGAATACTTCTGTTGTACTACTGTATGTCACTTCTAACATTCTTTGAATAAAGACATATTAATCTAACCAACATCTTTTTGCCATGTGCAAATTTTGTAAATATATTTAGTTATGTATGTACAGTGAAGTTCCTATAATAAGACCACCATTGGGACCCGCATAAAGTGTCTTAATATCGAAATGCTCTTTTTACCAAGACCTTTTTACTATAAAATGGGCATTCTGGTTCCGAAATGTTTTTGTCTTAACAGCTTAATAGCGAAACTTTACTGTATATACTTAGAATGTACATTTGAAATACTATCCGAGATGAGATCACAACACAGCTTTCGCACCATGATCACCTACAAATGTAAAGTTTGAATTTGCTTGGATAAGATACCGTAAATTAGGTACTATTTGCAATGATTTAAATTTTCACTATTCAGATTTATGGGACTTGATCTTCTAGGTCTGTTGAATATTCCAGAGTAACATACAGAAAGTTGCAAAGCCAATTACATGTATATCCATTATCAAAGGAAATATGTCCTTGCAAGCAAAACTTTAATCAAGGTGTGATGCAAATGCCAGGATGTGGAATAGCTCAGACAATTCTCTGAATAGTGGAGCTAAAAATGATTTACTGTTATCTTTTTTACTATGAAGGCTCTGTAAGACGCCGAAACGTTGGTCTAAATGAGAAACAGTTAAAACTTATCCTGCTTTGGTTGTGTTGTTACACTAATCTTTGGTGTTTTCTGTATCTTTTTACTAGTAAAAACAGTAACTCTAAATTAGCAAATTGTCCACAACACAGTAAAAATGGATGTGTATTTAGTGGTATAAGAATGTGTATGTATGCATTAGGAAGCATACTAACATGGTCATTGTATTCTTGTATGTGATTGAAAATGTTTACTATTTGGTGTATGTAATCTGAACACATTTTGATGCGCAATAAAAATGAGGTTATAGTCATGAACTGGTTTGAAAATCAGACTGACTTTAGGACAGCTTTATGAACAGTCAATGAAAATGTCCAATGCGAATGATGGGACAGTCCATCTTCCAGAATCAGCAAGGTCAGGTCCAATATGTCAAACAAATGTTTTTTCTCAGAACACTTCTACGAGTATAAGGTTAAAATCAGAAGTCAGTTTCCACAACTGGACTTCAATATACCAATCAAAGGTTACCGGTATTAACATTGAACACTGTAACATATTTTACTGTATATTGCACATGCAGTTTGGTTTGATTCTTATTTAGATTCACAAAAAGCAACATAAACCAAAATAGATTTACAAACAAAATAAATCAGTGTATGTACTATGTGTGGCATATCAAATTTGATGAAAATATGACTAAAATTAAAATAAAATAAACATGTATCATGACACAATGTGAGCAAAATAAAAGCTATAACTCAACAAAAATATATATTAGGTAATATGTACATTTTTTGCTTGCTAACTATACTGAAACTAAAAAGAAACGCAGGGTAACAAAAAATACAATATTCTGTTACTTCTTGCGAATACACATTCCACTATTTATATTGAATTGTTGATACTTTCAATTATGTTACGGCTAACAGAATTCAGAGGGTTCATAAACTGATTTGCTCATGATAGATAGAGTCTTTGTACTACTTTATATAACGTCTAATACATTCCTTCAAATCACCACGAAGGTTTACCCTGCGTCTTCTTTTGCCCTTCAGTATATATGGGTACCCATTATTTCTATACCATAATTAATGCTGGATAAGTGAGACACATCCTAAACCTAAGATTGTAAACCAGTCTAAAATATTTGGCTTCTGATTGGTCGATGATTTTACTTACTTAATTATTGGTCAATCAAAAGGCAAAGATCTGAGACTGGTCTTAGGTAACAAAATCTTATACCCTGAGGAGCTTTCATTGTTTATGAGAATGACAATCAAAGCTGAAATTTTGTATTGGACAAGATAAAATAATCCTACAAGAGAAGTATTGGGGATCCGTAGAGGCTAGAACTTGTTTCCTGATGTCAACTGAAATTGTTTTATGGCAAAAAATAATGTTCAAAGAAATACAAACAACATTTCAATTATAAATAGGCCAAGAGACCTACATATCTAAAATGATAGGTTACATGAAAACATTAACTTAATGAACACAATTAATTACAGGAGTGCTCTACAATGTAACACTTTCCAAGATAATCCAATTTTTTCAATATCAAAACAAAACTACATGCTATATCCCACTATCTCTGACTGACTGAGTGGGGTTGTTTACCCTCGGTACTTGACACTGTTATATGACCGAGCTTACCCCACTATCTCCTAAAGATTAAGTCTAAAAATACATATCTGAGCCCAGGTGTGTGGAATCAGTCATCTAGACAGTCAGTATCATCACAGTGACAGTAAACTATCAATAAACTGCCATGTTACACAGGTTCAAACACAACAAAAATACAAATTAAAAAAAAACATCAATTTACTAGGTAAATATTCAAAATATACAGGCCATCTTTGAGTCCACACTGGTTTCAATATTAAAAGTTGCTTTTTGTACAAAATGGCTCAATTTACTTTTTCAACAAACATAGAGAGAAAAAAGAAAGACATAAAAACACAGAAACTGCCTGGCTGCAGGCAATACTGTTCAAATATCATAATTATTTATAGTTTTATTGTTTTTTTAGTTTCGTCATAAGTCTGTGGCAAGGCATTGCATACTAAGATTATCGGTAACTCTTTTCGATCCTTTCCTGTGCCATCCCTAACAACCTTGACCCCTGGCTGGTTCCCTGTGCTTTTTACCCTACGTATCTGTGACAACAAACTGTATCCCGGCATCCTCTGTGGCTATTTCATCATCAATATGGACTGGTTCCAGGTTCGTCAATCTTTTATGGGCCTCCTCTTGATCTGTAAAAAGACCATGTGGTACAAATACTTGAAATACTTCAAGAAATAACCCAGACAATGCAGTTGCATGATAAGTTACATGTTTTTTTAAAACTTCTTAGCTTCCTCTTAGCCTTAACTCATATAGAAACTTAAAACATAGCAGGAACATGCTAAAATGTCCTTTGCTCAATGAGACTCGCAAGCATAAAACCTTAATATTTTAAAACACCTGGTAGTTTTTTTTCTCTCATTTTTATTTGAACGAAAAACTCGCTGTCAATCTTCCTACATAAGTATAGCAAACTTACACATGTATCCAAAACTGACCAGAAATCTACTTACCTAAACAGTGCTGTAAGCCAGCACAATAATGCACTAACATCATCATCAGGGCCTCCATCTTCTCATCACATTTCTCAAGTTGCTGGGACACAATCCGTCTGTGGTCCCCGTCTGTAGTCTCCTGGTAGTTTTTGATTAACTCTGACTTATACTCAGATTCCTTGTCTATAGTGTCTTGCAGTTTTGTTACCTACAAGCAAAACATATTGTGCCATATAAAGGATTGGTTAATCGGTGCTGATGCCTACAGATAATTTTTCATCCCAAAAAATCCTGTGATATTTAAATATTTCAAAAGATAGAATAAGTAAAAGTAATTCCTTAACAAGAATGGTTCCCGGCAGTTTGTATTAAAATCTTACTGGTATAAAATTTCATTTTGACTCCAAATTGTGAATACATACTGTTTCATGACTGCAAAATATATGTATACAATGTAGACTACTACATGTACTGTCTTATGATTGCAAACCACTGAATATAGAATGTATTATAACTCAAAATGCAAACATTAGCTCTTCAATAACCCGAAAATGTCTAGTACAGTCTGCTTTCAATGGCAACTCAAAAGGCATCTGACAGAAAGTATAATTTTTTGTCAATTTTGCATATGCATAAAGACAATTTGTATTTCTGGTAAGCTTGCTACCCTCTCTGTTACTCTATTCTTTGCATTTTCTGGGTAGTGGGTAACCATAGCAACAACTTACCAGTTGTAGCTGAAAGAACAAGTAAACATTTACACAGATCATGAAAACACATTAAAATACTATGAGATTATGGCATTGGACTACAGTAAAGGACTTCTAAGGTCAGGCATCTGTACCTATATTATCAAGAAAGTTACCATGTCATCCAGTGTTTTCTTTCTTTCAGGAAGTGACAAATTGGCATAGAGTTCCTTCCCTTTCTCCTTGGCCTCTATAACAACACTATCATCCAGACTGTACGTTGGGTGTCTGTATCTCACATCATCATCAGATTCATCGTCCTGTTCATTTATACATAAAATATTTATCCCTTTTACAATCTGGGAACCTATAATACCCCTAATATTTACATTGTTCTTACTTCTTTATATTTCATCAGTCAAAGATAGTCTACTAAACTGATATTATTTCAATTGTTTGTTCAGAAATTTAGCATGATAAAAGTTAATGTAGCATGAAATTAAACAATTAAGTGACACATCATGACAAGCTGGTCATTGGGCATGTCACTTAGGTAAAATCATTGAGATAAAACCTTTGAGGTAAAACCATTGTCACAGTGGTAAAACCAATGAGGTAAAACCATTGCAGTAAAAAGATGTGACAACAAATCTGTTAAGTATCCAATGCAACACAGTAAATACACAAGCAACATGTTTCTGAATGTGATGATAAACCAAACCAGCAAGGGATGTTGCCATATCAATGCAATGTTCAAATCCTGCACTCTTTACACGTCATACATGGTCACTTTTGTCCTTATACTTTAACCAGAATAGTGTACTGTTCAACATCATATCTTAATATAAACATACATGCAACAACAAATCAAGGGTTAAACGCAAAACAGTCATAAGTTAAATGAAACTAGAGCTATCACTAAATGTGATTAATACCCCCAAAAGACTGCTTTATAAACTGAGAAAGTTCGTAGTAACAGAATACCTTGCAAACAAACTAAAAAGAGATTGTTCTTGGCAATAACTCTGTAATTTGTCAAGTAGAGTTATGGTTCTTGTAAACTGCACTTCCTCTCATTGTGCTTGACCATTGTATGAAGTTGTATTGAATTCCAACCAGTAGTTTTCAAATAATGCTCCGGACAAGTAAAAGTAACAAAGGGCAATAACTCTGAAATGAGTCAAGATAGAGTTATTGTTCTTTCGCACTGACACTTCCCTGTCATTGTGCTTGACTATTTTATGAGTTGTTTGAATTCCAACCTGAAGTTTTCAAAAAATCCCCGAAAAAAAAAAAAAAAAAAAGGGAAATAACTTGTAATGAGTCAAGATTGAGTATTTCCTGTGCTCACTTCATCCATTGTGCTTGACCATTGTATGAAGTTGTTGAATTTTTGCCAACAAGTACTTTTCAACATGCTCGGACAAGGAAAAGTAACGAAGGGCAATAACTCTGTAATGGTCAAGATGGGGTTATGGTTCTTAGTGCACTGCACTTCCTCTCAATGTACTTGACCTTGTATGAGGTTATACTGAATTCAAACCAGTAGTTTTCAAGTAATCCTCTGGAGAAAAAAAATAACAAAGGGCAATAACTCTGAAAATATTCTAGATAGAGTTATGGTTCTTGTTCACTGCACTTCCTCTCATTGTGCTTCATCATTGTATGAAATTCTATTGAATTAACAAACGAATTTTCAAGTTATGCCCCGAAAAAAAAAAAAAAAAAAAGGGCAATAACTCTGTAATAGTCAAGATGGAGTTATAGTTCTTGTGCACTACACTTCCTCTCAATTTTGACCATTGTATGAAGTTGTATTGAATTCCAACCAGTAGTTTTCAAGTTATGCTCCGGACAAAGGAAAACTAACAAGGGCAATAACTCTGTAATTAGTCAAGATGGAGTTATAGTTCTTGTGCACTCCACTTCCTCTCAATGTGCTTGATCATTGTATGAAGTTGTATTGAATTCCAACAATATTTTAAGTTAACCCCAAAAAAAAAAAACAAAAAAACCCCCCACCCCCCCCCCCCCCCCCCCCCCCCCCCCCCCCCCCCCGACCTTAACCCTGCTAGTGAAACTATGTTCTGTGTAACAAACAATGCAACAGACCGACCCACCCCCCCCCCCCCCCCCCCCCCCCCCCCCCACCCACCCACCCCCCCCCCCACCCCCTTATTCCCTCCCCCCCCCCCCCTTTTTTTTTTTTGGTATAAGCTAGAAATTATCTGTTTTTGTAGAACCCTCGAAATGTTAATCAATCAGTAATCCCTTAAAGCAGCACTGTAAGACTGACACTTACCCTGTCCATGCCTGATAATGATTTATTGGAGAGATTTTTCTTCATACCAGCTACAGTGAGATGTCCTTCAACATGGTCCAACATACTGGCAAATGGGCTGGGACTCTCAGGTGCTGGGGCTTGATAGAGACCTTTCTCTGTAACAAACAATTATTGTAAATATATAACTACAGTGAGATGTCTTTCAACATGGTTAGACAGACTGGCAAATAGCCTGGGGCTTCTTAAGTTCTACTTGAGCTTGATGAGACCTTAACCCTGCTAGGTATGTTCTCTGTAACAAACAATTATAAGCTAGAAAATTGTTTTTGAGAAGAATATATGTCTCCCCCCCCTCCCTTCCCAAGTGAACTTGACCTTTGACACACTGACCTCAAATTCAATAGGGGTCATTCATAGGTTATCACAAAAAAAACAAACAAGTTATATCATCGTACAACCAACTGTTCCTCCGTTCACCGGAAATCTTTTTTTCTTAAATTAAAGGTCTCTGTGACCTTGACCGTTGAAAATCCAACAAAATGTTTGGAGATGAAGAGTGGACAAGATCTGTTAAGTTTCAGTCCCCTGTGACCTTGACCTTTAACCACATGACCCAAATTACGATATGCACAACTGGACTTCATACTCATGCTTCCCAACAAGTTTGATGAAAATCCAACAAGGGGTTTAAGAGATGAAAAGCGGACATTAGTTATACTTTAAGCCAAAACCAAACATCAAATATCTCTTACACGTTAAGCATCTCATTTACTTAGAAACATCTTGTTCTCATATCACAGTCCTTGACATGCTGTTTAAAATCTTATTAACTACTATATTACAGATAACACCAACCTAATAATATTTCACATATTCACAAATCATAATTGAGCTTACAATATGAATATTTGCCTGTTTTGTGTTATTACTTACTATGTGGAATGTTTAATGGCAAAGACGTCTGTTCCTTTTGACGGAATCTCCAGAATTTTCCCGTTAATTTGCTTTCCTCCTTCTCTAACTCCTGGCCCTTAACTGGTGGTACCCAGGGCTCATCTGGCCTGTCTGCGATCCTTGGTCCTTCCCTGAAACACATACATGATAATCTATTGGAAATCTGCTAAATACTTCTTGTTTTTTCTTAACTGACAGACAGAAATGTAAAATAGCGACGTTAATCGTTACCTGGTAATTGGCAGACGTAAACAGTTTGGTGAATTAAATCATAAATCCTCTGAGCGTTTATGCCACAATCAACTCTGTTTCCCTGGAAAACCTTTTTTGCTTTGAACCTTCAATGTTGAAGAGGCAGCATTACACCAAAACTTTGTGGTAATACTTTATAGACAAAATTAATTTATAATTTAAAGTATGAAGTTACCTTGAGCATTTAGTCTGAACATAACACTTCTCCACACATTTCTTGTGACATACCATTCTACATATACTGCACCGTAGACCTCCCTTCAACCAGATCTGAAATTTATTCCATACATCCGAATCTTAAAGATGTAGTACGATTTATTTCTCTTGGTAGTAATATAAAGCAGACAATATACAAATTATTTTATCCTGTACAAGTCTCCTGTGCTACATATAATAATTACAATATATTACATATATTTATTATAAGACGGAATAAAAAACATCACTCATAATTGGATTGTTACGTCTGGTTTATTCAATGACGTCATATACAACGCCTATATTGCACTAATTAGAGTTTTTTCTTCTATTTTGTGCTTAAATGTCATTTAAAATCATGCTATTAGTGTAGGCAAGTACCGAAATGTATATAATAAAAGGGGTCATTATCAAAGTAATGTGATCAAGATGCCTGATTGGCTATCATCACGGTAACCTATTATAAATTACAGTTTAACTTGCAACATACCTTTTTTCCACAGAAATCACAGTACGTTCTGTGAGTAAACTGACATGGTCTGAAACTGTGTTGTCCATCTGGCTTCCTGAAAATACAGCAATTTTCTAGTACATGTACCCTAATATAGTGTGTCACAGGTCATTTCCTTTTATCAATTAATTTGCAAACTTGTATCCATCTTTAACAAACAATATCAAAATTCAGTGAGATCAAAAAAACATGTATCACTTTTTAGAATCAATGGAGTACTCGACAGATTAAAACGACTGATACAAAAGTTATGAAGTAATTTCTTTACACCCCTGACAAAATACGTATCATTTCAGCCATGTTGCTTTAAAAGAAATTCAGAATAAGAAGAGCAACAAATGACCTCCTGTGGTGTACGCCTACATCAGCCTTCAAGATACAACCTTATTATCAAAATAAGTATAACAGTTATTGTGCATTAAAGAAACTGATGATCTTTTTCTAACCAAGCCAAAATATCACAGACAAACATATGTTTAATCATTTCTTGAGACAAAAATTAAGATGTGCGACATGATTGATACCATCGGAAGTGTCAGGAGTAGACTCCGAGTAGTTGATCTAAGATGTAAGAATTTGTTTTGCAATCAAGAATAAGAGCTGTCCCAAACAAATTTGAAAGCCCTGTAAAAAGGTCCACTGGTTTACAGTCTGTGTCCTCCCCATTTGCTCATTAACATGTGCTATGTAATTTCATATTTCTTTCCATGCATGACAAAGGTTACCGTGCAATACAGTTTTCCTTTCTTTAAGCACTAAGCTGTGACCTTGACCTTTGAGGTAGGGACTTGGGTCTTGCACGCGACATATCCGCTTGACGAGCTGACATTTGTGCCAAGGTTATTTTAAAACCGCAAAGCTTGATATGGTTATAGTCCGTACACAAAATTAATGTACTGCATATATATCAGGATTCCATTACCTATAAACTCTAAGTGTGACCTTGACCTTTGTCCAGGGATGTGGGTCTTGCACGCGACATGTCATCTTGATGTGCTAGACATTTGTGCCAAATTATTTTAAAATCCTTCAATGCATGACAAAGTTACAGTCCAGACACGAATGTGTGCATATATGCATATAAAGAGGAATCCATTACCTTCAAACTCTAAGTGTGACCTTGACCTTTGAGCTAGGGACTTGGGTCTTGCACGCGACATGTCGTCTTGATTTGCTAGACATTTGTGCCAAATTATTTTAAAATCCTTCAATGCATGACAAAGTTACAGTCCGGACACGAAATCTGTAGACATAGTCATATATATTGGAATCCCTAACCTTAAACTCTAAGTTTGACCATGACTTTGAGGTAAGGGAGCGTGGGTCTTGTATGTGACACGTCATCTTGATGTGCTAGACATTTGTACCAAGTTATTTTAAAATCCTTAAATGCATGACAAAGTTACAGCCCTAGAAAGAGTGTGTACATGATATGCATATTTACAGGAATCCATTACCTTCAAACTCTAAGTATGACCTTGACCTTTGAGCTAGGGACGTGGGTCTTGAATACGACACTCGTCTTGATGGCCTTTTTAGACATTTATGCCATGTTATTTTAAAACCTTTTATCCATGACAAAGTTACAGTCTGGCCTACGTAATGTAATGCATATATAGAGGATTCCATAAGCCTTTTTACTCCAAGTGTGACCTTGACCTTTGAGGTAGGGAGTTTAGAAACCACGCGTCTTGATATCCCATCAACATGTGTCCCAAGTTTTTTTAAAATCTTTCAATACATGAAGTTTTAATAATCATTTTTAATTTTTAAGAATATTTTACGGCAATAATTTAAAAATCCTCCATTCAGGGCATAATAAAATAAACAAATTTGAAACTGTAATAAACAAACACATGGGTTACATCTTGTTACCACTTTTGCATCATCAAGCATATTATGAAACGTCATATTTCTTTTGAGCAGACAAAAGCATTGTTATAGTGCAATACATACTCTCTTTCCAGGGAATGAGCTCTGACTTTCACAGGAGGCGGGTTCAATATGTCTTAAGGTTTTCCTTGTTCAACCAGAATCTTCCACGTCTTGAATGGTTCTTTGCAAAATGACGCGTAATATCACCATGACAATATTTTGTCAAATCCTATATGTCCACCAATATTGCAAATTTTTTACATGAGATTATGAAAGTATCCAATACATACAAACATATATACTGATACATCGTGACATCTTCATTCTCTTTAATACACAGTTGAATATCTTGTTTACTTCCTGCTTGTCAACACAGTAAATTGAGCAATATTCGCTATGATTTAATTTTCATGAATTTCCCATGTTGCTAACTTAAAAAATCTCACCAAAGATTCATTTCACACAGATTGACTGTTGGAGAAGTCTGCTTTCACAAATTTAAAATTTGTCTGCTCACAAATCGCGAACTTTTCATACCGTGCAAATAACCAAATTTACAGTTTAAGTTCCTCCAGAGATTAATGTGGGCTATTTAAAATGGATGCAAACTTTGTTGTATTGCAAAAAAGTTTTTAATTGTTTTCATAACAAAAATGTAAATATTTAAACTTTTCTGTGATGTCTAGTTTGAGAGAGCTCTAATATTTTCTATAGAGTACTCACGTTGCAGTGATGGTTTCCTCTGGTGGGTGTAGATACATGGTGTACTGAGTATCGCCCTGTATTGTAAGTAAACATCCTGCAGTGATATCTGCCAATGGAATACTCACCTGAAAGGTATATAGACCACTTACACAAAGTACAGGAGGACCAGTGTAACCTAGTATATTCCTTCTCTGATGCAACCTTTAAACCATTGACTAAGACACCTTTTGCTTATGTTTCTCAGAAAATGAAGTATTGCTACACATGGCAATTGACAAAAAAAAAAACTATTTCGATAAATGATCAAAACAATTCAAAGCAAAAGGTAGTATAAGTAAGACAATTTGCTGGACTATTAAAAACAGGACATCATTTGGCAAAAATACAATTAAGAAATTGGAGTTTTGCCCCTTTGAACTTTCTTATCCTACTCAAATACTTGTGCCAAGTTTCATTCTATTATCTGTAGTAGTTTCGAAGACAATAATTTGCATAAAAATCTTTAATCAGCATTTTCTTAGTTCAAAAAGGGGCATAATTGTACCAATTACCAGTCAGAGTTATGGTATATGCTCCTTTCAGAATGTTTACAAATTTCAAGGACCTGTATAAATCCACAGTCTACAGAAGTTTGGGAAATAGCAATTTGCATGCTAAACTTAACCAGTATTTTCTCCTTTCAAAAAGGGACATAATTTTGCAAAAATGCATGCAAGAGTTATGACACTTAATGTTTTGACCTTGGTATTGACATAGATCTGTGCAAAATTTTAACCAAATATTTGCGTCAGTTTTGGAGATATGACCTTGCAGACACAATTTTTACCAAGGTGTGACACCCAACACCAGGGTAAGTAGAGCAGCTGCCAAGCTGGCATTATTCTTCGAATATCCAAGCTAAAAGTCTAATATTCAAGTGTTACAAACACTCAAGAAAATCCCCATTCCCCAAGAACGCGAGAGTATTTTGATCAAGGGATGCTTATTTCTATCAGATTACTTTTACATGTTTTTTTTTTCTAAATTCAGTTCTTTGTGGCCCTTCCCTGCTACTGAGTAATAATTATTTAATAATGCAATTTCAAAAGAAATTGATGCAAACAAAATACAAGAGCACTCTGTGCTAATGTTTTCTATGTAAAACTATATAGTGTATGCGTCATAAACATGATATTTAATTTGCATCTATTTTTTATTCAATGGGAATAATCTTTGAATGAAAGACTAGAATTTAATATACCCATAGGATATAACAAAAGAAAAGACATTGAGAAGAAAAAAAGCCTGTATCATTTTACTGCATCAAGTAAACGAAAAAGAACTTACATATCCTATTTTGGTGGTAACATCATATGATGGGAGATCGTTGGTGGGTGGGGTACTCTTTAGTTGTTGGCTATCATTCTTACTGGTTGTGGAGATATTCTTGGATTGTCTGTCTGTCTGCGCCATCTTACACCATACACACACATTCACATACTGGTCTTCATCTTTACAATCAAATTCAAATTCTTCATTCCACTCTGGCTCCTGTAAATACAGTCACATTCATAACATTTATAATTTTCCTTATTACATGTACATCTAGATTGTAAGAACTTTTCTATCCTACTCAGAATAAACAACAAATATATTCAGATTTCTTACTTATAATAAAATAGTTCTTTGTATTGTACTAAATGGATTTAATGGCTATTTATTTTTTCTTACTCAGAAATTTATTTAAAGTAAAAAGCTTAAGACAACTGGTTTGGAGTTTAATGCCCGTTTCTCAACAGTAGTTCAGTCATATACAGGTGGGTTATTTAACCATCATTCCTGGGAAGGAGCAATACTAGACCCCTATCCTCTATAAAAAACTGCCAATTTTTTCACATGAGGAGTCACCATGGTCGGTAACGGGTCTCGAACCCATTGCCCCAAATCAGTGAGAGGTTTTGTGCTTACAAGTCAGCAACCTTAAGCAGTCTTAAGAAAACGTAGAATATGAACTTACAGATGTGAAGGTCACTTCTCTTGTATTAACTTCACCAATTCTTCTCTGTTGTACAGGGTAACTATAGCTACCAACGTCACTGGACACACTCACTGTATCTCCATCTGATGCCTAAAACACATGTCAAGTCTAGAGTTTGTTGTGACACAAAAATCTAAATGTCCCTATATGGAACCCCATCATACCCCAGCTCCAGAATAAATGAACAGAATTGGAGCAGAACCAAAAATATATACGCTCACTTAGTGCTGTTGATCTTTGACCTTCTGATTTAAGATTTGATCAATGTGATTAATTCTCTAACTTGACTTCAAGGATCAAAGAAACAAACCATCTCCATGTAAAACTTTGATGTCCCTGTAACCCTGACCTTTAATTTAGTAATCCCAATATGTGGCAAGTCATGTAATAACAGTTACTACAAGGATCCTACCTATCAAATGTAAGAATCATAAGCCAAGGCCTAACTTTTTTTCAGCTTCAAAAGTCGATGAGCCATGGATTAGTAAATGTTACATACAAAATAAACATATTTATCTCTTTCATTGAAGAGCGCAGACTGTGCTATGAGAGACACTGTGAAATGTCAAAAACTGTACCTTATTAA
Organism: Saxidomus purpurata; assembly: GCA_022818135.1. Taxonomy (NCBI): domain Eukaryota; kingdom Metazoa; phylum Mollusca; class Bivalvia; order Venerida; family Veneridae; genus Saxidomus; species Saxidomus purpurata. The sequence continues at coordinate 37,770,808 of JAFMSR010000008.1, read as the reverse complement.
GACTGGTATCACTATGTGCTCGTTGTCGATTTATGTCTATCACTTGTTTCTGCGGCGATGATTTCGCTGATTGGCTTTTATCCTGCAGGAAGCTAGCTGCTGATACACTCTCAGGTACATCTGTAATACACGTCAAACCATAATTTTATAATGCAAAAAGAGCAATTTTATTCACTGCTAAAAATGTATGACTTTTAAGTTGCATTTTTAAAGTGGTTAAGTATAGTTATTTGGTTCTGATTTTACTACTCTCTATAAATAACTGACACCTTTCCCACTTGGAACATTGATGGAAGCCTAATGACAAGGATAACAAAAATATCTCTAATCAACCTGATGTATTGCCAGAGAATTACTTTCTTGACATAAACTTGCATAAAATGTAATTTACTGTGAATTAATCAAATATTATAACATACATAAAGTTCCTGTATTGAGACCACACTTCGTACCAGTAAAAAGTGGTCTTATCAATAAATCTGTCTTATTAGCGAGACCTTTTTACTATGAAATTGAGCATTTGGTTCTGAAATGTCTGGTCTTAATATCGAGGGTGGTCTTAACTGCAGAATTACTGTGGTTATGTTTGTTTTGACACCTAAACTTTACGTAAAATGTTCATAAAATTCTTACAGCGATTTTGAAATAGACAAGCTGTTAATATTTTGGACCTATACATTATTTTCTTGTCACTGACACTAATTTACTCTCCCTCTGCATAACTAGTCAAGTGTCATACTTGAAGTTGATATTTCCCCACTTTCCTAGATTTTGGTGCATACTTTTATCAATGGTCTTGGTAATTTCATCTTCTGCTGGTAGAGATTTGGTGTCAATCGGACTCTCCCTGTCTTTATCGCCATCTCTCACTCCCAGAATCCTCTTCTTCCCCGACTGTATCTTTCGGCTAAACTTTTCACTCAGTTTGACCGACTCCTGACTTGGCTGGATCTCTGCATTCATGGACGATGATCGTTGATGTTTGTAGTCTATATTTACAAAGTCCCCCAAGTCTTCCTGCATTTCGCCATTCATTTCCCGCTCCTCCACCTATATACATGTAGAACGCATTTAAAATATCAGAAGTCAATGCCTGTAATCATGATCTATTACCTTACATTGAACCGATCACAGACCGGAGAACTCCGCAGACAATAAAACCAGATAGAATAGAATAGAACTATCTATGTCTCTGATCAGACTAAACAATATACTATAATGGACCTTTAAGTATTATGGAAAGATTCTTTATGTTATAAAGAAAATAGACAGATTGCGTTGGGCAGCATGTAAAACATTTTATAGGAGCTACCTCTTGTAAGAAGTTTAGCTGCCTTTCAATGACATAACAAGCTCAACAACACAGAAAAATGTTATCAGTGTGCAGTGTATGTAGTAAGTGTAAGGTAGAAAATACATGTAGTGACAATTCATATTTTAAAGACATAAAGGTTCCATCCAACCGAACTCATTCAGTCTGATGAATCATCACTATTTAGGACTGAAAACATTTCACTACCGTAAAAGTCTACATATTTGCAAGTTGCTTAAATGTATATCAGGATTTTCCAATTTTCTATTTATTCACGAGTTTTTTTAACTATATTATATATAATCATTGTTGTTTTCTATTTAAATGAATTTCCGAAGTGCTTCATTTGCGAAAATAAAAACCTTACAAAAACAAGAGCTGTCCCTCACAAGTGACGAATGCCCCCGAAAGAGTCTCACAGTCTGTGTCCTCTCCATGTGCTCAATAAATGTGCTATGTAATTTTAAAATCCTTCCATGCATGACAGAGTTACCATGCATACAGTATTTCATTACTTTTAAACACTAAGTGTGACCTTGACCTTTGAGGTAGGGACATGGGTCTTGCACACGACACATCGACTTGATGTGCTGAACATTTGTGCCAAGTTATTTTTAAATCAATCAATGCATGACAAAGTAATAGTCCAGACACAAATGTGTGCATATATATAGGATTCCATAACCTAAAAACTCTAAGTGTGACCTTGACCTTTGAGGTAGGGACGTGGGTCTTGCACGCAACACGTCGTCTTGATGTGCTGAACATTTGTGCCAAGTTATTTTTAAATCAATCAATGCATGACAAAGTTACAGTATGGACATGAATGTGTGCATATATGCATATATAGAGGAATCCATTACCTAAAAACCTTGACCTTTGAGGTAGGGACGTGGGTCTTGCATGCGACACGTCGTCTTGATGTGCTAGACATTTGTGCCAAGTTATTTTAAAATCCTTCAATGTATGACAAAGTTACAGTCCGGACACGAATGTTTAAGTGGGGACGCACAGACGGACAGACAGACGGTGTGATTTAAATATGCCACCCTTCAGGGGCATAAAAACAATTTTACAGTATCTCCTTAAAGCATTAATGAAATTAATGTAACCAAATGTGTTCATTGTAAAAGTGAGTTCTACACCATCTGTGACTGGCCTACGAAGGCACAATAATTTGACCTACCTCTAACTCCACATCCTGTTCCATGTACGCTACGTGGTTTGGATCTAGTGCTAACCTACTCTGTCTCTTTATACGAACTGTCACACTTAAATTACAATGTGATTATTCTTCTGTATTTCTAAAAGTGCACATGTCTGCAACGTGTATCATCATTATAAAGTAGATATTCCTTTTCTTGGGTTTAATGGCAATTTCAACAATAGTTTAGCCATGTACTGGCAGACACCAAACCATCGTTCACCTAACCATCGTTCCTGGAAAGGACCAATACCAGACTCCCATCCTCTGTTAGAAAATACCAGCTTTCTCACATACTGAGTCAGGTCAATAATGAGACTTGAACCCATGACCCTAAACCAGTGAGAGGATTAGTGATTACAATTCAGCAACCTAAACCACTTGACCTTGGAGGTGGATTATAAGTGAATTTATAGTAAAGTCAAAGAAACCTAATAAATCTATAGCAAATGAGTTTTATATTTTGCACTTTTAATGGCAATTATGTTACACGTTGCTGAACAAAACAGTATACTCCATACAAACCTGTCAGTTGCATTTTTCAACTGTTTAGCTGCATGCTTGATAGACAGAACTCTAACATTACCAATGGTCTCTACAATATCACCCTGAAATAAAATATTCATAGGCACAGTGTCAAACTATATCTATTATCTACAAAGGAGCGTACACCTTTAATATGTTTCAATCACAACAATTTATTTATGCTTTTAGAAAATAATATCTAGCCACTGACTAGTTCTCTTCCTAGGAAAAGCCTGCACTTAATATGTCTTATGAGGTTTGATCATGACCCTAGTGACCTGAAACTATTGCCTCTGCATGAACTGGCCTATATATCATTTACACAACCACTCTCATGAAGAGACAATAAATCATGCTTTGATCTGAAGTTCTAAAACCTGCCTCTCTGACATTATTTCATTATTTCAATACCTTATGCAAATTTCAAAGCAGTGCAACAGCATTCCCTCAAAAATCACAGCTGCTGATTTTTCCACTGCTGAACTATTCACTACAACTAAACACAAAGCTAACTACTGAGTGCCTGAAATTTCTGGCACTAAGCTATTCACTACTAGTGAACATTCCTTACTTTTTACTTACAACTTCAACCTTACCCTTTGGAATCCAGCATGGCTGCTTGACTATTTAGTGCTATGCTATCCACTACTACAACCTTACCCTTTGAAATCCAGCAATGGCTGCTTGGCTATTTGGTGCTATACTATCCACTACCACAACCTTACCCTTTGAAATCCAGCAATGGCTGCTTGGCTATTTGGTGCTATACTATCCACTACCACAACCTTACCCTTTGAAATCCAGCAATGACTGCTGGGCTATTTGATCCTATACTATCCACTACTATAACCTTACCCTTTGAAATCCAGCAATGACTGCTGGGCTATTTGATCCTATACTATCCACTACTATAACCTAACCCTTTGAAATCCAGCAATGACTGCTGGGCTATTTGATCCTATACTATCCACTACTATAACCTTACCCTTTGAAATCCAGCAATGACTGCTGGGCTATTTGATCCTATACTATCCACTACTATAACCTTACCCTTTGAAATCCAGCAATGACTGCTGGGCTATTTGATCCTATACTATCCACTACTATAGCCTTACCCTTTGAAATGCAGCAATGACTGCTGGGCTATTTGATCCTATACTATCCACTACTATAGCCTTACCCTTTGAAATGCAGCAATGACTGCTGGGCTATTTGATCCTATACTATCCACTACTATAACCTTACCCTTTGAAATGCAGCAATGACTGCTGGGCTATTTGATCCAATACTATCCACTACTATAGCCTTACCCTTTGAAATCCAGCAATGACTGCTGGGCTATTTGATCCTATACTATCCACTACTACCCGTTTCTTCTCTGTCTTCTCCCCAGACAGTTGCTGAAATTACAAACAAGGTATTGTTTATTAATAACATGAAATAGGGTATTTCCTTAATTGGGAATCAATCAAGCCACTAAGTGCCTGCTTGAATTTTCTCTCTTCATCTATTTTTAGATATTGAAATTTTATGCCTTACCTACATAATATTAAGCAGTTTAAGTAAATAAACAAGTTATACAGGCAGCCAGAGACTGTGCAACAAAAAATGTTTCGTATTGCAAAGGACAATAAAGGCAGACAGACATAAAGGCAGACATGGATATGTTAGATACAGACTATAATAGTACATACTTGATTTAAATTGTAATCATGTGCATATAGGTCACACTCATGTATAACATGCATTAAAAAAAATATTGATAGTCTGCGAGAAAAAGAACCATCTGTTGTATAGGACAGACATAGAATTGAAGCAAAATAGTTCAGTCAAATTCCAAATCTGTCGAGACATTTCACCAAATGCGGCCATTTTTATGAAGTTTTTATAATAAAATAGTGACAATATTTCTAGAGATTGAAACAAGAGCTGTCCCTCACAAGTGACGAATGCCCCCGAAAGAGGTGCCTCACAGTCTGTGTCCTCTCCATGTGCTCAATAAATGTGCTATGTAATTTTAAAATCCTTCCATGCATGACAGAGTAATCATGCATACAGTATTCCATTACTTTAAACACTAAGTGTGACCTTGACCTTTCAGGTAGGGACTTGGGTCTTGCACACGACACATCCGCTTGATGTGCTAGACATTTGTGCCAAGTTATTTTAAAATCCTTCAAAGCATAATAAAGTTATAGTCCGGGACACAAATGTATGCATATATACAGGATTCCATTACCTATAAACTCTAAGTGTGACCTTGACCTTTGTGGTAGGGATGTGGGTCTTGCACGCAACACGTCGTCTTGATGTGCTAGACATGTGTGCCGTATTATTTTAAAATCCTTCAAGGCATGACAAAGTTACAGTCGACAGACACGAATGTGTGCATATATGCATATATAGAGGAATCCATTACCTTCAAACTCTAAGTGTGACCTTGACCTTTGAGCTAGGGACCTGGGTCTTGCACGCGACACGTCGTCTTGATGTGCTAGACATTTTTGCCAAGTTATTTTAAAATCCTTCAATGCATGACAAAGTTACAGTCCGGACACGAATGTGTGCATATATGCATATATAGAGGAATCCATTACCTTCCAACTCTAAGTATGACCTTGACCTTTGAGCTAGGGACATGGGTCTTGCACGCGCACGCCGTCTTGATGTGCTAGACATGTGTGCCTAGTTATTTTAAAATCCTTCAATGCATGACAAAGTTACAGTCCGGACACGAATGTGTGCATATATAAGAGGATTCCATAACCTTCATACTCCAAGTGTGACCTTCACCTTTGAGGTAGGGATGTGGGTCTTGCACCGCCACACGTCGTCTTGATGTGCTAGACATGTGTGCCAAGTTATTTTAAAATCCTTCAATGCATGACAAAGTTACAGTCCGGACACGAATTTGTAAGTGACGCCGATAGCCGGACGGACAGACGGACGGACGGACAGACGGACAGACGGACAGACGGACAGACGGTGCGATTTTAATATGCCACCCTTCGGGGGCATAAAAATTTGTTTGCAAATATGATATTTGCGTCTATGGTTTAATGCAGGTATAAATCAAAGCAAGGAAAAGTTGGCATACAGTACTCACATCTTTGAGAATCAAGCCACAAGATGCCACATTTGGCATTAGTTTCAATGTCATGTCAAGAGTTATCCAACTTTGTCTCCAGACTTCTTCAATCTCTTCTTTATCTAATATAAAAGATAAAATGCACTGCAATCTCTGGCATAAAAGGTGTTATAAAATCAAAACATGAATAGTGTTTCGTAAACATTTAGTATGTAAGTTTTACAAGACACTAAATTACACTATGTTTAAAACATTTCATCAAAGCTTCAGCTCTAGAGAACTATAATTGTAAAATTACAATATTGTTATATATTTTTCTGTAAGTGTATAATCATATAGCCTCATAGAACATAACAAATATTTTTTTTATTGCAAAGTGGGGTTTTTCTGAAAATAGTCTACAATTTCATGTAAATACCTAAACATAAAGAAACTGAGAGAGATTTAAGTGTTCCAAAACAAACAAAAGGCAGTTGTTTTTGTTGGTGTATGGGTTTAACACCCATTTCAACCCTGTTTCAGTCGCTTGTACAGGCAGGCAGTTTACTTAACCATCATTCCTGCACAGAACCATATCCTCCATAAGAAACTGCCAATTTTCTCACATAAAGAGACATGGTCGGAAGCAGGGCTTGAACCCATGACTCTCAATCTATGAGAAGTTACAGTGATTTCAAGTCAGTGACTCTAACCACTCGACCACAGAAGCAGACCAGTTGTTTTTGTTAAAAAAATTATATTTAAAGTTACTCATAAAGGACATGATATCATAGATGAGTAATGTACATACCAACTGACAATGTACAAAACAGTTTACTCTCTGGGGATAACTCTTGTAGTCTGCTGCATTTTAGAACCTTCACCGACAGTTTTCCTGCACCCAGTTTATGACCATGGAAACAAATATCTGGGTTGATGAAGGATTCTTCAGGTTTTATAAACAATGGTTTGTACCTCATCTTATAGCTGGGTAAAACATGCTTCTTTCGAATGGTTCTTTTTATCTACAAGATAAAGAATTATAAATTAACGTCAACTAAGTATGGAAATATATGGGGCAAAATGGCATACTTGAGTTTGTGGCACTCTGATCCAAATTAGGCTATATAATCTAAGCCAAAGCTGTTAACAAGACCTTTTGATGCACATATTTTTCTTAAAAAGGAAACTATGTGAGCAGGAATGCACTTAGTTTATACTAATTTATTTTAGGTTGTTTGAAAAACAACTTATACAACTTATATTAATCACTCTCGACATCTCATTCCTGATGGTATGGGAGAGGGTGAAAGAAGAGAAGCCAGTTCCCTTTTAATGCTGAGCGCCAAGCAAGGGAGCTACTGGTACAATTTTTTACGTCTTTGGTATGACGCGGCCAGGGAGCAAACCCACTACCTCCCATACTCGAAGCGGACGCTCTACCACTAGGCTATTGTGGAATGCACTTAGTTTTTATTGACAATATAGTAATAAAACTGAGACTAGTCTGTAGTCAAAAGTTACCTGGTTAACTATAAGTGAGGAAATCTGTGGTATGGGACGGCCATTAAATCGTGAGTCAACGTTAAACTCCATCCTAGGCTCCTGTAATTGAAGAAATTATATATCTGATTATAATATTAATATATGGCTGTAGATCTAGAACCATTTTTGTATATACATTTGTTTATTGTTTTTTCTGAATCATTATGTTGTATTATATAGAAAATAGCAACTACAGTGGTGCTCAAGTGTAACTTTGCAAAATTTTCCAACTGCATTCATTGTGCGTTTATCATTTGTGCATTACAGCATCATTCAGATCGTGTATCGTGTAACACATCGTTTGTTCCATGTGATGAATGTTGCATTATAGGAATTATATAAAAGCAGTCCGAGATCGTGTGGAAGGTCAATTGTGTAGAACGTTTGCACGTTAGCCTAGACCTAAGCGCGATTTAATTATATTATTGTTCAAAGATCGGAGTAAATTATGTAAGTACTATTAATGAAATAGAAAAAATTATTCTTTCAATTATCTTAAATATCTTTCTGTTACACATTTTTTTCTTTATCTCATGAGATATTTGTGGGTAGAAGAGATGTCGACTTCGGGTGAAACTGATAGTAGACGATCTGCATATCATGCAACATTTACACCAGATATAAAGAACAATGTGTTATTCTACCAACGCAAACGTTATGCTATTTCACTTATTTGTAAATTGCTTCTGTCTAGACATTAGGTAAAGTGCTCACTGTAAATGTAAAAATATATGTCAAATTGGACTTTCCGTCCTAAGATTCTTTACAACATTTAATTATAAATCTAATTAGTATGTGTGTCGCTATTAACTACTAATTATTCTTATGATCTGTTTGGTTTTACTGCAAATTTTCGATAATTTAGGACTTTAAGAGGATTTGATTAAGCTCTTACATTGTAATAAGTGATCTATTAATAATATTGTTAAGCAAACGAAAATTTCCAAGTTAATTGAATAATCCTTTTTCGTTTCATTCATCGGGAATCGTGTATCGTTCTTATCGCTCAATCATTCATAATTCATTCATCAGTTATCGTGCGTGCATCATGCATGTATCGTTCGTTCCATATGCAAGGTTATACGTAAGCATCACTGTAAATGATACCTTTGAAACTGATAATGTCACCATTGTTTTCTTTCTTTAGCAATATGATAAGTATAGTGCTTTAAGGAATATTGCATGTCTATCAACACACACCAAACACAAACATACAGCAGATCAAGTAACCTGTTAGCAGACAACAGACACTGTTATAGATAGGTGACTGAATGTTTAGGACACATTGTATACAGTAAACTCCGTATAAAACGACTCCAGATATAGCGAAATTCCAGATTACATTTTCTTGGTCCAAAAGTTTTCCCTCCTTTATTTAATATGAAAATGTTATACAGATATAATATACTCCAGATACATGGAACAAATCTCATATTTTAATGGTCCCAAGGAGTTCATTTTACACGCAGTTTACTGTATTACATTCAACAGAACCAATCATCTAACATGTTACAAGATAAAAATATCAAGATGAAAATTGTTACGGGGTTACCCTATAGGGGCCCCAAACATGAAAAAACAAGAAAAAAAAAAGATGAAAATTGTTTTACTACAAACAGTAGTAACAAGAGCCATGTTACACATGGTTAATCCCCCCGCCAGGAAAAAGTTACCTGAAGGTTGTACTTTCGTACATTTTACTTGGTGAGAGGAAATCCTTAAAAAGCCGTATAGTTATGGTCATGCTGAGTACAGTTTTCAAGTAAGTGGAAAAAGAATAAGGCAATGAAGAGAAGGTTTGCAAAATTATATTAATGTTCATTATCAGTATAGGTATGATATTTTTCTATTTCACTAAAAGTAGACAAGGTAGAGTTATAGTTCTTGCACACTGCACTTCCTACCAATGTGCTGTCAGTGTATTAAGTTTGAAGAAAATCCCTCAAGTACTTTTGGAGTTATGCTCTGGACAAAACTTTTAAAGTAAATCTGATAAAGGGGAATAACTCTAAAAGTAGGCAAGGTAGAGTTATTGTTCTTACACACTGCACTTCCTACCAATGTGCTATGTCAGTGTATTAAGTTTGAAGAAAATCCCTCAAGTACTTTTGGAGTTATGCTCTGGACAAAACTTTTAAAGTAAATCTGATAAAGGGGAATAACTCTAAAAGTAGGCAAGGTAGAGTTATTGTTCTTACACACTGCACTTCCTACCAATGTGCTATGTCAGTGTATTAAGTTTGAAGAAAATCCCTCAAGTACTTTTGGAGTTATGCTCAGGACAAGTAAATCTGATAAAGGGGAATAACTCTAAAAGTAGGCAAGGTAGAGTTATTGTTCTTGCACATTGCACTTCCTACTAATGTGCTATGTCAGTGTATTAAGTTTGAAGAAAATCCCTCAAGTACTTTTGGAGTTATGCTTGGACAAGTAAATCTGATAAAGGGGAATAACTCTAAAAGTAGGCAATGTAGAGTTATTGTTCTTGCACACTGCACTTCCTACCAATGTGCTATGTCAGTGTATTAAGTTTGAAGTAAATCCCTCAAGTACTTTTGGAGTTATGCTCTGGACAAAACTTTTAAAGTAAATCTGATAAAGGGGAATAACTCTAAAAGTAGGCAAGGTAGAGTTATTGTTCTTGCACACTGCACTTCCTACCAATGTGCTATGTCAGTGTATTAAGTTTGAAGAAAATCCCTCAAGTACTTTTGGAGTTATGCCCCGGACAAGTAAATCTGATAAAGGGGAATAACTCTAAAAGTAGGCAAGGTAGAGTTATTGTTCTTGCACACTGCACTTCCTACCAATGTGCTATGTCAGTGTATTAAGTTTGAAGTAAATCCCTCAAGTACTTTTGGAGTTATGCTCGGACAAAACTTTTAGAGTAAACCTGATAAAGGGGAATAACTTTAAAAGTAGGCAAGGTAGAGTTATTGTTCTTGCACACTGCACTTCCTACCAATGTGCTATGTCAGTGTATTAAGTTTGAAGAAAATCCCCCCAAGTACTTTTGGAGTTATGCTCCGGACAAAGTTTTTCAAGTAAATCTGATAAAAGGGGAATAACTCTAAAAGTAGGCAAGGTAGAGTTATTGTTCTTACACACTGCACTTCCTCCCAATGTGCTCTGACAGTGTATGAAGTTTGAAGAAAATCGCTCAAGTACTTTTGGAGGTAGCCCCGGACAAAATTGGGACGGACGGACGGACGGACGGACGGACGAAGGGCATTTCTAATATCCCCTTCGCCTTCGGCGGTGGGATAAATTATACTCAATATCTTTACCTCATAGAATGAGAATGACCAGTGTGTGAACGGAAGCCTGGTCAGCTGTAACCGGCCTTGTCCAGCAAGTTTGGTTACAGAGATACACAGATATGCCCACGCACCAAATATAATATCAACATCCAAAGTCAGCTGAAAGCCACCCTCATAATCTATGTCTAATGCCACATCTACTGTCTGAAAAATATTGAGATGAAATGACAGGAAGTTCAGAAGAGTGTTATTTAACATGTACTGACTTTACATGGACTGTATTGCTGGTCTTTTCTTCGTATTTTTAATATTCCTTTAAATGCTTCAGAATAAAACAGGCTTTTGCTGACAAAATCTAATCTCTTCAAATGTTAAGAAATTATAGAAAACTGTCACATGCTTTTAATCTACATCATACAATTATATATGTAAACACATCATGTAACATTTCAACACCTGAATTCATTAAAAAATCACTGCTTAAAATGTAACTGATTAACAGTTTACATATTATTAGAAATTAAAATTGCTTCCAACACCTGTTTTTATTAGGACATACTTCACAGTTACATTTCTGCCAAACTACTGTAAAATATCAAATCCTCACAAGAACTATTTTTTCACATTTTTTTAGGCATCACCACTCCTTCGCAAATCACTATTTCACTAATTCAAAGTTCTACAGAAATTATCTATATTGTTACAACAATATTAACCAGCAGGATCACTTGTTTTGACCCAGAAATCAAAAATCGCAAATTCTTATCACACAAATTTAAAGTGATTTACAGTAAACTGATGTCAAGGAAATGCATTTTTTTTTTCTCTTTGGAACCGCCAAAAGGTAGTCCATTTATTTTCTTTAAAACAACATGATAATATAATAACAAATATTATAAAAGAATTAGAAAAACGGGATAGATAATATCATATTACACTTGTTACATTCTTCATAATAGATTCTAATTTTTTCATTCATTCACTCCTATTAGTCCTTGAAAAACTTTCAAAACAGAACAGTCAAAATGTAGGAAATCAAAAACATTATCAAATGAGTATATGTGTGTCTCAGATAAGACATATTTTGAAATTTTGCTGTCAATAGAAATCAAGCAAGCCGTTCTGAAAAAACTATTTTGAACCTGTATTTATCTGAGTCAAAGGAGCTACACATAATGAATGAGCATCTTCTAAAAAAATATTTTTGAAGTTGTCATCATGCGTAGGAGTATAAATAATAAATATCATAATAATAAACACCATATAACAAATCTATTTGTCGAAAGTGAAAAAATAGAACTGTTTGGTGTATTTAGATACTTTTAATAGGATTCTTCAAAATATTAATACGACCAAAATATTTTATAAGGACCTTCTTGTATTACAACAATACTACGAAAATAAAAAGTCAAAAAAAAAAATATCTATTATTCAAGGAAATGCATTTAAATACCTGAATAATATCTTCATCATTGGACAGTTCTACATGTTTCAGTTCCACAGATTCTACAAGAGGAAAACTGCTTCCAAAGTTGAAGTCTCTAACCTGTAATTGAAATAACGCCCTTGTGTTTATATAATAGTACACAATTACAATTCAAAAATATCATGTAAGTTAAGTGTGTATTTATAAAAGTGTTGTCCCTATTTAAAGGACCGGCCATTTCTGACTTATAAGACACATACATTCTGAGCACATTCACCTTCCTAATCCTAAAATTTAATGCCAGACACCAGGCATTCAGGCAAACAGGAACACATCTCAGCTAGGACTTGAACCTCCAACCTCCAAAGCATGTGCGTGAACCACTAAGCCAAGGCAGACAGTGGTTTGAAATCGAAACTCAACAAGAAGTTTGGATTAAATTTGAAAAATGGCTTGTTAATATCATTGAAATGCAATAAAACTTCACCAAGCAATACCTGATAGTCAGAATGCTGTGCCTATGAGAATACATTTTTCTTAGAATGTAAAAATAAATCTGTGCTAGAAAGGAATTAACTAGAGAGAACAGCCCACCTGTATCTGGTTCATAAGTTTGCCTGGGGTTGATGCCAACATCTCTTCAAATTCCACATTCATTTTTCTTGCTGCCCATCTACAAACAGAAGCGACACTTTTCAATTATTCTAAAGGTTGGCAATACAGATTCTTTTATATATAATACCAATTTTAATATTACTTCTTTAAAATTTTAGTCTGGACCATTGTGAACATTTATACAGACCTGCGTACATGAATAGGTCTGTGACAACATGAATGCAATTCCTCATTCACAAAACTTTGTGTTTTTTCCAGTGCTGGTAAACAATGTTTGCAATTTTTTTCCAAAATATTATTAAAAAGTCGTAAAATACTGGTATTACCCATCTAGGGTAAACACTAAATTAATTTCGGTTGGACAAAGAACATTTATTCAACAGCTTTTAGCCTATAATATTAACAGTTGTTTAAATGGGCCCTTGGATTTATGATGTGGCCCTTAAGTTACACAATTCTTTTTAGAACAGTCATCATCCTTTGTCATTAATGACAATTTCTCATCCACAAACTGACTCACAATCCAAGACTTTCCCCACAGTTTAACAAAATTTCGATTATGGGAAACACAGCCATACTGAAAAACTGCATATTGTACAAGAAATAAAACTAACCGTCTGACTCTAGCTGTGTCCTTCAACTCAGCAAACAGAAACTGGAAGAGTACATTAAGTATTACACTTTGTTCTTTCCTCTTATCCTCTGGAATGGTCTGACCACCCTTCTTTTCATCTGGACCAACCTTACTGCCCCTTCGGTCATCTGGAAGTGTCTTACTTGCTCTTTTGTCATCAGGAATGGTTTTACCACTCTTCCTGTCCTCAGACACATTTTTAGCCCCCTTTTTGTCTTCTGTTACACTCCTGACGCCCAGGTCATTCCGTGAACCATAGTGTCTCTGAATACCAGTCACTGACTCCAACAACACCTTCAATTAAGATACATGTAATGTAATTGTGTAAAATAGTTTCAATTAAGATAATGTCATTGTGTAAAACAGCTCCAATTAAGATAATGTAATGAATTGCATAAAAAACCTTCAATTTCTTTAATGTTATTGTGTAAAGAACAAGTCTACATATACATGTACAGATACTGTTTCCCTTAAGCATACAAAACAGCAGTATTTAAAGCATAGACATTCTATTTTTCCATGGATAAGTTTTTCCATCACAATGACTAAAACAATTTTGTACATGAGACAAATATTTTTTTTCATAAGCAAGTTTGACGGTGAAACAGTTGTGCTAAAAAAATGTATGTTTGTGCTGCATTTTTTTCTTCTGCAACAGTCACACAAGAAAACATGTCTGTATGACCTCACCCAGGTCTAGTGCTCCAAAACATGCAATAAAATTCAGTCACACAAGTGGGGTTATGGGGCATATTTGTCCAATATTTTGGAAACAGTCACACAAGTGTCCAAAATAGTCACACAAGTATATCTGAGTATGTACACATTGACACACAAGTCACCTGAACTGTCACAGTGACACACTACACAAAGTATATATATGGACAAATAGTGACACAACTAACCCTGCATGTGTATGTCGGTACAATATAAGCAGTATGACTACTGTAACATGTACCTATTTGTAGTGATCTGTAAGAATGACTACCTGTGGAAGCTGCACTTTTTCATGCTGTTGTTTGTATGGTGGATACAACTGTGGCTGATATGACAGCCATCTGCGAGCGATCCAATACTGTATCAACAGTGTGAACACCGCCCCAAATACAAACGAAACTATGACAGTTGCTATGATCATGTCACATCATCAGATCACCCTGGAAACCTCACATTATCATTACGTGGTCAACAAACTTACTGTACCATCTGCCCACAGGAACATGCTAAATCAACCTGCAAAATTTATAAACAGCACCAAATTAGTTTTGTGTTTATTCGTTATATAACTTCAACCATGTGTTACAATGAGGTGTAATCAGGACAACCTACTAGGGAATGTTGCATTAATGATAGTTTATTTTATACCATGAGTGCTAATCAAACCTCTGAGAGAGCTATACACACATTCGATGAAACAAGTTTTTTTTAAACTCATATCCCCCCTACATGGCATTCATCTAGTTTAGATTTACTTGTTACATTAACATCAGGATCCATTATTTTCTGTATTTCAATGCTATTGGTTAATTAAATTCTATACAAGACCACCTTGATAGCCTAGTGGTTAGAACGTCCGCTTTGTGTGCGGGAGGTTGTGGGTTCGACCCCTGGCCACGTTATACCAAAGACGAGAAAAAATGGTACTGACAGCTCCCTTGCTTGGCACTCAAGTGTTAAAAAGGGTAGTGTCAGGAAGATAAAGAGAAGATTCCTGCTTCTGGGAAAAGGTAAGTACTTGTTACTGGAAACCCTGTTTGTTGCACAATAGCTTTGTAGCTAACGTTGTCTGTTGATTATATGCAATGTTAAATAAAGCTTCTTTATCTTTATCTTTACAATAAGTGGGGAATTTATGAATAAATAAGGAGGGTATTATCAGACATATAGAAATTATATTTTTTAGGAAATTATAATAATGTTTCTTGTTATGTCAAATTGACATGAAACACATTTTTGGCTCACTTGCCAAAAAAGGGAATCAATGCAATATGAACATAGTTACCTGTAGATGAATTTAAACAGTCTACAGAATCATTTACAAATAATTATATTGATTATCATCCTTCATTGCATTTATTGAATTGATGGCATGTACTGGCAAGCATATTAGTTTGTCTACACAGAGAAATGTCTTCAGCAAATTCCTAATATTCACATGTTAACTACAGGGCAGCTTAGTCTAATTAACTTGACGTTGAAGCCAGCCAAATAGTTTTTGGATGGGCGCTTTCTTCTAAGGTTTGACAACTATAAAAATATCAGATACAAAAAAAAACAGGACAAACAGGAGAGCGGAATTAATTAGGCTACGGGCAGCTGTGATGCAATCTCACAAAAAAAATTAAGTTAATGAACACTATGCAACCAGGAAGCATGATCCGAATACTGCTCAAATAAGGTTCAAAACACAGGTGTACCACATGCAATGTCATGTCAAGTCAAAGTCTGATTAATTCCTCTTGTTTTTCCATATCACATCTGTCTGTCTAGTCAAAGACCCTGGGGACTTGGAAAAATGTCTCAACACTTGAAATTCTAACAGAGTATGATACTGATGACATCTTGTTAATGTGTATGAAACTATTGTATTAGGTTGGGAAAGTTTGAGGGAACAGAGTTAAAAACCCTAGCCTTGCGTAGGCGTGGTGCTTACATGCCCCTAACCGTGTCAAATATCACGATCAGGCTGTAACTGGATTGAACTGACGTTGTGGTCTGAAGCTGGTAATGGACGAAATAATCTAAAGAATAATTTGGATGTTTATTTATTGAGTGTTAAAATTTTCTTGAATACAAAAGATAAATAAATGACATTTCCATTACCACATATTTTAAAATGGAATCCTGAGAACACATCTATTTATTGATCCAATGTAGAGTCTGTTGCTCACAAATGGCAACAGTTTGTTATTGATTTAATTACAAATGGCTTTCAGTGACTTCCGCGAAGGGACGTAACTTTCCATTTTTTTTACGGTATAACTATCAGGCGCCAAACAGGTGCGCACGGACCGTGGTTGTAATGCTTTCTACCTGACTAGCTCCCCTTTCGGTAACCTGATGAAAAATAAATATCAAAATAGCGGCATTTAAAGTTTTGGAAGCCAGAACTACCATTTCGGGTATTACTGGTAGCTAAGATATCAAAAGTGAGGCTAGTTTAACAAACAAATAAATATCAAGTTAAAAACGCTGTGACTATGGTAGGAGTGCAGGGCCTGCTTGAAACTGACAATGTCAGGTTGTACTAGTAGAAAAGTTGCTGCGAATCGCAGCAAAGAAGATAGCGTTAATGCGACAGAATTGAAGACAAATATTGTATTAGACTTCGGAACACAGTTTTTCAGAGGTTAAATGAAACAAGAGTAGACTGATTTATTAATTTGACTAGAACTGCTAACAAGAGGAGCCATCTTGACCCTATATCGCTCACCTGAGTGCATGACCTACTTATGACCCAATGTTATCCAAAATCAACCTTGATCTATCTATCTATCGTGTCATACTGCCTCACACCTCTCACGAGTATTATGGGCAGGGTGCACGCCGGGTGTTAATAAAAGATAAAATAAGATAACTGCAAGATAGTTCTTACAGCTGGGACGAATATATACTATATACTAATATTATTGCTCCAGTTACAGTTAGGAGAATCAAGATTGTTAAAACTGTTAAAATAGTAACAGAATAAAAGGTTTAAGGTAGCTATCGACCCTAATTTGCTTTAAAATCGCAAATTTCTGTTTTTATGCATTATTTTATGTTCAATTTAACTTCTACATATAAGCGAAATCAAAGATGCTGAAAAAATAATTAAAACGTGCTTTATGAACCGTTAAAGTTGATCGGTATGCTTTCCAACAGCGTCGCGCTCTATCTGTGTCAGTAACCGTTCATAGCTCCGCCCCTTTTGAGGTGCCGATAAGGGATAATCAATAAACAGGTAGAGTCAACCGGTATTGATCAGTTAATTGTTTCGATGTTTAGATATGCACGCTTAGCAATTCAGCAATTATAAATAAACAATTAACAGGTAATTGTAAAAATTTGAATTATTTGTTTGAATAAATTTGTCATCCCACTGAAATACTAACTGCCTACTATCAATGCGTAAATCAAATTCGTTTTTATTTTTGACAGAATCTATTCAAATGAATGCAAAAGATAAACGAATATGTTACGAAAAACAACATAAACTAAAATTATTCTCTTTACAAATCCTTCCACACAAGTCGGCATGTGAAGAAATGTGTGACCTAAAAGCATTTGAATATCAGAATTCATAAACGTTTGTGAATTACTTTAAAAAAAAATGAATATGCATTTGATCTGGAAAAAATGTTGTAATAGAACGTTTCGTTTTCAAATAAGAAGGCGTCTTGGTTAAGCTGCATATGCGAAGACCAGAAGTTTATCATATAACCAAATGTTCACTAAACAAACGGGGTTGTGATGCAAAGAAGTTGTAAGCAGGTACATGTATAATGATTCTAAAGTTAGAAAAAAGTGTATCATTACTTTCTCGTGGTGGTATTATCTCGGTCCCTTATCATAAAAAATACATTTCACTGTCGTAAAGGCATACCTGCTCATCTAATAATTACAATAATATACATGTATAATGTTTATATTTTTTGCCGAATGTTTAACTATCATTCATAAATCGAAAATTGGGAAATATGAAACGAAAAGAAATTTTTCAGAATATTTGGACTACATGGAGACAAATAAAATAGGATAATTTTTATCATAATATAACTGTTTTTTTTTGTAAATTTTACAAACGAGTTTCAAAGCGTTAATAAATCAGGATACATAAATAATCTTCAATCCATTGTACTGTATGAGATTAACTAATTTACAGCCTCGGGCATTATCAGTATGACACGCGATCAGTAAAGCACGCGCGCGAGGTATGGTTGACTAATTAGGTAGGGACATCACACATATCGATCATAGTGGACAGCCTATGCTTGATTAGAAAAGAAGATGCCGAATCATTCTGGCTCTTAACAACAAAAACAAAACACTAAATAATCAGTAAAGCATAGTCTACAACAAAGGAGTGAAATAAACTTATATAAATGAACTATTTATACTAACTTATTTATGCACTTGGAGCCACTTCTAACCCGACACTTGTATAACTCGGTATAACTGAATTATTTTTATGCGGATTTCGTTCAAGTTTAGAATGTGATTGATTCAAAACATCATTCATATTTCTGCGAAATTAATATTCTAATTGATTAAAGAATACATATAAAACTTAACAAATTGAAAACATCACTGTAAAATCCGATTTCACAAAAAGGTTTTTGGATCGATTGATTTATTCAATCGGATCCAAAGTTAACAGAGTATAGCTTCCTTACGGCCGAACTCTTTACATACAAACAAGTAGTTCCATATATTCCGTTGTTACGAATTATGCTGTCCTCTGTTTTTAAAATTGTATAGTAACAGATCTAAATAATATCAAAACATTTCAGAATAGCATAATATTATATTGTAGTTTTTCTTATAATTTGTAACTTAAATCAACGAGGTATCTGTTCTGTATAGAACTATTTTCCTACGCGGTTTTTATCGTCAGCCGGTGTGACATGAGAAATGTAAGACCCGTGAAATACGTATCGCTACACCGGATACACTAAATTCAGTGTTTCCGCGAGAGCGCGTTTTCTGTGGTTTTGACGCACTCATTTTGTCAATGACGCAACAGAAATAGCAAAGAGCGTCTTCTATGACGCAATTAAAATGTGTATGATCAAATTACTACAAAAACAACATTTCAAAACCTCTCAAAACGCTTCGAAATGCAAAATAAATTATTGATAAAATGCGCTTCCGGTATGGGATATGTCTAATTTTGACCCTATTGCGTCGTCGTTGTCGTCTGATTTCGGATCGACCCGATTTTGTACCATTGCGTTTTTGTGTGTGTTGATTCTTATGATACCGTCATCATAGATCGTAGACGCACAACAAGAGATGGTCGACGAACCTTAATAGGGGAACAAAAACGTCTTTCTGAGTGATTTTAATGATCATTTTGTAGTCATTTCGATCAGACTGTCACTATTAAAGGGGTTTAAGTGTGCCAAATAATATCCAAGTTTAATGTCTATGGTTGAATGCACTTATGAAAAATTCGCTTTGTGGACAAATTTGACTTTTGAGATGCAGTGACAAAATGGAAAGCATCCAAAGAGAAACACCTGTTGTCTTGCCAACCCTTTGATTACCCACCATTTTGTGATGTATCACATGCACTTTTACAAGAGTAAACTGAATAAAACTTCTTTAACATATAGTCATCCCTTTTTTACAATAAAGGGTATGCCCCTCGGAATTTCTAAATGATCCCCAAATTCTGGTACAGGGAGTTGGCACCCAGGGTCTTCCTCCTCCATGAAAGGCGGAAGTTGCAATATGACCTTAGCTGTTGGGTGCGACGTTAAATCCGAATTAATTGGCACAATACAATCAACCTTATGGGCATATCCCACAACTTTTGAATGACATTAAAATTACCATAAATTTTCAGTTCAGTTTTGTCAAAATCCATTTCTTTTCAGTTACGATTCACAGCTTAATACTTCATAAGGTAGTTGAACATAGTCACTGAATGACATAAAGTAAGCACATGAGTTCCTATCTCAAAAGTAAAGTTTACACAAATGGTGAAAGGTCAAAATTTGTGGACAGTTGTGTCTCCAGTTTATAACTTTACTCGTGCAAGGGTTGTCCTGATATTCACACATGTATGTGTACAGTCTATGTTGTCCTGATATTTACACATGTATGTGTGCAGACTGTGTTGTTCAGAGGCAATCGATCCTCCAGAACTTTCAGTCCTTTGATTTCACAACGGTACAGTTAACTATCATAGTATTCAAATGAATTTGCGTTCTTGACAAAGTCATTTTTAGCAATTTTCATAACCTTTTATTATATTATATCTTATAATTTGTATAAAACAGTTGCACAAAGGGCACTGCATTGTAGTTGTGTTTATTATTTACAGATGTTGCCAAATTTTATTCATCGCCTTTTAAGCTCAGATTACTAAATGAATTACTTTTTTGGGGATCGGAGTTTTAACTAATTGTATTTTGTAAAAGTTATATGAAATGCTTAAACACCATTAACATGTTTTCAAGTCGTTTACAACAGCTTCGAGTGTAGGAATTAACAATTACCCCGCCGGCTCTACTGCAGATATAAGTTCTCGTTCAACTTTCTCCATTTTCCCCGCTGTGTACCTCAAATACTTTAGATAATCACGTGACCGTCTTGTCAAAATACCGTAGAAGCAATAAAACACGAAGAAAAAGTTGTAAATATCGCATTAAAATGATTTTGTGGGCGGATCTTGTATTTTTTCTGATATGACAGGGTAAACTATTGTATGGATTATCATATAATTGTACTTACGTATAATTGGATGCATTTAAACGGGTTTTGTTTCATATAATCCAATCAAATCATGAGTGTCTTTAGAAATCGGCGTTTTTTGACACTTGCTTTGAAGGAAGATGTGTCAACTTTGAACAAGCATAATTTTGTTAATTGGAGGTCGATTAACATGTGGTTTGGACCAGTTTAAAGAGAAATTTATTACGGAGGGATCCGTGTCAGGAATTTTTGATAAATTGGTCAGGGGATTAATTATCTTTAAATACGTAACAAGCGGTCAGAAAAAAATGCTGCATTTTCTTTGATATTAATTTTTGTTTGTTTGAAGAATGATATGGAAAATCCGTGACACGGATCCCTAGACATTATACTTATGTACATTTTTTATGAATTTGGTGGTAAAAATTGCAAAAATGGCTTTGCTATCGCTGTTCAAAATTTTACGAAATTTATCAAATATCATACAATATCAAAGGCAAAAAACAAAAAGAGTTTTAAAAATCATGAAACGACTTGTTTTAGTCATAATCTATATAACAGATACAAAATATATGATACAGTTATTGTCTAAATGGGTAATTTAACTCCACTGAGCCGACCCAAAAGCGCTACCTTAAAAACAACTGTTGTAAGATTAATAACTGAGCTGGGCCACTGTCTGCTTAAATGATTCAAGATCAGACAGGATCACAATATGCGAGGGTAACCTATTCCTCAGGACTGTGGTATAGGGGGGAATGAGTTCTTAAAGAAGTCCGAGTTTGCATGGGTTTGGCGGAGACTTAGGGGGTGCATATGTCTTGTTAACCTGTTTGGTACTTCTAGATAACTGGGGAGGGAGATTGCTACTAGACTGTAGTATATTTTGTAAAACATAACCAATTTGGAGGCTTGACGCCTGTTCTCAAGGATGCTCCAGCCAAGGGTGTTCTGCAGGTCTGTCACACTGGTATCTCTAGAGTAATCATATTTTACCCATCTGACTGTGTGTCGCTGAACCATCTCCAGCTTGTGAATATTAACCTGGGTGTGTGGAGACCATACAGATGATGCGTTCTCTAATTGTGGTCTGTCTAATGTTTTGTAAGAGAGTGATTTGATATTTTCATGTTTTGTTTTGATGTTACGTTTGGGGAAGCCTAGTGTTCTGTTTGCATTCAGTGTTGTTATTCTGGAGATGTATGTATTCCAGCTGAGATGTTGGCTGATGTCTACACCAAAGTATTTTGCATCCTTAACTGGCGAGAGTGTTTGACTTTAAGCTTATAAGGAAACTGGATGGGTTTTCTGCTATGTGTAATATTGAGGACCTGGCATTTACTAGGGTTAAACTCCATGTCCCACAATTCCGGCTTCCCACGTTTCTAGCTTTGAGAGATCATTTTGTAACCTTTGACAATCGGAAAAGGAAGTAACTGTAAGGTAAACGGCAGTATTTGCAAATAGCCGCACCTGGGAGGTAACCGTGTCAGGAAGATCATCATGTAGAGTAGGAACAGCAGGGGTCCTAGGACAGAGCCCTGGGGGACCCAAGATATAACAAAGACACTTGATCAGACGTGCAACCGTTAACCACTACTGACTGAGATCTACCTATTAAAAAGGACCGGATCCAAGACACAGTTTGACTGGGGACACCATGTTCATGGAGTTTAAATAATAATTTGAAGTGGTTGACTTTGTCGAAGGCTTTACTAAAATCAAGTAGGTCGGTCTGTTTACCTGAAGAATGGTTTTTGGATATTTCATCAACTAGCTCAATGAGCTGGTCTCACAGGACAGTCTTTCACGGAACCCATGTTGCAGCTCTTAGAGTATGTTGTGTTTTGAGATATATATTACGGTATGTGTTCATCATCAACACGTGCATTCTGGCTAATTCTCATGATAACTGGTTATTAAATGTGAGGAGTAAAATTTTTATCTGTTGATCTGATCTGGTTACCTCGTTTTTGACCCAGGCTGGAGCAATAATATATATTCGTCCCAGCCCCAGGTGACCTCCATACTAATATAACCTAGACAAAAAAATGACTAATTTTCATATAATTTGATTGGCTATAAAGTATAAATAACGCTCTTCATCACTTTGACCGTGTGACCAAGCTTCTGACTCCAGGTGACCCAGATTCAAGCTTGAACTAGAATTCATTGAGACAAACATTCCAAATTTCATGATGATAGGCTGTCATAATGTGACTCTAGAGCTTAACAAGGTTTTCTGTAATTTCACTGTGTGACCTTGTTTTTGACTCTAGGTGACCCAGATTCGAACTTGACCTAGAAATCATCGAGACAAACATTCTGAATAATATTCGCGATGATTTGATATCAAATGTGATCTCTATAGAGTGTTTACAATGTGATCTCTATAGAGTGTTTACAATGTGATCTCTATAGAGTGTTTACAAGGTTAAGTGTGGACACTTTTGCTCAGGTGAGCTAATAACACGAAAACAAGAATGAAGTCATGTCAGACATTTTTATTTTTGCAATAACAACATAAAAACATGCATTAATTAAACACGTAACAACTTTAAAAACGCGACCTTTTTAAAACACCGTAATTCATTGAAGAGCAAGGGAAAACTTAATGGCATGCAGACTAGGTTATATTTCACAGAATAGTGTAAGATGGTGTATTATTTAATCATTGGGGTTTACAACATGTCAGAGTTTTCTACCTAAAGTAAAAAAACTGACTCGGAGCAAAAACCTAGAAATGTGTCCAAATGAAAGTTAGGAAACGGATGCTCCCGCTTCGTGCTTTAAGTACCACGCAAGTGTGAAAATGTATAATGATTATCATGCACATGTGTTCGAAAATCTTTTCTCTGAACGTTTACGTCTTAAAGGGGTCATAATCGAAATTGACCTGTAAATGTGGAGAATTGTTTGGTAGTCATCTGTAGTGAGCATAGACTATATTCAATGAGTTGTTACTGTACTTTCTGTGCACATTCTAAATTTTCTCTTTTTTTTTGGCCATCACAAAAAGAAACAATCCCGCAAAGAACGTATTGGCGGGCAATGTCTTTCAATTTAGGGGGGGGGGGAGGGGGAGGGGTAACGACTGGCCAGAGCAGGCCACGGAAAGGGCCAATTGTGGCGTACGAAAGGTATCGGAAATTTCCACCGATATGAAGGAAAAAAGAGTTACGGTGAACTTATATTTAAAGTTCCTATTACAGATTCAAACCTTTTTGATAGTGCTCATAGTACGGTATATTACATTTTTGATAATGAAATATCTAGTTCGGTTAAACATGTACCCAATGAATATATTTATAATAGCGAAATAAAAACGTTATTGTGCGTAAGTGATATCGGCGGAAAATTCCGTTACAGTCATCTATGTTCTGTTCTGGTCTGGTCAGGTCAGGTTTTTACCCCCAACCTGACAATTTTCGAAATGAAATGTTATATACATGTACATGTACCGGAAAAAAATATTTTTTTGAAACACGATTATTCATCATATTTAACATTAAAATATTGTCTGACTTTGTAGCATATTTACCATTACTGCACTGTTTACCGGCAGATTTTAGAACAATGTCAGTAACTCCACCAAAGTCTTGTCAGTTTCGTGAACGAATTTATTCATTGCCATCGATACAATAGAAACTTGGTTTCATTTTTTAGTGTTTAGTATGTAAGTGCGGGAATGAAAAAAATAAACAGTTCCATTTGAAACCAAGTGTCTATGATTGATACGGTGATAAATTGATCTTTCCACCTCAAACATGCGTAGCGCTGAGGCTATGGGATGAGTTTCATTACATCCTGGATTGTTCGTTCTTAAGGTTAGACAGAAGAAAATACATATTCGAGGGTTTTCGAGTATCAAAATTTATAATGTAGTGTCCTCAAAGCTGTGAAGTCAGCATTATTTCTGAGGAAATTATTGAACTTGTGATATGATTGTATTGGTACCATTTGTGATATGAAGCTAGTCAACTTAACCAGCATTTTACAATAAATTGTGATATGAAGCCAGTCAACTTAATAATATATACAATCCTTCATAAGCTAATACATTAGACAGTAATACAATACTTAGAGATTGTATCTGCTATTGATATGTTTATTTCATATATGCTTAATTTTTGAAAACTTATATTGCCTTTAGAAGACTGCTTTTGAGTCTGATACCATCCACCATTTTTATATAAATGTATACCTAAATATTTGAAAGAATTTACGACTTCGAGAATTGTATTGTTATAAGTGAAGTCGTGAGTAGTGTGTCTTCCCTTTTCAAATATCATTATTTCTGTTGTTTTAGTATTAAGTTTTAAACCCCATGTATTACAGTAATTTTCCAGATAATTAAGTAGAGATTGTAAGGCTTGTGAAGTATGAGCAAAGAGAACAGCATCATCAGCAAAAAGTAAAATATAAACTTTTAGATCATGATTGTGAATAAACCATCTATGGTTTCATCGATGTTTGACATAATGTCATTAACGAACAATAAAAAAAGCAAACTTGAGCTGGGGTCCCCCTGTTTCACCCCGATTTTAGAGTCAAACAGGGGGGATAAACTTGAATTAAGCCTTACACAGCTCTTCACAACACTAGACATACTTCTTATTGCGTTAACAAGTTTTGAACTGATATTTTCGCGAAACAATTTTTCAAAGAGAAACGATCTGTCCAATTTATCAAAGCATTTTTCGTAATCAAGGAAAGCGCAATAAAGTTTCGACTTTTGACTTAAAGTTCTAGCAATAATAGAGTGAAATACAAAAATACAGTCTATAGTTGATTTTCCTTTTTGAAAACCATATTGATTTTCAATGATTTTTTCATGTTTTATAGACCATTTTGTTAAACGATTAAGAATGACCTGTGAAAAGATTTTCGCGATGATATTAATTAATGTAATTCCTCTATAATTCTGGACATTGTCAATATCGCCACTTTTAAATAAGGGTACAATAATGCCTGTTCCCCAAGACTCGGGATAGTCACCATTTTGCAATAGCCGGTTGAATAATGTAAAAGGAACGGCGCTATAATGTCGAACGAATTTTTATATACTTCAGCAATTATAGTATCAATAGTTCAATACTGCTGCTTTTATTATTATTTTGTTGAAAAATCGCGGATCGGAGTTCAGTTAAACTGATATCACAATCAAGCTCTTCGTCATGGATAATATCATCTAAAATATCAT
Organism: Saxidomus purpurata; assembly: GCA_022818135.1. Taxonomy (NCBI): domain Eukaryota; kingdom Metazoa; phylum Mollusca; class Bivalvia; order Venerida; family Veneridae; genus Saxidomus; species Saxidomus purpurata. The sequence goes on along the minus strand of JAFMSR010000008.1, from coordinate 37,744,616 downwards.
CTCTATCGATTGTCTCGTTAATCAAGCTATCCGTACCATATAAATTCTTAAAGTGATCGAATACATCTGATAGATTCAAGTTGTTTGGTTTTGCATTCTTTTTGCTATATTGTCTTTTTATTTTCTTCCAGAAATTTTTGGCATCATATTTACTTAAATTTGTTAGATTACGTTTTTCCTTAATATTGAATCTATTTTTATGAATTCTTTTAATCCGATTATAACTTGTTCTGGCATTGATAAACTGACGTCTATTTTCATCGTTTTTATTTCGTAAGAAAATATTTCTTGTTCGTTTAAAATGATTTCTCGCGTTATAACAATCGGCATTAAACCAAGGATTATTATATCGTTGCTTACTCACAGTGCGCTATTCCCCAAGCGTGTTTGTTTAAAAATACCATGTGTACATTCTTGTAATAAATTCGTGAACTTATGAGATAAGATTTCAATGTCCCATTGATTTACATTTTAAATAAGTATGGATAATTCGTTGTTTTTCATAGATAATAATTGTTGGAAGTCATTAATTTTTGTATCATCCCATTTTATAAAGGTATCATAAGTATTATCTTTAATATTTGTTTGATCGGAATTTAATTTGCCCATAAAACTAAATGTAATTCCGGAATGATCGGAAAATTCATTTGGTTCTAAAATCATGAAATCAGTGATAAATTTAAAGTCATTTGCACTAAGCAGAAGATAATCGACTACACTAGAGCCGTTCACTGAGTGAAAAGTATAATCTCCTATATCAAGGTCACTGTGCAGACGACCGTTACCGATAACAATGGATGTCGAGTGACACAGCTCAATCAACCGTTTACCATATACATCAGTCACGTGATCCTTACTACAGCTTGGTAAAAATTAAACAGAGTTTGACAGGTAACTGTCATCGTCAATATATACGTAAAAATCAAGAAAATCAGGAGGATCTGCACAACGGCTATTTAAATCGCCAGTTACGAATACTTTTCCAAAAATTTATACTTTTCTAGGCATATTTCAATGTGTTCAAAGAAATCAAAATTGTTCGTATTAATAACACTAGAACCCTTGGGTGGTATATAAGTACATGTAATACACATATAAACATTTTCGTCAAAACTTAACAGTGATTTACAACATTTTATCCAAACAATACCAGCCTGATGTTTTTCGACAACAGAAATTTTGTTCAACGATTGTTTGTAATAAATAGATATGCCGCCACTAAAACGACCTTTCCTAAAATTGATAGTTTTGTTTCCATATACATGCTCACTTTTATAGCCTTGAATTTCTAAATTAACGTAAGTGTTTTCTGATAACCACGTTTCTGTAAGTAAAACAATATCGTATTTATTAATAATTTCTATGAAGATTTTGGTAAGATAGTTTTCGAGCAAGTCCGTTCACATTCCAAGAAATAAAGCAAATATTGTTCTCATGACACCCCTAATTAGTATCCTCAATCCAGTCCACCACTGTTCCGTCAATGAGTTTTTTCTTTAGACCTTATTAATGTACAGTTTGTTTCCAACAATGCGCGCTGATTTGTGCTCCTTTTCGGCCTGTGTGGCAAGCGGTAATAGGGCTTTCCGCGCCTCTCGAATTTGCAATGGCTGCTGCACCCCAACACCTTGGTGTAATGTTTTCATGTTGTCCTTGACGCCAGTACCGTAGGACCTTAAACGAATACGCTCACGATCTGTGTAATTGTGGAATTTTACGACAATCGGTCGTGGCTTAAGTGCTGAGTTGGAGCCCAATCTGTGAGCCCTATCGAATCGGATGTTAACTGGGTCAATATCAAGAACGTCTTTTATAAACACTTTTACAAGATTCTCACAATTCTCGGGTGGTATACTCTGCGGTTCAGCTTGAACAGTTTGTTTCATTGGCTCTCCGTGGCTATTTGGAATAGGTTGGTTTTCCGCGATTCCGTAAAATATCAGGTTTTCGCGCATAGAGCGTGACTCTAGATATATAATTTCATCATTTGTCCGTTTTCTTTTCAAAGCTCCTCATGTTGCCTTTCATCTCATTACAGGATTTTTCTAGCTTCTTTACTGATTGTGATTTTTTTAGTTCGTTTTTCTGTTTTTCATATTCGTCACTTAAATAGCTGCATGAAAGTTAAGTTGAATTCATTCGCGATTCGATGTTGGAAAGTTTCTTCTCGAATTCAGACAATTTCACTGTAATGACATTAACTGCCTTTTCAATTTTTTCGATTTTCGGTAATGCCTCTTTAATAGTCTTGACATCGTCTATAATGCCTATTGCCCATGCTGGAGGCCCCTGACTTACAGGGTAATAACCGGGCGATTGTGGCGTAGACATACCATGTAACATCATGTTCGGCTGACTAAAATTCATGATTGGTGATGTAAATGCTTGTGGGTTCATATGCGGATTCATAACAGCTGCTACAAAGTTCTGACTGTGTACAAAGCTATTTGGGTCAATGTCGTTTACATCAATATTTGTTTGTCCACTGAGGTAGGTCGAACCAAAACTGGTTTGACTAGTTTGACCATTTTGACTGTCATCGCCGGACAAAGGAGATTCGGTTTTTCGCTTTTTGTTACGTTTTTTCTTATTTTTTGATGACGAATTGTTACCTTGCATTTAGTCCTTTAGTTTATATCCATTTTGCACTAAAATCTATCCAAATTAAACCACTGTAAAATCCTAAATTTTCGAAAAAACGAGAGTCATATTTTCCATGTCTTTACTTTTGGAGCATTCGCAGTACTACTATTAACATGTATGTCCGCTTCTGCTTAAAAATGGAAAACCCAAATCAGCCCAGCAATTTTACATTCCAAAAACAATCGTTCGGTAAAAAGAACCCTTAAAGACAATTAAAATCTCCTTCATAAGTGAACCCCCAAACCGCAGGTGGTCTAATTTCTTAATCGTTTTATTGGCCCGGTTTTAATCCTCTCTGATTAGGTCCAGCAGTGTGTCAGTAGACTTGATATGTAGTACAATAATAGGACCATAAATTTTATTAATTTGTACAGATAATTGATTTATAACTTATTTCCTGTTGTTTATATAAATAGTTTTATGTAATTATGACATTTTGCTTTTATTGCAGGATATGAAAAATACTTTTAAATAACTGTAGTATAACTGTGATTTAAAGTTATATTGAGGATATTTATTTATTAAAGTCTCATCAATGTACATTTTATCACAGTACAAAATATATTGCATACAATATCAGTAAAACAAAAGTACATTGCCACTCATAATTGAGTTACAAGAGACTGTTAATATAGCATAATCTGTACACAAATATCACAATTTACATAAAAATTCTAAAACTGACCAGCAGTTATTAATTATAACATATATTAAATCTCATCATACATATTACAATATAATACATTTGATACAATAAAACTATATTATATATTATCATGTTAAAATCTCATTCTAAGAGTGATTAAAGACAGTATGATACATCACTAGCATTTAATTAAGAGTTATATACCATGTATTACACAGTATATCCTGTAAACATATAGTCTGTACACAAGTAAGACTATGTAATTGCTGCTAATCGAAATCTAAATGTGATACTACAAGGAAATTCAGTAATAAGATTCAAAGATAACAAAAAAAGCCACTATTGCGCAATTACAAAACATTCTAAAAAAACAATTATCATCTCAGATCAGATCAGAAATGAACTGATTAGCAGTAACTACATAGGAGAACTAAAAAAAACATGATAAATTACTACAATGGGACACTATTTATAGATAAAAGAGCAACGTCTATTAAGAATATTGAAACAGGTTTTGGCACAAATTCTTATCAAATGAGTACAGGTAAACAAAAATACGAACTTTTCAGACTCTGTCATTGTTAGAAAGTTAGGCTCAACATGTATCGCCTTCTCAAATAATGTTGCTCTTAGGTCATCATACAGGCTACATTTCATCATAACATGAAATTCAGTTTCAACAGCGTTACAAAATGGACACTTTCTATCTTGTAGCTCTAATTTTTCATATCTCCCAGTTTCGATTCTGATTGGAGCGACTCCACACCGAAACTTACTAAATGCAGACCGGTGCAAAGGAGATAATATCAACTGACAATAAGGTTCGACACAAAAATCTGATTTGAATGTACAGTAAGTTCTCAACTTATTTCTACCTGTACCAGAGCTTCCAACATGGCTATTAATACATTGTCTCCAATCAGCTATATACCTTTCCATCATGTTATTTACAACACAATTCACTAATTTGATTTTTGGTGCAGGGTTTGAAAGATTTATGTATACTGTTGCATTACACTCAGCTAATTTGTTTTTGACTACAAAATACCAGTTCTTACAAACATAACTCGCTTTATTTGTAGCCCATAATGCAATCCGTTTATTAAGTCGACAGACGCCAGTATTACAAAGGCGGGACCAAAATGTTATAACTGATTTCCACTGTCGCACCACTGGTGGTTGCCAAGCTATTTCACCTGACAATGCTGCAACAGGTGTATACTTCCCCACACCAAGGTAAAATCGCATAGCACGATTCTTTACAGCATTAATACAGCATTAATACAGGAGTAGGAGCGGCAACCCCAAATGGCCGAACCATAGTTAATAACAGGCCAAACAACAAGTCGTACAACTTTGTGTAAACATTGTAGGGAACACCACCTACGGCCTTGCATTTAGCAATGACAAGACCAAGTGCACGACTGGCACTTTGAGCTACAGTTTTGGCAGTAACATTAAAATCTAGATGTTCACTTAAAACTAAACCTAAGTATGTGTATCTATCCACAACTGGACATATATTGTTTCCACATTTAAATACAGTATCAGTTCTAGAAATTGATGTATGTCGAAAGTGTACAATATTACTTTTCTTACAGTTAACAACCATATCATTTGTACCACACCAAATATTTAGTGCATTTAACAGAACTTGCAAATCATGAGGATTACTAGCTAGCAATACTATGTCATCTGAATAAAGCAAAATACAAACTTTCTCATTATCAATATCTATAACTATATCAAAAGACTTCAAATATATGGTTAGATCATTGATAAAAAGGTTAAAAAGAAGCGGGGACAAAATACATCCCTGTCGAAAAAAAAAAAAAAAAAAAAAAAAACCTGTTTTAACCTCAAACCAATCAGTGTTAAAAGAGTTAACACGAACAGAAGCCGATACACTAGAGTAGAGAGACTTTATGGCACTGTACATATTACCTGTAACCCCAATAATTTTCAAACGTGACCATAACTTATCTCTATTTATATAATCGTATGCTTTTTTAAAATCAATGAAGGCAGCAAATGTTGATAATTTACCCTTGTTTCTGGTTTCAATCATACTGACTAATGAAGAGATCTGATCAATTGTACTACGTTTCTTTCTAAAGCCATTTTGTTCATCTTCTATTCTATCGTTATCTTCAACCCATGAACTTAGACGAGCATTTAATACAGAACAATACAATTTATACATGGAAGATGCCAAGGCTATACCAATCCCTTGGGTCAGCAGTGGACGTTTTCGGGATAGGGTGAATAATACACTTACCCCATAATGTTGGAATAGTACCAGAATCAAAACACACATTGAACAGAACATGTAGAAAATATATAGATGTGTCATTTCTGAGAACCTCCACTGGAATATTATCAACACCACTTGCTTTACCAAGGTTTGCACTTTCTACAGTTTTCTTAACCTCTAACACAGTAATAGGCTGGTTAAAACTGGAGCTGTTATTGCTATGACAAATATTATCTGCAACATCCTGTTCTGTTAAAACACTACTTGACCCTTGATCATTCTGAAATAATGAGCTAAACTCCGTCTTCCATTTATCTAATACAACATTAACATTAGTAGAAATTTCACCACTTGATAATGTAACTTCTAATGGTATCTTTTCGAGACGAAAGTTATTTTTGGATATTTTTTAACATTAATTACTATGGATATATATCTTTTGTATTACTAAAACGGACAAAATGACCTTTAAACTTTAGTTCGATGCAACAAAGCGTTATGTGGATAAGGTAATAGAAGCAGTTACAATGCTGTAGCACTGATATATATGACGTCAGTGTAGCGCATGCGTGTTTCTATTTTATTTGTTCGATGCATTTTGCTGTGGAACAGTCGCCATATTGGAACCGAAATTCCACTAGAATTCGTTCTATAGATCTTCTTAGGCGAGTTGTTGTATTTTTATGAATGGCCGAAGAAACTATATTATTGATATATTGATAGCGTTTTGGCTACAGAGTATAGCCTGTTTGTATTAACGATTTTTGGGCTTTATAATAGCGACCACGGTGATGACCTACATTAGCAATGCAAAACCAATTAGAGTTGCGTCCCTTGAATGAATCTAATGAATATTTATGAAGCGCTAAATCAGCCCAAGAATGGTGCCGATTTATTTCGCTTTAGAAATGATTAAAAACGGAATTGCAGTCTAACAGTCTAATTTGAATATTTAATTAAGACCTGTATACCTCGGGGAAAACCCGCAAATTATCCGAAAGCCGTAATTTATCAGTACAAAAACAAATGTCAAAAGTTTGACAACTGTTGATATTCCGTTAATCGGTCAATTTCGCTTGGTTTTCAGGTTTTATTTGAAAGGTATATACCCCAATCGGGAGATATGCTTAGCCTGTTGAAGTACAGCCGTGGCCATTATTCTGTACACTGTAATGTAATACAGTAATCGTCTCATATAACTGTTAAGTTATAATTTTCTTGTTATGCTTTGAATAACCAACTCCAATCCAATGTAAGTTTTTTTCAGCACCAAAGCTTTTGGCAGCCCACCGGCAATGCCTTTTGCGGTTCGGTGTATTAAAGGTACTGTAGCACAGATATGCGGCCAGGTACTGTAAATTGCAGATACGCAGCAAGGTACTGTAGCACAGATGCAGGGCCACGTTCTGTATAGCTAATAGAGGATGCTAATATGCTCAAGTTGTTACTCTTACAGCAAAACCATTATCCCTTTGTTTAAAAAATGAATGTCACAGTTGAAACATAAAATACATTTATTCTTTTAGATAATTGCAGAATAACTGTGATTTCATAGTTAGATTGAGCAATGTTTTATATATGTTTTATGTTATGTTATGTTATATACTCAAGTAATTACTCCAACAGCAAATCCATTATCTCATCTTTTTAAACAAAATGAAATACTTAGATGTTACAGTAGAAACATAAGAGAAAATATTGGCTTATTTTACAGTTAGAAGAAGCATTCAGTTGCATTTTTAATTTAAAAAGAAATAAAAACAGTCAGAAGGATTCTTTATAACATTGCTCAATCTAACTATGAAAGCACAGTTATTCTGCAGTAATTTAAAGTATAAAGTTCTTTTATGTTTCAGTCATAACATAAAATTAATTGATGATTATCTAAAACTTTTGATATAATAACTGTAAGTGATCATTTGTTTATAGTGAAAGTATTTGCTTGAGTAACTGATTTTATAATTTAATTTGATTGAGAAAGATAACTGATCAAATAAAATAATCATAATCTTATATAGGTCTTTAAATTTATGTAGAAATAACATCCCTTTTCTACATTATCTGCACATAATGTAAGGGAGTTATACAGTAGCTGAATATGATAAACAGAAGCTAGTCTACCAGTGACCAGTCTTGTTAATTGACCCCAGCTGTGAAAACGCATGGCTGACTGGGACCCCTGTGGAGAATACCTCAAATTCCTGTTCATTTGTCAATGTCACAAGAGTTCGGTTACCAATCAATTCATTTATATGGCAAATTCAGCACAAAAATGCTTTTGGCCGATACAATACATAGTGACAAATATGCCAAGGACAATATATACAAAATATACACACATACTCACACTCGTTCACATATACATAGACCTCTTCACTGCCTCCACATAGTACACATAGTATAGAAAGTATTATATCAATGTACATCTATTTGTTCTAAATACTCACTGCGCAATTTAAATGCATCTCTTAGATATTTTGCAGTTTTAAGCAACCTGCCCTTACTATTTGGTGATAATATATTAGCAAACATATGTAAATTTGGCCATGTTATGTTACCAAAATATTTCTTTCGTACATTAGTGTAAGCTTGACAACACAGTAAACAAGAGCTGTCCATAAGACAGCAAGCTCGACTATTGTGGGTGTTTGCTAATAAAACAAAACTTTTATCAGTATAATAGCAAAACAAAATTCTGCTAACTATTAAGTATAAACTAGGAAAGTTGAATCATAAAAAAAAGTCAAAATCTATCACTTTATATTTAATTTTTGGTAAATGAATTGTTTGATACAAAATGTACCACTGTACACTATTGCTAAGTTTGATATAACTACCATAAGTGGCTACTGAGATATGTGCATGATAGTACCTTGCATGCAAAACTTTAACCAAATTTTCAAAGTCAAACAAGGGCCATAATTTGCACTAAATTTAAACAAGAGTTATCTGTCTTGACTGTGTAACACCACTGAAGACATTAACAAAGTTTCAAGTCAATATCATAAGTAGTTACTGAAATATGTGCATGATAGTACCTAGCAGGCAAAACTTTAACCAAATTTTCAAAGTCAAACAAGGGCCATAATTTGTATCAAATTTATACAAGAGTTATCTGACTTGACTCTGTGACACCCCTTAAGACATTAACAAAGTTCAAGTCAATATCATAAGTGGTTACTGAAATATGTACATGATAGTACCTAGCAGGCAAAACTTTAACCAAATTTTCAAAGTCAAACAAGGGCCATAATTTGTATCAAATTTATACAAGAGTTATCTGACTTGACTCTGTGACACCCCTTAAGACATGAACAAAGTTCAAGTCAATATCATAAGTGGTTACTGAGATATGTGCATGATAGTACCTAGCAGGCAAAACTTTAACCAAATTTTCAAAGTCAAACAAGGGCCATAATTTGTACTAAATTTATACAAGAGTTATCTGACTTGACTGTGTGACACCCCTAGAGACATTAACGAAGTTTCAAGTGAATATCATAAGTTGTTACTGAAATATGTGCATGATAGTACCTAACAGGCAAAACTTTAACCAAATTTTCTAAGTCAAACAAGGGCCATCATTTGTACTAAATTTATACAAGAGTTATCTGACTTGATTGTATGACACCCCTAAAGACATGAACAAAGTTTCAAGTCAATATCATAAGTGGTTACTGAGATATGTGCATGATAGTACTTAGCAGGCAAAACTTTAACCAAAGAAGCAACGCCGACGCCGACGCCGACGCCGACGCACAAGTGACTGTAATAGCTCTCCATATTCTCCGAATAGTCGAGCTAAAAATGATACTCAGATTCTACCTGACTGCATGTACACAATTTGCAGATCCGATCAGGTCTAGCTACACCAGAATATCTGCCGTATTCAATTTCTAATTGATGAGAACTTAATCTAAAACAACTTAATTGTTTTCGCAAAACATCACTCGTAATAACATCAATATATTTTTCGAAACAAAATTCTGTTTTGAATTTTCTATAATAATCTAATTTAGGTGAAGCTTGCAAAGAGGTATTCCAAACCTGTAAATATTGGTCTTTTAAACGTTGTTTTAGCAGAGGTAAATAATCAACATTAACAGCAAAATTATTCCAAATACCACTGTAGCCAAGGTTATCTAATTGACGCTTTACACTATAAGTCCAACAATTTTTATTATTGATATTGCATTGTTCAATGAATATTCTATACATAGGGGAGTTTTGACAATGCATTATTTTCAACCAATGTTTCAATGTTCTTTCTTTACAAATAAGTGATAATGGATATCTACCAAGCTCGCCGTATACTGCTATATTAGGCGTCTGTTGACGTACACCAAGTACAGTTTTACAAAATTTGATATGTAATTTATCAATATCTTTATAATCGTAAATGCCCCATACTTCTGAACAGTATAAAAGGATAGGAACAACCATCGAATCAAAAAGTGATAATTTAGTTTTTACGTCCATTTGTACACGAGTAAATAATGATAGAATACAGTTATAAGCCTTTAAGGCTTGTTCAGATAAAACTTTGACAGCATTTTTCATTGTACCTGTGTAAGTAAAATCAATCCCTAGATATTTGAAATGATCAACAACTTCCACTCTTTCGCCATTGATAAACCAGTTGTTGTTATTGTTGCTTTTTCTTTTTTCAAAAATACATATTTTAGTTTTTTTAACATTAATTTTTAATCCCCATTTTGTGGAATAGTCGGGAATCATGTCTAACTGAGCTTGTAAACTATTTGGGTCAGTTGTAAATAAGGCAATGTCATCAGCAAATAAAAGCATATACATCGACAAATAGTTCAAATCATTTTCAGTTAGCCTGTTAAAATCTATACTACTACTTATATCATTGATAAACAAAATAAAAAGTATCGGCGAGAGTGGTTCCCCTTGTTTCAAACCAAGCGTGACATCAAAGAACTCTGAAAAATTCGTATTTGAAGCTAATTTAACACATGATTTAACATTACTATATATAGACCTGAGCATATTTATCATTTTACAACTGGCACCAGTTTTCAATAGCTTTATCCACATGTCATCCCTAATAACTGTATCAAAGGCCATTTGGTAATCTATAAATGCACAATACAATTTGGATTTGCTATTTAGAATATTCTGGATAATTGTATGCAGTTTATATACACAATCAGACGTACTATGATTATCTCTAAATCCAAACTGCGAGTCATTAAATATTTGCTCCGATTCACACCATTTGTTGATTCTATTTCTAAGCACTAAGGAAAATATTTTTGCCATAACATTTACGAGAGTAATACCCCTATAGTTTGAAGTATTGAATTTATCTCCCTTTTTATGAATTGGGACAATTACACCTTTACACCAACTGTCAGGGTAAATTCCCGATTCAAATATCTTGTTAAAAATAATAACTAAATAAGGTGCAATGAACTGATTTGTATCGATAAAAAAGTCGGAAACATTATTACTGAAATCACAGCTCTTGTGTCTTTGAAGAGAACTAATTTTCTTAGATATTTCTGCTACTGTGAAAGGCCTATCCAGTTCCTCAATATGTATTGTTTCATTGCGTGTAACATTTTCATCATCAAATGCAAATTCACCATGCTGTGTGTTAGAAACGTTTTAAAAATGATCAACAAAGTCGTTTAGAGACGGTCCATCTTGACTTATATTACCATTCTTTTTGAATTTATTAATATATTTCCAAAATTTACGAGGAGTTTTCTTACTTAATTTTGACATTTTACTCTTTTCTTTAACGTAAAACTGCTGTTTGGCTTTTCTTTTAGTCTTGCAGTAAATATTTCGGTTTGTTAAAAAGTTCAGCCTATTAAGATCGGAAGGGTGTGTGCGTAATGCTCTTTTACTATCGAGAAATATCTTCTTGGTTTCTTTACATGAATTGTCAAACCATGGAGATTTTCTGAATTTAGGTTTACTTGGTACAGAACTGAAGGTTTTTCCATGCGTTTGAAAAGAAATATCATATATAACAGTTGACAAATTATCTATGTATGCATTTATATCAATATCATCAGATAACAAACTATCTGACAAATTCTCAAATAAACATTTCTTACTATTAAGAATATTATGTAAAAGAACAGGATTTGAATCCTCCCAAATAATTTTATCATAAGTAAGTACGTCCGTGTAATTATAATCCATATGTTCACAGTTTAAAGAAAATTCTATTGGGCAGTGATCGGAAAATTCCGTTAAATCAATAACATTCATATGTGAAATACTGTCCGGTTAGGATAATTTTACAATGACGTACCAGAAGAGTATACTTTTATCGGGTGAAACGTTATGTTATCACAAGGGAGAGCACTAGGCGTAATTAATGTCAATATATATTATATTGTACATTACATACAGTCGATGTCACTATAGTGCAGTAGGTAACGACTCCGGTTCCTGATTATTTTGGTTTTGTCGAACAGGAGTTCATATAGGGACATGTACATAAAATGTTTACTCTCTTTTATCAGTAAGATCGTTTTAATTTATTTCTTCTTTCTTTTTTTTTTCATTGATATGTTTACTTCTCATTTTTATTCAAGTTTTTTTTCTGATTATACTTAGAACAAATTAAACAATCAAATGAACTTCATTTTTATTCCTTTACATGGCAATTCTTCAAACACCAACAGTTAAAAGGAACAAGGTACCTTTATTACTTGCTGAAGAGTTGTCTTGGCCAAATCATCGTAATGTTTGTAGTACATTGTTCTAGTTCAATGTACATATAAACACGAGATGACAGTAAGCACGAAATGCTCGTGCTTGAAATGGTTATAGAATCTTTCAAAGTTTTAGTGATTTTACTTTCATTTACTGTTTATTGTTTGACTAAAACATATATCTACATAATTAAAATTTTACCTGAAGTAATACTGAAATAATTCAATGGAAAAAAATATAAAGCTTCGATGAGGATCGAACCAGTCCTTAAAATCTTTATTTGTAGACATCCAGCGCTTTAACCACTGCGCTAACGCACCGTTCTTTCATGTGCTCATGTATTTTAAAGCCTAGAACCCTTTCGTATATACATGCTCTACCTATTTACACAATGCTTGTAAACTTTTGTGTACACATATATCTGTTACGTCACTGTCACATTATCCAAACCAGATTGTTTTGGCGAGTGATTAAATAATCAACAACGCTACATGCATTTGTTAAAACATATGTTTTGTTAAACGGATTATATGATTGGTGTTGTATTAGCGATATGTCAATTAATTGTAGTAAAAGTAACATTGTGCATTTCCGATCTGAATCTCAAGCAAGATCAACCCATATTTTTAAATGTGGACAGGAAACAGTAGACATTGTTGATAGGTATAAGTATCTAGGTGTTGTTCTACAAGAGCATCTTGATTTCAATGTAACAGCTGGGATGATGGCGCAAAGTGCTAGTCGAGCCTTGGGTCTACTAATAGCCAAATGTAAATTAGTTGGCGGGGTTCCTCATAACGTTTTTACTAAACTGTATGACTCAGTTGTTTGGCCTGTCATAGCATATGGATCTTCGGTATGGGGTTATAAATCATTTTCATGTATAAATGCAGTCCACAACCGTGCAATGAGGTTTTTCCTTGGTGTTGGCAAGTATACGCCCAATGCAGCAGTCTCTGGGGAAATGGGATGGGTTCCACCTATTGTTCGCCAGTGGAAAACAGTTAACAACTTGTGGGCCCGTTTGTCCCAAACAAAAAATTCTAGAGTAAATAAACGCATTGCATTGTGGGCCTGTTCCAAATCAACCCGTTGCCGAAACTGGTTTTATTTTGTCAAAAAACAACTACTTGAGTTTAATCTTGGTTGCTATTGCAACTTGTTAGTGCCTATACCTAAACAATCTTTTACTAGTCAACTGGAAAAAAATATCATGTATAAGTATTTGTCCGAGTGGTCCGCATCCATAAATAGCGTTGTCGGTACTTCCGGTAGAGGTCGTAATAAGTTAAGGACCTACCGGACATTTAAACAGGAGTATGTGACAGAGGAGTACTGCAGGATGATTTTACCCCCTAGGCATAGGTCAGCGTTATGTAAATTCAGGTGTGGGGTTGCTCCTATTCGCATTGAAACGGGTAGATATGAAAATGTGAGACTAGACGAACGTCACTGTCCTTTCTGTCATGTACTTGAGGATGAGTCACATGTTATATTAGATTGTTCGTTGTACGATGACCTCAGATTTGAATTATTTTCGAAAGCTATTGTTTTTGAACCTAATTTCGCAAATTTCAGTAAAGATGACAAACTTACATTTTTGTTCACTAGTCAGCCAATAATTAGAAATTGTGCCAAAACCTGTTTTAATATTCTCCAACGTCGTCAGTTTTATCTTTGTAAATAATGTTTAACTTAATTTAAACAATTTGTCATTTAAAATTTTAGTTACCGCAAGAATCAGTTGCTAATTAGTTCTTTCTCGATCTGATCGAGAGGATAACAGATTTCTTAAACATTTCTTAATTGCGCTATAGTGCTCGTTTTCGTTTCAGTATTTTTCCTATCTTTTTTTAACTATATTTTAGATGTGAATTAGCGACTGACTCTTGCTTTTTACAATGTAAATATATGTTGAATGATTGTAAGGTAATTTGATATATTCACTGTGATAGTCTCTTATAATTCAGAATTGAATGGTCATGTACTAATATTTTATCTGTCATGGTTTTATAGAAATGTTGTGATATTGTACATGAATGAGACTTAAATAAAGATATATATGCTGCATTTCTATTTCTAATAGTATTGAAACAGGTAAAATTTCCCGGTTCAAGACGCCCGTTAACAATAAAAAGGTCATTTTCTTTGCACAAAGAAATCAACTTATTTCCAAAACCATTCACCGCATTGTCCCGTGAAGAACGTGCAGGAATGTTACTGAGTGAATCGTGATCAATAACGGGCATAGATACATAGCGGTCTAGATTAATATTTTCAACATAATCAAGACGTTGACATACTCTAGAATTCAGGTCACCGTTCACATATATATCACCCATGGAATTGTAATGCATGATATCATTATTTAACTGATAAAAAAAGTCAAAATCGTAGAGAGTAGACGAAGGGTTTCTAAAAACATTCGAATCAATAGCACGTGCAAAAATACAAGTCATTTACTGTACCAAAATAATCTCTTTTCAATCTTATCATACCGTTACTATTTACACTTGTTAAATCAATCTTGTCAAAGAAGCACTCTTTATAATAAATAACAATACCACCACTATATCGTTTAGCTTTACGGTTCGATTTCGGTCTAGGACAGTTAAAATGACAGTACCCATTTATTTTAATATTTGAAAGCTTAGAACACCATGTCTCAGTTAAACAAATAATATCATAACTGCTTAGAAACTGAAGAAAATCACTGTCACTCAGTTTATTACAAAACCCCTGAACATTCCAGGATATAAATTTCAGCTGCTGATTGCCTTCGTCCCCCTAGCCTGAGGGGTTGCCTGGAATAAATCGACGACCTTCAATAAATAGTTTGTCATAGCTCAAGACTGCATTTTTTCCCTCGTCCTTGGCTTTGATCAATTCCGGTATGAGAACTTTTCTTCGCTCTTGGATTACTTTAGGGTATTGATCGCTGACCTTAATGTCCGTTAACTCACGCTTTTCATGAACAAATCGTTTGATTTGTAATTTGTCTTGAAAAAAATTTAATTTTGCAACTATAGGGCGAATTTTACCAACTGAGTAGCTCCCTGCTCGATGCGCACGGTCTATTTTGACTGTAGTTTTGACACCATCCATTTTGAGAGTCTTTTCACAAAATTCAAAAATCGTTGCAGTGCAATTTTCGTTCTTTCTTTCCTCTGAATTTTGAAGCTCTTGGAAATTAAAGAAAAGAAGGTTATCACGCATAGATCTAGCCTGCATATCTATCATGTCGTCAGAGAGACGTTTATTCTCTTGTTTCAAATTTTCTACATGTTTTGACAGCTGTTCACTGCGACACTTTTTAGATTTAATGGTTTTGTCAATTTCTGATTGTTTATGCTTAATTTCTTCGCACGACTGACTATCAAATTGCCTGCTCGCTTCGATCTCAGAGATTTTACGGCTTGTTTCATAAGCTTTACTTTCTAAAGAGATCACTCTCGTATCCATTTGAGATAATTTTTGGCACATGTCCTTTATTTGTATTTCAATTGAATCTACTTTTTGGCCTGGGGACTGAAAGTCCCCAAGGCCTAAGTTAGTATACCACATTTCAAACCCTGCAAGAATTTTAACCGTGCTATGTGCGAATAACAACTGTAAACATGCGCTATGCGAAAGTAGTGCAAGACAGACCAGATCAATCTTCTGTTTGAATGCCGCATATGATAAGAACATGTTACAAATAAAAATAGTACATAAAACTTCAAACGACTGCAGGAAGGTATATAGCTTACGGGCTGCATTACACATTTTTTTCTGTTTTAGAAATTAATGCGCTGTTAGCTGATTACGGAAGATAATCATATGCATATCACGGAAAAGTACGGATATTTACGGAAATTTACGAAAACGTACGAAGCTCGATATAAGAGTTTGTAGTTTGGTTTTCAAATTTTCGATGTTATTTCATTGACAACTTTGTTATTTACGAACGATTACATATATATTTACCTAAAAATAAATGTCTCTAAAAAAAGATATAATTTACGTACATTCCCGAGAAGGAACTAACGTGATCAAAATCACCCGCCATTTATCGAGGACGCTGCATGTCGAGGCCCAGTGAACGGTTTCACTGATTACAACTTCAAGGTAACCCAGAATCATTTTTGGTTTTCTCTGTTATACACATTGTACAGTACTGTATTTATATTTCATTGCTGGTATTGCTTTGTTTATTTCTGTTCCAAGGTCTTGTCATTGGTACACAATAATTTTCGATCCACATCATCAGATCATATCGCTTGAAGTTGTATAAAGCGCAGATCGAATTATTTGTACTGGCTTAAACATTTTATAATGTTGACTATGTGATTATTTTTCATTTAACGTACATTTCATAATAAAACAAACTTCCCCGTCACCCATATATTTGTGAATCATTCATTCTGTGTCATATATTGAATTTCGTCCTCTGCACATTTCGACCCGCGCTTTAGGTAAGATTCAACGCAGAACACGTAGGTCAAAGTTGTTTTTCGGGGAGTTAACCTATAACCCCCAGGCCTTCAGCGCTCACAGCGCTTTGATTGTAGTTTGGTGTCCATACCATCAAGCTTATCTAAAATGGCTTGGTTAAAGTGTTGCGAACTTAGGGCATTTTGAGTCTGATTTTGCTGAGATAAATTTGATACAGGAGACTGTATCTGCTGCATGTTCTGTGGAGGCACTGGACTTGATGCATAATAGTTTCCTGGGTATGGAGGAATTTGTGACAAGCTGCTCGATGGTGATTGCATACCGACTTGCGGATTTGCCTACGGATTTACGTTAGCCATTGTTGATCGTTTATCTGGTTGTTCACTCACAGTATTAGGCGATGCTTCAGATTTAGTCCGTTTTTGTCCATTTTTCTTGCCCATCGAACAAAGAATTTCAATTTCAATTTCATTTCTAAACGCACTCCAACACTTAATACACCATGTGAATGCCCGAATACATCCAAAAAGTGATATAATCCTTATATATCCTTATATATCCGTTTGTTTCTCTCAGAACATCACTAAATCATAGTTTAAACTTGTTTTATTGGTAAACTTTGAGCAAATTGAAAAAGGCGTCCGCCATATTTATCACGTGATATTCAATACCAACAGTTGTTACAAATAGTTCCCAGGAACGCACCAGATATTGGTGGAATACATATAGAAATAGATGGAAACCTACGCGTCAACAATTATTGTATTATGGCTACTGCATATATTCTATAACAATGTACTATATTTCTGATAATACGCAAAATTTTAGAAAATCTATGTGAACAAAGATTAATGTACTTTATTTTTCATTTTCTTGTTTCAATTAGTAAATTTGATTTTCTTATTTCCCAAGGCAATATTCAGCATTGTGTCTGAAAAATAACTTAATAAAATGAATGAAATTATGTTTTTACTGAAATGAATAGTTTGAATCCAGGGCGGACAATGGCTGGCGGCACACGACATGAACACGATGCCTCCATAAATACACATACTTCTCAGGAAGAAGGCAATGGCAGCATGTCAAATGCATCTCAAAATCCGGTCAGGGGGCCGCAAATAAACCTTTCTAGCACTGCTAGAACTGTAAGTACATGTAAAATGTGGGTGTTGATATATAATTCTAATATGCCTACGGTATATTTCTATAGTCAATTCGAGTGCATTAATATGATTAAAGCACTCGGAAAAGTAGGCGGAGTTTCGGACATGGAAGTAGCTCCTTCTGACTTTTCTAATTTACTCCCGCGCAAAAATAGAATATAGAAATGGAAATAATATCAGTATAAATACATCAGTCGCATGAAAAAGATTTGTTTAAGAACCTAAATATTATTTTTGATTGCGTCAAGTAAGCCTTAGAATACCCTCGCCTTGTTTTCCTTAAAAAAGAGCAAAAAATTCAGGATTAACAGTCATACAATGTTTTGATTCCGGGAGACAAAACTATGAATGAAAACGTTTACGTCATCACACTGACGTCATTACTCCACGTTAAAACGTTGTACAGTTCAAATTAACGGTACCCATTTAAATCGATTGGCTGCTTTGTTAGGTTCTGAATCTGACGTCTTCTGCATAATGTCAGTCAGGTATTTCTTTTTATATTTTATCAATTAGATGATTAAACTAAAATAAGTTTGTATAATATAGTTATGTTTGATATCTTTAATGATTGCCCGAAAAGGGGAGTGAATTCCAACAGCTACTACTTATGCTGTTTTACACATTACCGCCGAACTGAAAAAAAGGTCCGTAGTAGTTACGATAGTTTTTTAAAAATCGGCTTCTAAGAATCGAAATAATCTATGTCTTGGAGTGCTTTATCGAAATTGAAGCATTTCCCGTCGGTAATGTGCCTGTGTAATAATTCACTCGGGCTTCGCCCTCGTGAATTATTCCGCCAGGCACATCACCTCCGGGGAATGCTTCAATTTCGATAAAGCACTCCACGCCATAGATTATTTCTTAAATCATATACATTGATTTGGACATTAAATTACTAACAAAATTAAACAAAAAGACTAACATTATAAAGTTTTAGATTAAATCTGGACGTTTACCTGATTATAATTATATTAGCATTATAAACGCGTTTCACCTCAAAAGAACTGATACACGTATATGTACACTCATTAATGTATTTAGCTGTCTGCGTAAGAAGTAAAAAGGGTGCACATACACGATTGGATTAATATTATATTTTGTAACCGTTTCCTTATTATTGTCATAAAATATTCACTAGCCTTTCTGAATCAAACATTGTATTCAATTAGAAATCAAAATAGTTTACAAACATTAATTTTGTACCTTTCTACGATAAATTATCTGATATGCTGTGACCGTTTGCTGATTATTTTCATAAAATATTCACAAGTATGTCTGAATCACAAATCGTCAAAATAGCTTACATCCAGTTTTGGAAACATCAATTTTTTACCTTTGGTAATAGATCTATATAACATGTAACAATATATGTACTACAACTGTAACCTGTAAAGCTTTTTATTCATTGTATTGTATTAAATGTTCTTTAACATTCAGATAAAGATAAATTGACGGACTAACTAGAATGGCATTCATTTCACATCAGTGAAATTTGGATTAATTTATTTCATTTTTGTAACTGTATTATTTTTCAATGTTTTAAAGTTCAATTCAATTCTGTGAGCATATATTTGAAAAATGTAGTAATTGTTTATTGATATATCTTAATTTTGAAAGTATTTTTAAAGATTTAAACTTGCTAAATCCAAACGAATTGTAGAATCATTTCCTTATTTTACTATTTTACTACGAGGAATGTTCAACCAACGTACATTGCTAGTCTTAGGTGCATGGAACCGCCACATTTATATTTATGTCACACTTTGGAAGGTACATGTAGTAAGCTATACCTGCCAACCATTGATAAAAAAATTACTAGTCCATATAACATGAAATGTTCTACACTTTGAGTCATACATGTATACAATAACCTGCAATGACACGAAAAATCTTAGGTGAGTATATGATCAAATCTAAGCGCTTACTCTCTCTCTCTCTCTCGCACGCACGCACGCACGCATGCACGCACGCACGCAACAGTACCTGACATGACGCACTTTGCTGAAAAAATGACTTCTTCACTATTGAGCGTACGTTTTTTCACTCCAACGGTGGTCACACTCAAACCCAACACGTGACACCCAAATGTCGCACATCTCCGTGTTTGTCTCGACGAGACCTACACAACGGTACCTGGTTAATAATTAAAGAAAAAATTAAGGTTTTAATTTAATACTAAACAGAGATTGAGACGGAATGCACTGATCCAGAACCATATGTCTAGCTCATCCCATTGTTTTTGTAATATGCAAGCCCGGAAAAATACTCCAAAAGTATCATGTCAGGAATTGAGTTTATTTTTCATACAGTGGTAAATGACATTAAGAGGAAGTGCAGTGACAAAGAACCATAACTCTTGCAGGCCCACCTTTTCATTAACTCCCTTTATTGTATAAAATTATGCTTGTCCGATACATAATGCCAACGCCATGAATTTTTACTTGATATTTAAAACAATGAAAGAGGACATTGAAAGGAAGTGCACTGTTCAATCTTGGCCTATGGTTGAATTACGTCCTTTATCATTTTTAATATTTTGCTTGTCTACAGTTATAATTCTACTAAGTGAATCGAATTTTTTTTAGTTTTCATTTGCAATAACAAAATTTGTTTGCTGTTCATCCGAAAATGCAGATTTTAAGTTGATACTACACACATTAATAGATTAATACCGATGCTCTTGTTTTACTAGCAAGTGCAAATATCAGTACCGAGATATAGCGCGGGCAAACATCTCAATGTATACGACATGTATGTATGAAAACAATCAGAGGGCCATGAAATTATCCAAGTGTAACATGCCGACAACATGCACAACTAAGCTAGATACTTATCACTCCTGTTAATTTTCATTGAATTCCCGTCAGTGGTTGCCGAGATATACCACAAAAACCTTTAGCCATGAACACTATATACATGTACAATTGTGCCTGATGAATTGTATGAAACGCGTAGCACAGTTAATTGTGTTAATTAAATCTTTATTTTAAAGCTATATCAAGTCATTTTTATTTAATTCATTTTACACAAATGTATATATATTAATTGTCCAGATATAAGTGTAAAAAGTTTCGCTTCTCGCCTTCATTTTGTGCTGTGTTTTTTCTCATGAAAGAATAATATTGTACATGTACCAATATACCCGTATGAATTGACAGCCTCAAATACCAGTAAAGCCATATAGTAAATATTTTACCCACAATACATGTACATTGAGCGGGTTTGGTTAGATCAATATACTTTTCGTAAAATGGTACCTTTCCAGCGCATATTAAAAGACAAAGTACAAAATATATTTAATGATTGGTGATCAACACTTCCCTTTCTCAAAATATGTTCTGCCGTTTAATCAAGCCGATAAGTGTGATGATTTACAAATTTAAAAAAATTGCGGCAGATTTCTGTTAAACCTCTACTGGATACATGTGTTACACAATTTAAGGACAAAAGTACATGGAACCTCCGTATGAAAATATATTTTATATAATCATGGACTGAAACAAAAAAACACACAAAGTAAGGAAAACCAATCAATAATCGCACGGTAATAAATCTACGGTGTTCCGTTTGGACCATCGCGGTTTTTATTTTTCTCCCCATACCACGATGCTCGAAACTACGATGATGAAAGTCGAAACCACGATGATGAAAACACGAAACCACGATGGTGAAAGTCGAAAGTCGAAATTACGATGGTGAAAGTCGAAATCACGATGGTGAAAATACGAAACTACGATGATGAAAACACGAAATCACGAAACCACGATGGTGAAAACGCGACATATTTCGCGTTTTCACCATCGTGGTTTCGACTTTCACCATCGTGGTTTCGACTTTCGACTTTCACCATCGTAGTTTCGACTTTCACCATCGTGGTTTCGACTTTCACCATCGTGGTTTCGACTTTCACCATCGTGGTTTCGACTTTCATCATCGTGGTTTCGACTTTCATCATCGTGGTTTCGACTTTCATCATCGTGGTTTCGACTTTCATCATCGTGGTTTCGACTTTCATCATCGTGGTTTCGACTTTCACCATCGTGGTTTCGACTTTCATCATCGTGGTTTCGACTTTCACCATCGTAGTTTCGACTTTCACCATCGTGGTTTCGACTTTCACCATCGTAGTTTCGACTTTCACCATCGTGGTTTCGACTTTCATAATCGTGGTTTCGACTTTCATCATCGTGGTTTCGACTTTCACCATCGTAGTTTCGACTTTCATCACCGTGGTTTCGACTTTCATCAGCGTGGTTTCGACTTTCACCATCGTGGTTTCGACTTTCACCATCGTGGTTTCGACTTTCATCATCGTGGTTTCGACTTTCACCATCGTGGTTTCGACTTTCACCATCGTGGTTTCGACTTTCATCATCGTAGTTTCGACTTTCACCATCGTGGTTTCGACTTTCACCATCGTGGTTTCGACTTTCACTATCGTGGTTTCGACTTTCACCATCGTGTTTTCGACTTTCGACTTTCGCCTTCCTGTTGCGCATGTCATTCGCGTATGTTTTAT
This sequence comes from Saxidomus purpurata, assembly GCA_022818135.1. NCBI lineage: Eukaryota > Metazoa > Mollusca > Bivalvia > Venerida > Veneridae > Saxidomus > Saxidomus purpurata. The sequence goes on along the minus strand of JAFMSR010000008.1, from coordinate 37,722,255 downwards.
CAATGAAGTAGGCTTACGTCAGTCATGCGTAGATCAAGACCGCAGTCATCCATTGTATTATTTGCCGAGATAGCATTGACCATGCGCAACAGGAAGTCGAAACTACGATGATGAAAGTCGAAACTACGATGGTGAAAGTCGAAACCACGATGGTGAAAGTCGAAACTACGATGGTGAAAGTCGAAACTACGATGGTGAAAGTCGAAACCACGATGATGAAAGTCGAAATCACGATGGTGAAAGTCGAAACCACGATGATGAAAGTCGAAACCACGATGGTGAAAGTCGAAACTACGATGGTGAAAGTCGAAACCACGATGGTGAAAGTCGAAACCACGATGATGAAAGTCGAAACCACGATGGTGAAAGTCGAAACCACGATGGTGAAAGTCGAAACTACGATGGTGAAAGTCGAAACCACGATGATGAAAGTCGAAACTACGATGGTGAAAGTCGAAACCACGATGGTGAAAGTCGAAACCACGATGGTGAAAGTCGAAACTGCGATGATGAAAGTCGAAACCACGATGGTGAAAGTCGAAACTACGATGGTGAAAGTCGAAATCACGATGGTGAAAGTCGAAACCACGATGATGAAAGTCGAAACCACGATGGTGAAAGTCGAAACTACGATGGTGAAAGTCGAAACCACGATGGTGAAAGTCGAAACTACGATGGTAAAAGTCGAAACCACGATGGTGAAAGTCGAAACCACGATGATGAAAGTCGAAACCACGATGGTGAAAGTCGAAACTACGATGGTGAAAGTCGAAACCACGATGGTGAAAGTCGAAACCACGATGATGAAAGTCGAAACCACGATGGTGAAAGTCGAAACCACGATGGTGAAAGTCGAAACTACGATGATGAAAGTCGAAACCACGATGATGAAAGTCGAAACTACGATGGTGAAAGTCGAAACCACGATGGTGAAAGTCGAAACCACGATGGTGAAAGTCGAAACTACGATGATGAAAGTCGAAACCACGATGATGAAAGTCGAAACTACGATGGTGAAAGTCGAAACCACGATGATGAAAGTCGAAACCACGATGGTGAAAGTCGAAACTGCGATGATGAAAGTCGAAACCACGATGGTGAAAGTCGAAACTACGATGATGAAAGTCGAAACCACGATGATGAAAGTCGAAACTACGATGGTGAAAGTCGAAACCACGATGATGAAAGTCGAAACCACGATGGTGAAAGTCGAAACTGCGATGATGAAAGTCGAAACCACGATGGTGAAAGTCGAAACTACGATGGTGAAAGTCGAAACCACGATGATGAAAGTCGAAAATCACGATGGTGAAAGTCGAAACTACGATGGTGAAAACACGAAAGTCGAAACTACGATGATGAAAACACGAAAGTCGAAGCCACGATGGTGAAAGTCGAAACCACGATGGTGAAAACACGAAATTATATCGCGTTTTCACCATCGTAGTTTCGTAATTTCGTGTTTTCATCATCGTAGTTTCGTATTTTCACCATCGTGATTTCGACTTTCACCATCGTAGTTTCGACTTTCGACTTTCACCATCGTGGTTTCGTGTTTTCATCATCGTGGTTTCGACTTTCATCATCGTGGTTTCGAGCATCGTGGTATAGGGAGAAAAATAAAAGCGCGATGGTCCAAACGGAACACCGTATAAATCAGACAAAATATTGTGTTTACGAACAGAAATATAATACAGTATTGGCTAAAGTTCCGCTGCATGCACCATATCATTTATTTTCAAATACATGTAGTTTGTATAATAATGCAAGAATGCTGTATTTGCCGTATGACTAATTTTGGGATACAATTGACGAACTGTCAGTTGCCAAGTATCTATATAGTTATCATTTTAGTAATTTATTGAAAAGTTTAACAATAATTTTGTAGATAATAAAGCTTGTGTATCAGATTACTAAAATGATCAATAATGGCATGAGGATACCTCTCTCAAACTCAACATTTTCGTCACGGTGTTAAATTCTGACTAGTAGGTACACGTGTTTATTTGGACTATCAGTAAATTATTATCGGTAAGTTTGAAGCATTATAATTATAGTTATTTTCGAAGAAGGCATTTTGGACTTTTTAATATAATTTATTATATATAAAATATTATGTTTTACTTTGATTGCTATTGGTGTAATACAGAGATACATAGATGGAAACCTACGCGTCAACAATTATTGTATTATGGTTACTGCATATATCTATATAGGATAACAATGTACTATATTTCTGATAATTTGCAAAAAATTGAAAAATCTATTGATATGTGAACAAAAATTCATGTACTTTATTTTTCATTTTCTTGCTTCAATAAGTAAATTTGCTTTTCTTATTTCCTTAGGCAATATTCAGCATTGTGTCTGATAAATAACTTAAAATACAGTGAATGAAATTTCGTTTTTACTGAAATGAATATATGGACAATGGCTGGCGGCACACGAGATGCACACGAAGCCTCAATAAATATACGTACTTCTCCTGAAGAAGGCATTGGCAGCCTGTCAACTGTATCTCAAAATCCGATCAGGGGGCCGCAAATACACCTTTCTAGAACTGTTAGAGCTGTAAGTACATATAAAATGTGGGTTAATATATAAATCATATACATTAATTTGGACATTACTAAATTACTAACAAAAGTAAACAAAAAGGCTAACATTATAAAGATTTAGATTAAATCTGGACGTTTACCTGATTATAATTATATTAGCACTATAAACGTATTAATGCGTTTCTCCTCAAAAGAATAGATACATGTATATATAAACATTCATTAACGTTTTTATATGGAACGCCATGACCGTCTTATCATGACTTGTTTGCTTATATGCGGCTTAAATGGACTCAGTCACTAACACATATATTTCATTTTGCATATCATATAATGTAAAAAGCACCACGTATAACGTTTTATCTACTACACAATACCAAATCTACTGCATATATTGGTGTTTGTACCGCTCACAAGTTCAAATGCACTGCATATAAAGACAGTACCACCGCATATAAGAAGAGTTGTACTACATATAACAAAGAAAGTACAGCACATAAAGTATTTCATACCTCACATAATGAACTATCTACCACATACAATTAAATATCTACTTCATATAATAAAAGATCTACTGCATATAGTGAAATATGTACCGCATATAAGCAAACAAGTCATGATAAGACGGTCATGGCGTTCCATATATTCATATAGCTGTCGGTGCACATGTACGATAGATTAAAAATATTTACTGTGACCGCTTGCTTATTATTATCATAAAATATTCACTAGCCTGTCTTAATCACAAATTGCTTTTAATTTGAAACCAAAATAGTGTACATCATTATTTTTTTACCTTTGTAAATAGACCTGTATATCATACAACTGTACTTGTATCATTGCTACTGCATATTTGTATAGGAAATCACAATACTGTATTTCTGATAATTTGAACTTTATGTGGAGGCGGAGCTTAGACTGTGATATATCTGCAATACAGAACATGAGTTATTGCCTAGATATAACTGCATTTTGTGTCATTTCCTTATTTTACTATTTTACGACGAAGAATGTTCAACCAACGTACATTGCTACTCTTACGTGCACGATATCGCCACATTTGTATTTATGTCACACGTCGGAAGGTACATGTAGTCACGGTGCTATTCCTACTAACCATTGATGAAACATGTACTATTCCATATAACATGAAATGTTCTACTCTTTTAGCCATATTACAATCACCTGCAATAAAACGAAAAATCTTAGATGAGTATATGAACAAATCTAAGAGCTCTCTCTCTCTCTCGCGCGCGCGCACGCACACACATTTTAAATAGAATTATCACTTTAACTATATATTTACATTTAGCTGCCACCAAGAAATGACTCGGAGACCGACGATTTTGTTAATATACATCCGCCGGTATTGGATCACGGGAGTCACGGGGATGTTCAAATCAATATAGTTGAAACAAACGATCTAATCGGGGAAGAAAGAATCACCATGAACATAGAAAGGATCTTAGAACCATATGAGGGCAGATAAGAAACTTTCAAAGATTGGCCAGTCTCACTCCTCGCAGCAGATGTTTTTATACGCATTGTTTTCAGTGAAGTGATTCTTGTCACAATGTATGCGGAAAAAATGCTTCCTTTGATATAAAGCAAATTTTGCAAGGTAATATTTAAACATACGGCATTTAGTTTTAAACTCTATGAATTTACTGCTGAAGTGTTAATTTCAATTTGGTGTAATGTGAACTCGTTTGGTGTAGTTCGTTAGACTTCTTTTCAGACGATGAAATCATACTCTATGATAAAAGTTGTTTTTGTTGTATCTATTTAGCTCACCTTTTAATATTACTTCGGTTATTATTTATGATAAAGAAGTATATTTCACGAGTTTTTGTTTGCATGTCAGAAATGAGTAACATGTCGGCAACAAATGTTGGTAAATATCTAAAAACAGAATTTCAGCAAAGTGTATAATTAGTAAAGTGTCCTCTTATTTAAGTCAAAGACTAATGGCATATGTAACCACAAACCACCATTTACCTATTGAAACAGGTCGTTGGAGGAATATACCCTCTAACAAAAGAAAATGTGCAGTTTGTAATGATTTAAGTGATGAGTAGCACTCACTACTTTTTTGTATGCCAATTGTTTAATGAGGACAGAAATAGGTACGTTGAAAGAAATATCAAACGCAGACCTAGTATGATTAAATTTATAGAATTATTAGATTCAAAGGACATCACAAAACTTTTAAAATCAGCTTGCTCTGTGACATTATAGTTAAGTATTTCAAATTGGGTTTTGTTCGGTAACAAACATGTTAATATTTTATTGAATGATTGTGTAGTATTAACCAAGGTCCAATGCACGTTCATGTGATTTCAGTTACTTTTCTTCAACGAGATAAGCTACTAGTTGAAATGCCTAGTTGTTATGTTAATTGATATAACGAGAACTTAGACTTTGATAACTCGTTATCTGTAAATAAATTGTTAAAGTAACTATCCCTCGTAGTAATTTTATTGATGTTAAAACATATATTACAGCTAGGTACTACCCATAATAATGTACATATGCAAGTGTACAGGTGCATGTTTCTCTGTATGTATCAGTTAGTAAACGCATGAGTAAGTACATTATTAGTAAGTATATAACTCCATTTCTGTATATAATGTATATATTGATTTAAACTTTTGTAATATGTATACAAGAGTCAGTGCTAGTAACTTTAACTTTTGCAGGTCTAATTTCATTTTCGCTTTCGGTATTACACTTGTTGTTAGGGGCTTTCTATCCAATATACAACGTACAGTTAGTCAGTAAGAATTTTTTCACTAAGAGATGCAAGTATTTCCTTTTTCTGTACAGTTAAAATCATATTTTACTTATTACTCCATTGACACATTCAGAACTTAAGTTAATTAGATGTTTGAAATTTTGATCTCATTCAAAAACAGGAGCGATTCAATAAGACTTAGAATTTGACTTTATATTTTTTATCAGCACAAGCTTCAACAGTGTTCAGTAGAAGTATTGAAAAGAAATTATCTTTGTAACATGTAAAACAGTTAAGCTCATGTAATTCTATTTTTGCTTGAAACTTACATGTTCTTCAATTAAACAATTATATCTGGCCGTTTTCCACTATGTCACTGTATGCTAAATATATATTTGTACATATTACATGCTGTTAATGCTGCCCGCATAAATGTTAACGTTTACTTAAATAAACTTGGAACTTGTTTGACAATCAAGAATATGATACAGAAACGTACAGAAACATAATGCCAATTTATATCATTAGATACCAAACATAAAAGATACAGGTGCTGTGCGACAATAAAACTTTAATTACAAATGCACGAATTTTGTATTATTAAAGCTTAAAAATTTATATAGAAGATAAGTCTGACTGTTTAACAATTTTCATCTCCTGACCACTCTTTGCATTTACGAATGATCAAGATGAGTTTATGTGACCATCCTGTGCAATTGGCTCTTTATGTATACTTTTAGGGTCCACTAAACTTGTACTTATTTCAAATTTGCGCTTAGGTGATACATGTATTTGACCAGAATGAAACCATAACTTCATTGCGTATTGCTAGCTTTTATTATTTGCCCTCTTGGTATATGAATTGTGAAGGGATGGTAATATTGTTTGATTATGCAGACTAATAACAACAATATTTAGTTAGCATTTATGTAAGTAACAATGAGTAGAGTCGAAATGATATAAGTATGTCCGTCAATGGAAAATTCCTGATGCAGAGGCTTTTAATAAGGCATCAGACAATCTTAGCTACATAATGTAATGGCCCTGTCATAGATTTTTTACGAAAAAACGGAACATCAGTTTGAATTTTTTTCGTCAGTTTTCATCCCACTAACATCAAAGACTTCTAAAAAAACAAAGTAAAGATGATGCTGGTTTTCTTCTTATTATTTCTGACTGGAAAGAACTGTGTAACATTTTATATTAATTTTCTCAGGTTAATTTTTGCTCTTTTATCATGGCTACAACATATATCTATAGGAAAACAATATACTATATTTCTGAGAATTTGCACTTTGTATGAGGGCGGAGCATAACTGTGATCTGTCTACAGTACATCGTATCTATCTACAACAGAAAACAGTTACATTGTACAATAGCGCACCAGAGCAAATGTGCCATAACACAAAATAGATAGAGTACTGTTGACTCGAATAGTTACGTCATTTCTTAGAGGCTACGCCTCCTCGAAATAACGTAATAATGTGTTTATCATTTTATATCCTAAAAAACGTTCCATTTTCACTGGTTTTGAAGTTTACAATCGCCAACATTGTAATATATAGTCATGCTTGTTAATATATATTAAATCGAAAATAAAAGGAAGACTTTTATTGCAAAATCTGTGTTTGCTTAAACTACAGTAAAACATTTGAACACGACTTATCTTATTTCTTAAAATCACTCGTTTTGATCAGTCATATATCACGATTGTCTTTACAACCTAAGAGAGAATATTCGTCATTTCAAATAGTTCGCGTGAGAAATCTGTTACTTCCCTTTAGCTATTAAATATTTTTCAATGAAAACGGAAACTAGAGCATCTATAAGTCAAACATCATTTTGACCCTTAGTTCTGGTATCGGCGAGTCTAAGAATATATAAAATTTTATACATGTTAATGCCAATTCTTCATGGCTCATTTCCATATAAGAATTAAACGAGTCTAAAGTTTCAAAGTTTCAAAGTTTCAAAGTTTATTTATTGGTATTCAGTAGGTCATAGGCCCATGTGGCAAAGTATATGTACAAGTAAAAAGTACAAGAAAAAAAATCACTGAAAACCAAGATTTATCATTAAAGTTAAACTCTTCAAACAATCCTAGTGGGGCGATAAGTTATTACCCATTTTCAGGACAAAAGATAAATACGGAAAGAGACAACAATTCGCCTATTGTAATGTCTCACTTCTTATTTAGCGATAAAAAGAAAGGAGTTCAATCAGTTACTTTAAGTATTCATCATATTATGCCAAATTTAAATAAAATCAAATTACAGCGTCAAAATAATAATATACCGAAACTGTTAGGTTAAGGTGAAACTTTTTTGACTGAAAATACTTCTGACAAATCATTAGCAATTAATAATTATGTGTTTGGGAGAAAAAAATAGACATTTTATTAAGTGTATGGTGGTATCATTGTTTACATTTTTAAATCAATATCAGACGTCTTACAGACATAGAATCAAATAATATAGAATAAATTTGGATTCAAATCAATGTTAAAGGAAGTAAACCGTTTCTTGTCAACTTTGTTTATAGACCACCGAATGCAACTCAAAACTGGATTGATTTCTTTGAGTCTGGGTTGGATATTGCAGATATTTTAGGAGATATCAACATTGAATATTTCCCAGTAAGTAGTACAAATAAATTTGAAAACAATCGCTCGGAGTCGTGTATTATTTAATTTGATCTAGAACAACTTATTGATTTACAAACAAGATATAAAAGAAGTTCAAATATTGTTGATCATATATATATATACAAATCAACTAAAACAGAGCTCGTAGACACATACGTAACATACTACAGTATACATGGTATAAGCGATTATTTTCCTGTTAGCTGTACTCGAGTTACTTCACCTGAGCTCGCTTAGCCTGGGTGGATAAATGATGAAACCAAAAAGGCAATTTTACAAAGAAATAAGTTAAAAAAAACTGGCAGTTTGACAAATACAATGAAATGCGAAACAAAGTTACATACCTTGTAAAGAAAAGTAAGAAAATGTATTACAACGACGCCATTATGCATAATATACGCGCATCTGACTTATGGAAATATATCAGGACAATATGCAATAATCACAAAGTTTCAAATAATATATCTATACCAAAGACACTAAGTGTAAATGATAAAATTATTGAAGGTGAAAGTAATATGTTGAATACACTTAAATATCATTTTGTTAATATTGCAAATATCATCCAGAAAACAGAATTTGTTACAAATAACTTCACAAAAGTAGAGAAATATGTTCACGAGAAATTGAAATATAATGAGTTTGATATTGAGTACATAACACCGTTTGAGGTGAAGCAATTGATAAAAACACTTAACGCAAATAAAGCTACAGGTCATAACGTAAATTGACAGTAAATAAATCGATACACTATATTCACTATACCAACAAAGAGTCCTGTCATAATTGCATCATCCTTTTGCGGATTTTTGGGACATTGCTCTAAGTAAACTAGATATAGTACAAGGCAATGCAACGGTGACTAAGGAAGTTTATAAAATTGATTATATTTATAGGCTTATGGTTCAGTTGTATCCAGACTTTCGAAGTGTCCATACGACTTTTTCCAACGTAAGTGTTACCAATTAATAAATATAATTTGAAAATTTTAAACGAACATTTTTCAAAGGGATTATGATGGTTGATAATATAATTTCACTATGTCATTTTCATTTTGTGTTAACTTTTAAAACTTGAAGGTAAGCTTGTTTCGTCGTTAAACTTTTGTGAAATGTAAGCCAACACTTAAGTTAAACTTTAGATTAAAGTCCCCTTAGTCACTGTATTAGAATATTAGAAAAGAGATGTTCGAATTCAGTCTGCAATAGATCGTAATTCATGTACATGTATATCAGGGAAAATGCGGAGGAGGATATGGGTGTTGTGGTTCATCACTCACGCCAGAGATTTTTTGTCAGCTGGGATTGAAGCAAACTTTAACTTTGTACATCCGATACAAGTATAAATATATAGTCATTGAGGACATTGCCGATCTTGGTCTTGCTTCATTTTTTTGACATTTTCTTACCAAAAACCAAGCGAGCCGCGTTCTAACTAACTTCTTTAAAAGCTAACGTTGGTTTTAAATTTCACAACATTATATTATTGAGTTGAAAGATAGAGCAAAATGTACACAGAAACATAAGGTTTTCGGCACAAAATTCTAAAATGGGAAATAAGATCGAAGTATTTTTCAGTTTCCAGTTCTAGCTACCAGATTTTACATTATAATACCTTAAAGATATTAAATGTCAGGATCATGGGTTTTATGATATTAACCACTGAAAAGATACTGCTTGAGAGATTAAGAAGAAAAGATAAATCATATCACGATTGTAAAATGTCCAAGGTATCTATTCTGTATTTTAAGGGAACTACAAAATATGTAAACTGATATGTGCAATGAAAATTCGTTTTACAAAATTAATTTGTTAATGATATAACGCATTTAAACCGCTTTGTACTATTATACTTGGTAATGGGACTATTAGCTTAGTTTCCTAGTGTTACGCAAATGATTAAAATGTCAACAGTGATCTTGTACCAGCAAATTATGCCTCTACTGATGTATTAAAGTGATTACAGACATATACTACGTAAATATTTAAGAAGAATGTTTACGCTTTATTTACAATCATTTGGTTGTATTTACAGTTAATATTAAAGTTCATACTAACTTAAACACCATTCGATTTGTATCAAAACTTAAAGCCTAGTGCTTCATCCATGGGTCCTACCGACAAAACAAAACAATATGCTCAAATAATACATTCATAAATTCACCCTTTTGATATATGGTCTTGATTTCTAAGCAAAAACTTTATCAGGAAAAGTCACGTCCTTCAATTTACTACAATATACTAAATAAGGTGAGGTTACTTAATCTTGTATCAAATAAAATCCTTTTTTGATCGGTCTGTAGTTAAATGAGCTTTCCTTTTACGTAAACACAAAACAATGTACCTGACAATAGCGACGAGTATCATTCATTTTATAATAAAAACTATTGTATTATTCTAAAAAGGAGCAACGTTGGATGTGGTAATGTTCATGTCATTTAAGATTAATCTTATTTTATTTGTTAATGCTGCAATAAAAGTACACCAATATATGTTGCTTTGTCACTGTTTTTCCGTAGTAAGCGCGTTTTCCGTGTCTAATGTTGGCTATATAAAAACCGTTAACAATTACAAATCAATTAAAACAGAATATTGGGCAGTTTTTGTTTAACACTTTAAATGCAACAGACAATTAAAAGTACATGTAGCACTTAATTTTGAAGCCGCTGATTAAAATACATCATTATCTGTTCATTGTTATAAAGGGCATGTAATATCATTCAAGTCATGAAAATTACCTGAAAATTTAATATTACATTTGATATGAAATATAAATCACTAGATCTAATTGAAAAGCGATATTCAAGTCACTATGATTATTAAGTTTTTATTGGCATATTAGAAACACTAACAATTTCCAGATCCATTTACACCATATCTAAAATTCCTATACATCTCAATGAAAAATCACGCGAGCCTCGGATGTTTAAAGATCTTATATAAGCTTATGTACAAACCGTGACTATTAAAATTTGTTTTATTATCTATTTATTTAAAGGAAACTGAATTTGGTATATACAGGCACAGTACTTCTTACACAGCTCCCTAGCTTGCAGATCAGCCCTTTGTGTCCCCGCGTTCACATTAATTCAGCCCTTTGGCCTCTATTTTCATTGCAGCCTTGCTAACCGCATATTTTAAGGAGCATCCCCACCTCACGGACTCATACTGATGTCCCCTGCTATCAATACAGTACTTGTGATACTCCTCCCTAGCTTTCAGATCAGCCCTACCGTATCCTCTGCTATCAATACAGTACTTGATACACTGCTCACTAGCTTTCATGCCACCCCGCATTCACATTAACTCAGCCTCGTGTCCTCTAGTATCATTGCAGCTCGGCTTACCTGTTTCTTTAAGAATCATCCCCGCCTCACGGACTAATCCCCATGTCCCCTGCTATCAATACAGTACTTGTGATACTCCTCCCTAGCTTTCAGGCCAGCCCTTTGTGTCCCCGCATTCACATTAACTTAGCCCCGTGTCCTCAAGTATCATTGTAGCCCTGTTTACCCAGTTTCTTTAAGTATCATCCGCGCCTCATGGACTCTGCTATCAATAAAGTACTTGATACACTGCTCCCTAGCTTTCTTGCCATCCCGTTGTGTCGCCGCATTCACATGAACTCAGCCCCGTGCCCAGTAGTATCAATGCAGCCCTGGTAACACCGTTTCTATCAATATCATCCCCGCTTCGCGGACTCAGTCCCGTGTCCCCTGATATCAATACTGTACTTCTTACACATCGTCGGATACCCACGGCTGTTGATTTCGCTACGCTCCATACATCACCCGTGGGTGTCCGACGATGTTCTTACACTGCTCCCTAGCTTTCTAGCTTTCAGACCATCCTTTGTGTTCCCACATTACATGTTTTCTTGCATCAATGCAGCCCTGGTAACACCGTTTCTATAAGTATCATCCCCGCCTCATGTCCCCTGCTATCAAACAAACGGGTGGTCTGAACGTTAGGGAGCAGTGTAACAAGTACTGTATTGGTTGTAATCTGTGAGGTTGAGATGATACAATGGTGTTACCAGAGCTACATTAGTACTAGATAACACGTGGCTGTGTTCATATAGATGCGAGTGGTGGGGAGTGGGGGTGCACTAAATAATAGGCTGAAGCCAAGGGCTGTTTTCATGCAAATGGGAGCCTGCGTTTGTACGTTGTCCTACGGTTATAGATGCAAAGGTCAATTAAGCGGTGGTTTGGTGAAACCAGATGTGAAGTTCAAAATAAATTTATACATCTTGAAGTTATAATCCAGATACGAAATTCTTGCATTAACCCTATTTCATTTTTTGAGCCCTAAGAGTGACATTGACCTTTATACTGCATGACATATCGTTGTGTTATGTGAAACTTTTATTTGAAAATCAGTATGTGCATATTGCAGCTACAGCCCTGACAGGAAGTGTGTACTGACGGACGGACATACCGAGCAAACCAATAGTCACCAACAACTGGTTCGGCACTAATAATTTTTGTTCAGCTAGTTTCATTTCGTTTTTTAACATGCCATCTTTTCTAGCCTACACCACAGTGAGTGTTTTGTTTTGGTCGCCCTTTTTAAAAGGGTGATAGACATACATGCCAAATTACTTTTCAATACGTGACTTCAGCGGTTTGGACTGGAACAGTATAAGGATATAAAGAATTTTATTAGAGCAGGACTTAGTTTCTTTTATTTAACATGTCTTTGAAATAGACCATATACAACAAAGAAAAGGGAATTTGTTTTCAGATTTATCTCTGAGCTGGCGGTATTTTATTTCGTCTTTCAAGAGGCCGAATTTGTATATAAATGTTCTGTTAACAGCATATATGCAGAAAGACATAATATGAATTTGAATAACGTTGGTCAGTGTCTGTAACGATGTTTTTCATGTCACAAGGTACCACATTCTCCCCGGGAGGCACATTCCTACATTCCTTTAATATGTACTATATAGTGATTTTGAGACAGATAAAACTTAAAATTCAACTTCATGTGTTAACACCTGGCTAAAATTAAATCGTTGAAATCTAAACAGGAGTCTACCTTTTAATCAATAATTATGTCTTAAGGCCAGAGTTTACATGTGTGTTTTTCATTTTGCAAATCCGCCGAAAAATAAACCACAAAAATTGAGACAAAATAAAAATGAAAAGCACCAATTTTGTCTTCTCCGCCGATTTGTCCGAACCTGACCAGAACAAGCCGTTTCATTGGCTACACTTCGATGAAGACTTCATCTCGGCCAATAAAACAGACAGAACACTGAGTCTTGTGAGTTTTGTGGATTCTTTAGAATATTTCTTGCCTATAACCCATCTTTTAAATGAAAATTTTAAACTTAGACCTCTGCTCAGTGCTATAAACTGAGTTCATGAATATAGCATATAAAATATAGCCTACACAACAGACAGGCCTACAAGGCGTATTTAGTCTCTGCTATATATATGCAGTGATTCCTCTTTGCACTTCACTGTCAATATTTAATATTATTATATACTTTCATATTGCCCCGTTCACTTTGCCTTAGAGAGTTCGTTCAGTATTCTACGATACTGCACGTTGGTAAGGTGCGATACTGAACGTTGGCAAGGTGGGCGGTCCCAACGGTTGGTTGTACGGACTACTTTACTGTTTATAAACATTCAAAATGGACGCGCGATCTGTCAAAAGTGACAGTTCGAGTGATAACGCTGATGTTTTATTTCGTGAGCTTACTCAAGAGGAGGTGGAGGCGATATTGAGCCCGTATAACTGTTTTGAAGACATATTAGCTACTGAGGACATAAAAAAGAGAGATTCAGAGGTCCACAACGTTGATGAGTTTATTCGTGGACAGAAGAAGGCTAGCACAGTTGGAAGCACCAACAGGGATGTTAAGAATGTCCAGAGATGGCTGAAAGACGTAAAGGGCGAGGAAAGGCCTTTAGAACTCATCCCAGCTTATGAGTTAAACGGGTATTTAGCTGAAATGTTCATTAGTATCAGGAAGACTGACGGTGGTAATTATGAGCCTGGATCTTTAGAATGTATAAAAAACAGCATTGAGAGGTATTTAAAGGAACACGAATATGCATATTCCCTGAAAGACAGAGTGTTTAGCAAAGCAATTCAGTCATTGAATGCAAAACAGGTTGAACTTGCAAAACTTGGACTTGGTAAAACACCTAATAAATCATTTAACATTGAGCCAGAAGAACAGAATTTGATGTATGAAGTAGGAACGTTTGGCAATAAAAGTCCAAGAAGCTTGATAACAACATTATTTTATAGCTTTGGTACTCAGTTTGGTCTCAGGGCAAGAGATGAGGCAAGACAATTATTGTTTGGTGATATCTCTCTAAAGTCAACAATATCTGGTGAGAAGTTTCTTGAATTTAAAGAGAGATCAACCAAAACCAGAGATGGCTCTAACCTGAAGAACCAAAGAGAAACTACCCCAAGAATATATTCTGCTGCCAATTTGCCAGAAGAAAGGTAAATATGTAGCTTTTCTTTACATATTATATTTAATTTCTTTTGGTAAATTAAAAGTTTAAAAAAGCTAATCCTTTTTTCTTCAAAGCCTGTTGTAATAAAGCAATATTCTGATTTGATAATCCTTGGCCTTTGTTGGTTTTTATTTTTCTAAATCAAACTGAATAACAAAGTTTATTATTTGATTCTTTAGTGGGACATCAGCTCTAGGGAAGTTTGAAACAGTTATTATTTAATAAGCCATACATTTTTAATTACAAATTTCAGTATGTAAAACACTATCATGAAGTAATATTTTCAAATTTTCAGGGACCCAGTGAAACTTTATGAGTTATATGTGAGAAGAAGACCAATTGCAATGATGACACCAGACAGCCCATTCTACTTAACACCAATTCCAATTGCAAGACTTACCCCTGGAAATAAAACAGAAGCATGGTACAAAATCTAAACTAAAAAAAATATGTTTAAACTAAACAAAATCTTTTTCAGCATTAATTTCAACAGTTTAAAGTATACAGTATGTTGTAGTTTGAGTTACAATAAGGTTGCTAGTTTATAAAATTATATTTTTCAGTTTAAATTTATATAGTCTAAAGTAGTATTGTCAAATTTAAATCAAAATATTTAAAAATGTAGGGTATATAATTCATTTTCACAGTTTTTCTTTATAAAATAAAGGTATTATCCAAGACCAATGGGACAGAACACACTTGGTACACTTCTGAAGGAAGCAGCAACAACAGCTGGAGTCCAAAAAAGGATAACTAACTACAGTGTTAGGAAAACAACAGTTTCCACACTTTCAAGAGCTGGTGTACCACCACAAAAAATCATGAAAATTACTGGACATAAAAATATCCAGTCCATTACCCATTATGATGCAGAATTAAATGAAAATGAACATAGAAACATTGATAAAATTCTTCAAACTTCTGCTACAACCATGGATAAGGCTCAGACAGTTACTCCTAATAACCCATTTACAAGCTATGCTAGACCATTAGTAGATTCCACTAATATTTCTAGTCATACAGTATCTAGTGAAGCTACACCACAAATTCCCAAGCAACTTAATCCATTCATGTCTGGAAGTTGCTTTTACAACTGTACATTTAATTTTTAAAACATGAAATAGTGTTGAGACATTGATTACAGAAATGCAAGTAAAACTCTGATATTTTATGTAAAATGAATCATATATAATAGTAAATGATGCTGTGTACCACAGGATTACAAGTTATATTTGATAGAATAACAGTTCTTACTTCAATGATTTTTGCATAAAGTTGTTTGATTTTATTCACCTTTGGAGAATATGCTAAATGTTATTGTTATTTCAGCAAATTTATGTAGTAAAGACAGAGTTTGCCCAAGTGAAACATGAGTTAGGAGAGTAACTATATATTCATGAAAGAAATACTACTTTGTCATATATTTAATTAAATGTTTTACCCTTGCTTTAGTAAAACAATCATGGAGAGGTGTCATATTTTCATGAAAATCAAAGGTACTTACATGAAGCTTGGTATTATATACACTATTGGTATAATAATTGTCATAGATTTAACATTTCATTAAAATGTAGTAATACTGTTCATGTTAAATTATTTGTGACATGGATGTATACAAGTAATGCTGAAAAATTAAAAAAGTTGCAGTTTACAGAATGTTGTTTTTCTTTTTGTAGCCACTATTTTCTTTTAAACAGAGTTCACCTAACTTCACAAGACTACATTATTAACATTTAATTCATTAGCTTTAAAAATAGTTATATATCCTAAGCCTAGACTTACAGATCACAGATCATGCTTATTGGAACTTCTG
Organism: Saxidomus purpurata; assembly: GCA_022818135.1. Classification (NCBI taxonomy): domain Eukaryota; kingdom Metazoa; phylum Mollusca; class Bivalvia; order Venerida; family Veneridae; genus Saxidomus; species Saxidomus purpurata. Next base: position 37,706,019 of record JAFMSR010000008.1, on the reverse strand, counting down.
TGTGATATTTTTTATATTTGTGCAAATTGTAAATTGTTTTTTTCAAGCTAACATTCAGGTTTTAAAGGTAATTTGTCTTGAGGTCACTTAAACAAAATCACATAAAATGAGCTAAGCTGTATATAAACAGTCAATCTATGTCTTATTAGAACAGAAAAAGAACAGATAATATATGCAGAGTTCAATGTCAAATGCAAGAAGAAGAATGAAACACTTGCCTATCCGAAAAGAAACGTCATCCGAATACATATATACCACACTTTAATTGGAGAGATACACCAATATGTTGACGTTCTGAATTACTCGAAACACCACGTAAATCCAGTTTAATATAAAAATGATATAACACTCTATTTTAGACCGCATTAAAGAACATTACAACAGAAATTGTATTGACTACTTTCAACCGTATTGTAACCTTGCGGCCATTTTGTTTCTAGGTTGTTGATGACATAATTAACATGAATATTAATGAGCAAATCCTTGCGCGGTAAGGAAATGTACACGAAAAATAGTACAGTGATATTTTCTGACAAATTTCGTGATTATATTAAATATTTTGTAAATTAAAAGCCATTTTATCAATAATCAATATGAAAGTATATAATAAAAAGGTTATTGAACTTGTATGGCGAAATATTACTTGGAACGAGTTGATTTGGGCGGGACGACTCGCAAGCTCGTCGTCCATCCCAAATCAACTCGTTCCAAGTAATATTTCGCCATACAAGTTCAATAACCTATAAAATGCTTATCTGGTGCAAAAGAATTACCTTATGGACGCCTGAGCACATACAATTTATTACATGTATTACATACTTAAGAGTGTTAAGCAATTAATACAGCCCACTTTTCACTAGTTTCACTTAAAAACCGAGGATAAATTTTAGTTTTAACGCCTACTCACTTTTTGTGATTAATATTTTTTATTCCTCTAACTGCTCTTTTTAAATAAAACAGTATTGGCCTTATTTACTTTACGTATCTAGTTAAACTTCCGGATGATGAGTAAAATTGCCACTGGATTTTTATTTTGAAAGCAGGCTGACGGTAAAATATATCTTTATGATACATTACTTAATACAACGTTTTAGGATTATAAATTAGTTTACTCTACGCTTTGTGTGTCCGAATAATTACGGCCGTTGTAATAAAGATGCGAGAAGTAATTTTCTTGTGAAATATATAAACATGGCCTAAAATGCGTTCCGAAACAGCTAATATCCAAATTTGGAGTCAAAAATAAAGTAAGTAGTGTACTTGATCAAGCTAACATGCTGTTTTCTTTACAGAATAATGAAACATGGCCGAGAACCCGACGGAGGCAGTAGTCCTTTTGGAGAACGGCGATCTACCCGAGCCTGATTTACCATCTCTTATTTCTGCTGATGGTGCCAGTGGATCCTCATTCTTTTCATTGCAACAAACATCCTCTAGCATAGAAATAAGGCAACAGGAAATTCATCTTTCGGAAACTAACAACATGGTAAGTTACAATGACTGTTATTGATAAGAATTCCATTGAACATTGACCAATATCTGTGTTTGGCAAGCTTATACTACACTCAACCACTTTTCTAAGTATACACCTAAAAGAAGTTTTGTAGTTTATTCAATTTTTAAGATATTTTGATGAATATTTCAAAATCCTAAGATCAAAGATAGATATTTAACATTCCGTCAGAGTTATAAAGATAGGTACAAAACACTATGATCTGCAGCGCTGTAAACACAGAAACCCAAATATTCAAATGTCACAAAAACGTCAAAATTACCAGACTGTGAGCAATGTGCGCGTAAAACAGACACTCGCGTTTGATTCACTAATATAAAATTAGCAGACTTGTGGCAATGTTTGCTCATTCAAATCCTTTAAGAAGATGTTCTTGGGCAGATGTAAAGTGTAAAAAGGAATTTTGACAGTTTTAACTGATTTTAATCCTCAACTGCATTTCAACCGGATGAAGATTTGATAGAATATGAGTACCCTGACTTCATTTTCAACTCATTTGTCGCTTCGACGTACCCGTGTTTAAGAATTTGTATTCGGTATTTCTCATTGATCACTCATGGTCAGTTTGGTGTGTAAAAATTTAAATTTGGAGAAAAACCAGCACTGTATGGAATCAATTAACAAGGTTTGTTGGATAAATGCATGGGAAAGGACATTCCAGTAAGGTTAGAAAGATCAAATCCATCATCAAATTTAGTGTTTTGAGGATATTTTGATCAAGGCAGGATATAATGTATCTGGAATTTGTATTAAAACCGTTTTTGTAACAAAAACTGAACTTTTCTAAATAATTTGGAACAAATTGATAATTACCGTAATTTACGGTTTTGTGAATTTCACATTAAGGTGTGCGGTGATGTAAACTCTGTAAGACAATTAATTTGCCATTCATTCTTATCAACTTTATACTGAATATTAGAAGAATGAATCTAATAATTTGTTGACCAATATTCATGAGCGTATCTTTAAAAATGGTTTTGATATTACATATAATTGTGGTGTATACTTAGAAAAGTTGTTGAGTGTAGTAATCCACATTCCACAGTAGTTAGGGTTTTAAGTCTTGTACAATGATTCTTTGTATATTCCAGGCTGCACCACGCCCTAACAGCGAAACCGTAAATAGCATTCATCCGCCCGAAATGCATAATGTTCATGGGGCTACTGGAGTAAACCACCTTCTTATGCACGATCAAAGAGAAATCAGAACAGAATACGAATATAGATTAGCAACATTTCATTACTGGCCTCTGTTGTTTTTGGACCCGGCTGTTTTAGCAGAAGCAAATTTTTCCTACACAGGTTTGAAAAAATATTATCTGTTATTATTTAATTACTCTTACACAATCGAACAAAAACACGGCTTACACAGTTTCAACCACATGTCGCTAAGTTGTATGAATAGTCAAATTCCTGTGTTTTGTTCTATCTTGACAAAGATTGATTACAGACTTAAATGCTCTATTGAGCAATCGTCGCATATACATGTCTGACATATATACAAATAGTACATGTGCATACTGTTTTTACAGGCCGCGGTGACACAGTCAAATGTATGGTTTGCAAAGGAAAATTATCCAACTGGAAACCCGGAGACGACCCGAGACAAGAACATTTGCAAAAATTTGGATTCTCGTGTCGCTAAGATTTGGACAGTATTTAAATTTTATAATTGTGGTTAATCTAAGTAAAAGAGATATTTCAGTACGTGTTGAATTATTAACTATGCATTTAAAACACTTGATTTGAGCTTAAGTACACACAAAACATTTCTGGAACTGCATACATGTGTTATGTTGTTCATCGTCTTTTAATGAATTAACAACAGTGATAGCGTTTCGATTTTAATTAAATATATTTCATATTTTAAAATGAAATAAGAAGCTTTTCTATCATAAAACCATATGTTATACTTTACAATCATGCATCAAAAAAGCTTTCTACCTGACATATAAACTTGAACCGCCAATACATGAAAAGCTGCCATACGGTACTTTGAAATTTTGTGGTTCACAAGTGATTATATTGTGTTGTTGTTTTTTTTTGTTTTTTTTTTGTTATATTATCATCTGACTGTCATATACATAAATAAAAATTGATAATGTATGATCTAGCTTTTTTGTGATTAGAGAGAACAACAAGAGGAGATCTAGCACGAGTCACGTCTAAAACGGAATATTTGCAACCCGTGATGATACTCTTTGTAATTTTGATTACAATATCTTTTTGGGCACCTTGATAAACACATGGTGGTGAGCTTTTGTGGCTACTCATCGCACGGCGTCCGTGATTTTTTAACTACGTTCTGCAAACAACATAACAAAAGATGAAATTTAGTGTGATAAATTAAAAGATGTCCCCGGATAGTCCTTTACCAAAACTAAAAAAAGGCTTAAAACACTTTAATTCATGCAGAACTTTAATTACCATGACAGTAAAAAGAAGAATCTTTGAAAGGTTTGCAATAACCCGCAATGCACAGAGATTAGATCTTTGTATATTTTTTGTGTGTTCTAGATTAGCTGTTCAAATAATGTCCAAGTGACAATATTAGCTCCATTATCGTTTTTCGTCCACTAGACAATTTTCATTTTGAGACCATAGTTTATGTTTTTGCAAATAAATACTTGTCAAAATTGCACATATAAATTTCATTAAAACGATGTCTGTAAACCAATAAAAAAGTTCATACAGCTGATCGCCAGGACCGCCCTCCCTAGCAAATGTTCAGTATCATTCCTTGCCAACGTGTACTACTATAATAATTCTGAACGCTGTGACTTATCATGTTGACCGTGTTCCTCTAGAATCATGAATACAAAGGTTAAGGCGTGAAGGTTAAACTTACTTTAACTTCATGTTTATGTAATTGCTATGGTACATGCCATTCTTGCAGTCATATAGACATACAAATTATGTTGACACTTTTTGTTCTTAATGATTCTTCAATATTTAAGTGGTAAACTCGTTTGGCTTATGCTCCTGTCATTGAGCGATAGATTTGAGGCAGAAAACTAAGTCAATACATACGACAAAAACCTTTTCTATTGATATATAGATGATTAAATAAACTGAAAAATGTATTGGAAGTGAATAATATTATATAGTGTCTACATTGCAAATTAAATATGACTTCCAATATCAAATTCATTTTTATTCATTTATCACCAGATCCCCATCCAGTTGAAGGAATCCACTAGCCATGAGACAATTTATTAACTAGTACTTATATTAACTATGTCTTAATATTATTCTTACACGCGCGTTTTCTGTTATTTATTGTCTGAAACAGTTTTCGTCAGACTACACTAAAGCTATCTTCGTAATAGTCAAAGCCTCGACGATGTTAACTGAACATTAAGGTAACTTGTCCAAAACAAAATGCCACCAGTAAAAAGATGATACTATTACTAAAATGTAGTCTGGTGGTCTTTTGACATAATACACAAACAAATAACTGTTATATAAGCTTTTAGAACCTGTACTGGTTTCCTGACAAAGTGAAATGATGAAATTATTCAAACTGGCACTTATTTACTAGTTCAATGTCTGCTCCAGATGCTCGACGTTAGAAATAGTTGAACAGTTCTTTCACATCTTACACATCAACAGTTTATTACACATCACTAAATTGTGAAGTCCACATGCTTGAGTTATGGTTTAAGGTAAAGCGCTATTGTCTTTAGTGGGTGGATGCATGTTTTCTTTTTAATTTGTTTTTCCTTTCATGTAAACTGTGTTTCTTTTGGTCGGGATGTCATAATATTGTAGTATACTGTCACTAATAATTCATGTAAAGAGAACTATACATCAGTGAATTATTATGAAGAACGGATACATTTTGAAACATTATCTTGCTAGTTGACAAGCAAATACTCAAAGTGACAGACTCAGTAAAAATAATTTACTAAAACATAATTAACACCATTATCAACATAATTGTGTTCGATTTTTCTGTATTAAATGCGTAATTTGAA